>CM042754.1:9276437-9311437 GCA_022496165.2 Catalaphyllia jardinei
AATTGAAAAAATATTTGAAAATTTTGCTGATTTCAGAATTGAAAAAAATATTTGAAAATTGCGCTTAACACCCCATGTTATATACTACTACAGCGCATCCACTTTCAAGTCGGAGTCGGTGTTTTCAATTGTCATCAAATCTTAACAAAGATTTCTTTTGTTATCTTTAATGTTGTGGTAAAAAACAAATCGATTGTGGTTTAGTGTGGACTATATTCTTATGGACAACGATACAGGTCATCACAGCAGTCAAGATTTGTTGTGAAACCATTGATTTATTCATGCATGTCGACATAAGGAAAATTTTCATGGGAATTTAAATGGTTTCTTAGTTACATTTAGCACAATTTTCACATCTTACCTTTGAAGAGGGTCATTCTGAACTTTGTGGCATGTTTTGTATTTCTCGGAATGGCATTTTCTTTCATTAAATTAATTTCCTCTTCAGACACATTGACAAACCGCGAGGCGGCTATTTTGAAAATTTGTCCTCCTGCTATAATCACCTCTGCAGAGGTGATTATAGCAGAATATGACGCCATTCTTGGCCAATGAGAGCGCAAGTATTTCTATAATCACCTGAGTAATTATACTAAATGCAAGTATCACTTCCTGCGGGTATCATGGTCCAAAGATATTAATTTTTTAATGTTGAGCATTATGCAAGATTACAAGATTTTTTACCCTCCTGGAGACCCCAACCCGGTCAATTTTCAGGTCATTTCACCAATAAAGCTACTGATTCAGCGTTGATATCATAGGTTTTCGTAAACTTCAATAATTGTAGATTAAAGAAATACATGATAGCACTGGTCCCTCCAATTGGTACAAAAAAACCTATTTTGGGGGTCTTGGCCCATGGACTATTAGTCTAATCATTGATTCTGTCTGAAGGGTCTTCTTGGTTTAGCTTGGTCGTCACAGAAGTGTTTGTACTACCTGCAATTGGTGACCTACTGCGTGAGGGTCCTGGTCAGAGGAAGATCTATAAGTCTAGATTTTCTGTCTTTTGTCGTTGCCGGAAGATCAAAATACTGGCATGGCGTTTAGATTTTAGGCGAGTTGCCTAGCCTGTGGCATATTTTTTGAGCCCAGCAGTGAACGTTTTTCCACTCTCTCTTTCTATATTTAGCCCATTTGGCACATTTTCAAGCCTGATTTGGTGTGTGTTTTTTACCCTTATGTGGCCTGTCTTGAGGCCTAAGCTGGCCAGTTTTGGGTCTGATGGGGCATTTTGTTTGGCATGTGGTGGCACCCCGACTAAGTTATCTTGTGAATTTATTAGTGTATGGTTTAGTTAATTAATGGGCTAAAAATGGAAAAAAAACTAACTTTGAAAACTGCAATCCAACAAAACATGGAGCAAAGAATCAATGAAAGGCTCCTGTGAACCAAATCATGGATGAATGTTTCCTTGTGCTTATGTTTCAAAAAGAGTCTTTGTGCAAAACTGAGTTGCCTGAAAATGAACCTGTAGTTGGAAATCATCTGTGTGTGTATGTGTAAGTATGGGCCCTTGAAACTATAACAGTAATTTGCAAATTATTAAAGTTATACATCTTATTAGATGTTTTGGTGTGTAGAGGTACTGTATATACAAACAATAAGTAAAAATATTCAGTGATACTACAAATAATAAATGATTTATTATCCATCTGCTATACTGAGTCAATAAATTTATCAGTGAAAGAGTGTGTGATAGTTTTGCCTGAATGAAGACCTGTCAAACAGGTTTTTTACTGCACAAATAATTAACTATACCATGTTGCTGTTCATCATAATAAAGTCAATTTCCTAAATTGTGATTGGTCTAAAAAACTCTGATTTTCCATTAATTCACTTGCCAAATTGTTATCGGACAGTTTGTTGTAGGACAGTTTGTTATCGGACAGTTCAGTGAGGTAATTACACTCAAAGTTGTAGTTTAAATCAATCAATTTCAGTGCCACAATAAAAAATTTGTCTCCTTTGTCAGTCTTTTATACAAATATTTCTTTTCTTTCATAACTTAGTTATTCTTCTTTTCTTGAAAATTGAAATTTTTATGATTTATTAGTAATAGGAATTTGTGTCGTCCAATTTGGTCTGTAGACATACAAGTGCCAACAAAAAACAGACGATGGCACCACAAGTATGATTACAGACCGTTTTGGACTCCACTCCTGATAAACAAATCGGATACCCGCTGCGTGGTCGTCCAATTTTGTTATCACTTGTATCATTACAGACGGAACAGGATGACACAAAGTCCCATTACCATTAGCTATTATTTTGCACTCAATTAGCGAGTTATTTGGACAGTATTTGTTGCAGTTGGAAAATAAACATCTGTTTATTAAGGTACACAGCAGTTCCATAGCAAGTTCTTATGTTCGACTGACTTAAGACATTTCTGTGAAGTGTAAATTCATGAGGCTGATATACAACAAGGCTTACCTTAGCTTCCAGATGACATGGCATTTTAAGGCTGTGCCCTAATAGTGCCTGGTCACCTTCCATCTTTGGGTAACAAGAAAAACATACCTAGTCACCTGGCCAGGTGACCTCCTTTTTTAGGTTTAACTTAGAGATGAAAACAGTCTCGCAATAATTTGTCTTTCCCTTTTATTTCCTTGTGTTGTACTGAAGTTTACAAGGCAAAATGGCTCAATTCAGAATGTTTAAATCCATACTTACATGTACATGTATGTGAAGTCAACCGTTGGTTGTTCAATGGCTCAGTTCAATGTGCACAGCAGTGATACAGACAGTAGTTTCCTTTTATACTTTGTATAGAGTCCCTAGAAAGTATTCTTAGTTCTTTTGGTTTGTATAATTGAAGGAGAATGTGAACTACTGTAAATTTCTAGGGAAAAGAGAGAACTGAAAAAGGATTTTTCCACATATAATTTAATCATTTTAATTGAAAAACAAGTGTAAATTTTCTTTCTTTGTAGATTTTTGACAACAGTATTAAAAAAAGTTATTTGTGAATCTTATCTTTGGTATCTGCAAACAGGATAAATGCCCTGGAAACAATGCAAGACATTTTTATCATAATATTAATTAATCATATTATTAGATAATTATAATTTTTAATTTTTGTCATTTGGGCTACCAAACTTGACTTCTGGGCACCCTAGCCTACAAGGTTGGGTGGCTGAAGGGCTCCCTAGGATTTTTCTTAGAGCAAAGTCTCCTCCATGTAACATTAAAACACATGTGGATTCACCACAGACCACGGTCGATATACATTGCACCTTTTTTTTAAGATTTCAATGCAAGTATCGTTGCTTTCAGGATTTCGACATCGATTTGTTGCAGCTAGTGTTTCTTCACATAGTAATTTCCCATTATTCAACCCACAAAAGAATCCCTGTTTACAGAGCAAACGAATAACCATTCTTTGATCTCCGTGCCACGATTATGCCATGTTGTTGGATGAAAGGTTGTGCCTTTCTAGAGCCCCCATAAAACCAGCCAAACATATGTATTTCGGACAAAAACTATATTTAGCAGGGGAGGCAGGAGAAAACGTTTAATCCAGCTTTAATGAATAAATGAGTCCGAATCAAGTGCGAGAGTGAATGCCATTGGACTGCCCTCTAAGCTCATGGAATGACTTATGTCATCTATGAGCCAAAAGGTTCTCCAACAATGCATGTGACTAGAGCTAGCAATGACTACAACAACTGTAGCAATGGCTGCCTTTATTCAAAAACAATCATGCAAGACACTAGAACCCAGTGTACCTCTGAGACTACTCATGTTTACAAAGATCTGTCATGTGACATTATGTCCTCAAACCCACAAGATACTGCTGACTAGGAAATATATTGCATAATCCCACAAAAATACTGTATGATTTGAAATTAATGTTTTTGTGATCTAGTCTAAGTCAAACGTCTATATTTTTTTTAATGTTGTATATACAAGGCATTGATATTGGCTTTTTTTTTAAAAAATCACATCTGGCTTGTGCAAAATTGTTTCAATACCATGGAAATATCAATAATTGCCCTCAAAAATAAATTCTACCTACTCTCCTCAAGCAACTGTCATTTACTCTTCAAGCTCCTGCATATATCCATAACTTGATAGACACATGCTTAAAAGGAACTTTGATCATCTCCAAATTATTAGTCACCCTAGCCTAAATTATGACTGTATTGCCAAAATAATGGTACTTACCAAGTTCTTGGCCTCTTGATAAATGAGCATTTTCACTTTTGTTTTCATCTCTTACTCTACTGTACCATTAAGGTACATGAAGACAAAATATTTTAACATGGTGCAGGAATGACAAATGTAACATTTTGGTTAGAATTTCCAGAAAAAAATCTGGACACACCTGCAACGGATGGAATGAACAAGCAATGCCTGGGGGGGCTTGCATATGAAAGGGACAGGGATGCTTGTCGTCTCATGTAGGAATGTAAATTTTAGATTTTGGTCTCATTTAGGGTGTTCTGTGTGAAACGCCATCATATTCAGCCGTGGTCTCATTTAGGGTTGCATGAGAAGAAATATAAAAGTATATGATTCAAGACTGAAGCACAGCCAGGATGATACATAATCAATATTATAATAAAAAACATTCACCGGCTAAAAAATGTTGAAAAAAGAACATGACATTTCAGCTGTCAATCTACAGCCTTCAATGGATAATGAATGAAATGCAAAAATGATAAAATATATGCAAAAAGGCGAGATGTTGAACATCAATGGAACATGGTTTGTAAAATACACAGTGCCATTAGCTTTGAGACATGTAAGAAAGAACATATCAGGAATGTCAAAATATGTTCCAATGGATCAAACTTTACAAAACATGTATGGTCATTCTACCATCGCATAAATTTTGATAATTCTAGTATCATCAACAAAGGCTCTTTTCACATTGGAGGCTTGGCACACCTCTGCCACCAAGCAAGCTGACAATAATTCTAAGCCGATTCCAAACCAGTATAGTATTCTTTTTTTAAAAAAATTAATAGTCTCCTAATGAACGCACTTTACTTTGCCTTTGTTGCGATTATTTTTATCTCACTTATTTTGCATGTATTTGATCTTTTTTGCACTTCATTCTTCATCTGTCGAAGGCTGTATATCAACAGCTGAAAGTTTATGTTCTTTTTCCAACATTTTTTAGTCACTGAATGTTTTTATTATAATTTTGATTGTAAATTAAAAGTAGAATTATATTTGTCTGTGTTTTACCATGATCACTTTTAAAAAGCTTGGGCCATGCCAAGATGAGTCTCCTTTAGGGGTTTAATTCAAAATTTCTGACAAGCATCCCCATCCTCCCCCCCCCCCCCCCCCCAGGAAACAACGTTTCAACTGGGGATCATTTTCAATTAAACTGGTAGCTTCAAAGTTTTTTATGGTTTATGGTATGTTACTATGAACATCTTCAAAATTAGCAACATCATATGACAATCATATATGAAAGGCTATTTTGTTTTAGATTTGAAAATTGTCATAAGTTATAAATAGAATTGCTGTGATCGTCAACATTTCACACCAATCTACTGATGTTGGTCATGCTTGGCCATATATAATTCTACTCTGTCACTGCACTGAGGGCTTATGTGAGAGATGGCATTGCACCTGCATGAACTCAGTGTGTTGCCACCTTTAACAGCAAACAGACATTTGATCCAACAATGTAGAAGAAATGATTTGTAAAGCAATAATTCGCAAAGAATGCTTGAAAGTTCAATTAATTTCATATTATATACATGTATTATATATTAGACTGAATAAATGTTTGAAAGAAAATTCGCCTTCAATCTGACAAGAGCACTTCATGTATTATATATTATATATCATTATTATTAGTATAGCCTGCAAATACAGCCGCCTCTCATTTGCTCCCGCTACCATGTGCAAAACACAAGAGAGGTCTGCAATTCGCGGCCAGAAATTCCATACTGATGGAGTAAATCTGTCCCGAATCCTGACATGAGCGCTGATTGGTCGACCCAAGAAAATTGGGTCATGCACAGCTAAATGTATGTAAATGTATGCTGTGCACCATGCACAGCTAAATGTATGTAAATTTTTGGAGGAGGAAACAAAGAGGTGTGATCTATTGGTATTGTTGAGCCATCTCTCCTCTGGGATAGTTTGGTGCTAGCTAACACCTTTAAAGATGCAAAATTAAATAAACTAGGTTGAATGTTTACTGTGGTTTTCGGTTGTGCATATTTTCTGGTGGGCAAATTTTTGACTCTGAAATAATAATAAGGACAATAAACAACGTAAAAAACAACACGAGAACAGTTAAAACCTGCATGTGAAAGGGGAACAAACCATCAGTCAAGGTCTTTTTCCATTGCCAGTTTTGATTTCATTTCGTCAATTTTGTTTTGCTGGCATTCCTTTATTTCTTTCTGTGCTTTAAGCTGTTCTTTGTTGTCATCAATATGTGACCAAACCTCCTCTAGAGACTTCTCTATTTCTGTAACTGTCTTCTTCATGCCTTTAATTTCTTCTTTTATTTCTTGTCTAAAAGTATCCATGTTTATCTGAATATCTTGCAGCCTGTTTTCTACTCTTTCCCCAAGGCCTTCCATTAAGCCAAATAGCTGGGAAATCTTGTCCGCCTCCTGCATTCCTTCCGAACTGTTCATTCTCGCTTTCTTGGGCGTATCAGTCGACAGCGCCTGGTCGCGAAAGATCTTTTGATTCTCTTCTTTCCACTCTTCGGCGGCATATGCTAGAGTTCTAACCAGATATAATCCTTTTTGTCTTCCAGAGGTGGAAAAAAACCTCAAAACTTTCTTCACAGTTGAGAAGCGTGGCTGTCCGCCATCATGCTCGACCCAATCTCCACTTATCTGATCTTATCTGAAACCCTACAACCCCGCAGCTTTGGAACAAAAATTACTTGGCCATTTGGGGAACTTTGAATGTATTATGGTGCTTGTAGTTGGACCAGGTCTGTGACTGGGCCACCACTGAGGATTTTTTTTGGAAAAGAAAGTTCATTTAACAAAATTATATTGAAAACAAAACAAAGTGAACATGAAAATGTTTTCCGCTAATACAGTACAACCCCTTAAGATTTCAGAATCATATTTTTGATTAAATCAGCTTCCTTTATAATTTGAATACTACTGGGAATTCATAAAACACAAATAAAGGGTGCAGACCCAGAAATAGAATAACAATGGACTTTTATTTCTTGTAAGTTAAACTATACAAGATTATCACAATAACTACACCTTCAACAGCCGCAATGTAAATAGATATACATCAAAATGCAATGATAGAAAGTTGTGATAAAATTACACAGTCCTAAACAATAACATACCTTAACCCAATCTACAGTATTGTGCAAAAGTAACGCAAGCGAAATGCGCGAATTCCGTTCTTTGTTTACGTGAACTTTCCAGGAAAGTTCGCGTGAAAGTTCGAGTGACAATTTGAGGGCTTTTAAGCGAAATTTCCCTGGAACAAAGAACGCTTTTTCGTCGACTTTTCGGTACAAGACAAAACTTCACAGACAACAGCGTAATTTCACTAACTTGGTGCCCGAAATGGCTAGATCCTAGAATACCCTGCCACTAAATCTGGAGCTTAAAAACCTGCTCCCATAGTCCCGCAGTCAATAAATATTTGCATATGGAAACAAAAGAGAAATACTTAATGTATACGCGAAACAAGTGTGCCACACATGAATATTCCTTGTTCTAAAATCCATCAGCCGAAACAAACAAGCGCACCATGCAAGAAAAGACCTTGTTCTATAATCCATGAGCCGAAACCTTGAGTTGTAATACTAATTTTTTTTTCCCACTGTGGGAGTGCGGGAGCACTAGTTCTAGGTCCATTTAATATTCATTTATTTTCACTGTGGGAGTGCGGGACTACGGGAACACTAGTTCTAGAACCATGTAACATTCATTTATTTCCACTGCAGGAGTGCGGTACTACAGGAGCACTAGTCAGTTACACCCACTTAGTATATTCCGAATAATGTGACTGCGGGAGTGCGGGAGCAGGTTTTTAAGCACTAGATTTTAGTGGCAGGGTATTTTAGAATCACTCTCCCGAAATTTTGCATTAGACAGGCACAACAATTCTCCACACGATCTCTTCAATCTACCGGTCATATAACGTACACAAAGTATACAAAAAGCTTTCAACGCACTACTTTGCTGGAGTTCAGCCACAAACACAAAGAATATAAATTACAAATAAAACTTACCACTCCTCCAGCACCTTTGATTATTAATTATTAAAATGCTTTTCACACATTACAGTGTTCTCGCTTACTTAAAAACCGTCTCATGTTGACACTTGATCAAATTGCACAAACAGGCTTTACAGGGTTCTTTGTAGGAAATTTAAAAAAGTGTAAACCAGGTCCACACTTCCATCGCTATTACATTCAAAACTATTACACTCAGCTGCTACACACTCCTTTCCATGGCTTCAATGTTCCCTTGTTTTGCTTTCTTTGCCTTTCCCTTGGCCCATTTTCTAGGATTTGTTCGAATCACAGCGCAGTTCGTAAGCCATGTGTTCAAAAGCGAAAAGGATGGGAGGAAAGCGAATACAGGGTTAGCCTCGTCCCAGTGCAGAAATTGCACCGGCTAGACCAAAATCCAGCTATTGCTTAGAATAAGCAGGGAATTTGAAACTGGACTATTTGCCTTTCCCTTTTTGATTTCGTGCTGTATTGCAGTTTGCAAGGCAAAATCGCTCAATTTAGATTGTTTAACTTCATCTGTGAAGTCAAAACATTGGCTGATCAAAGGCTTGGTTTGATGCGTACTTGTTCGTTTAACACTGGCCTTCAGCTATACTTCGTATAGCGTCAACAAAACGGCTTCTTAGTTCTTGCAGCTTGTATTATGTGCATGAAAAGTCCCTAATTGAAGGACAATGTGAACTAAATTAATAGAAGCATAGAGGGAAAAGAGGGAAAAAGGACTAAAGTTTTCTACATATATCAACCATTTTTGTGTATTTAGAGTAAAATGTTGATTAAGATTTATATTGATGAAAGTGTATATGAAATAATTCATATTTGAACTGCGGTTATAGATGCAAGTGAAGTATGATCCTCGCAGTAAATGTTCCAATTTAAGCAATAACTCTTACGGGAGATATGAACTCACTAAATTGACCTTGCTCCCAATGTGTGGCTTCATAGCTCAGTTGGTAGAGCATCGCACCGGTATCGCGGAGGTCATCGGTTCGAATCCCGTTGAAGCCCTGATTTTTTTCAGGCTTCTTTCCAATTGCTTAAATTGGAAAATTTACTGCGAGGATCATACTTCACTTGCACTTAAGATTTATATTATCAGTTGTGTAGGCAGAGTATCTGTAGTATTTGTAGTGTTTGTAATCATAGTGTAAGTAACAATGGTACTGTAAGTAATGTTAGTAGTGACGTAAGTATTGTGAGTAATGTAAGTATTGTAGGTAATATGAGTTTTGTAAGAAGTGTTAGTAGTGTAAGTAATGTTAGTATTGTATGTAATAGTAAAAAATGTAAAGAATTACCTAAATAATAAACAAATAAAAGGTGTCAAAAAAAGATTGATTAAATGTCTAAACCCACTGTTGTAGCATTTGTAGCATACCCAGATAACCTTATCACTTGTGTTCTTACTACATTAAGGGCCTATCTTGATTGCACTTCTTCCTTACTTCTTTGTTAGTTACTTCATGCCGTTTACACTGGTTTTTGGGGTCATTGCAAGTAACTGGGTCAAAACAGTCATGGAAAAATCTGGGACTGATGTAAACCTTTTTAAGCCCCAGAGTACTAAGGCTGTTGCAACACCTATGTGTAAGGTGTTTTGGAAAACCTCTCCAATTAGAGCATATTTTATCAGTTGCATATTTTATCAGCTCATCTGACACATTTGCCAAGTTTTATAAGAAGCCTGTTATCAACACAGATAGCTTTATTAACATTTTGTTATAAAATTAAGTCACTGAACTCTTTTGACTATAACAGAAGTTTTTGTGGTTTAGGGTATTTAGTTCATATGTGTAGCATGCTTTGAGGTCTCACATGAGCCCTTAGTGCAGTGTCGGAATAAAATTTAAAAATAAACAAGACTTACCTGTGAGCTGAAATTTTATTGTAAGTCTATCTGTCCTCAAGCACTTAGGGATTACCTTCCCTCTCATGTTAGACCCTCCCATATTTTTGACAAGGAGTTTCTCCACTGCATACATGTCAAGAGCTTTAAAAACTGAGTTAACACAAGCCCAATGCTATCTCATATAGTTCCTCAGTGGTTGATGATGGATAGAATGACAATGAAACTTCAACTTACAGGCGAGTCTCATTGAATTTTCATATTATATTTTAGGTTAGAGTATTTAAAACGTTCCAAACTATTGTCTAAGTTGCCAATTTTTTTTGAAAAAGAAATAACTAAGAAGTACACATAGAACAATTATTATTCTGGCAATACAACATAGTCATAAAACAACTTCATACAAACTTCACAATTGGATGCTACAGCAGTTAGCCAAAGCACTGTTATTTAGGGCTACTGTACCCAATTAGCCAATCAGAGGCCATGTCTACTGTCCTGAAATCCAAAGATTTCAAGTCGCTGACCTATTATGGTCACTAACACTTGGCAGCATTATTAATTTTTATCATGTTTAAATAAAGGTCATCCTTCCATCATTGGTATTTGACTTGATTTGACTCTGGATTTGACTCTTGCCAAAATAAACTCTATAGATTGGCTAAACTCACCTAATGCACTGCCTAACCTTACCAAAAGGGTATGGTTAGGTATCAAATTAAAATAAATTAATTCCACTTGTATACCACAATCTTACCTCTGTGAATCAAGATGATGATCTGAGTGTGGCTCTTCACTAACTGTAATCTCTCCTCCACACTTTATTGACAGGATGGCTCCAATCTGATAGAATAAAACAAAGGCAGCAAGACCTAGTGGTTAGTGTCCTGGATTTTTAATCCAGACATCCTAGGTTCAAATCCTCCCTGCCAAAAGATGGATTTGTGTTCAGTGTTGCAAACTTTGCCATTAAGGGCCTACTGACATATTTTTTGGGTGGGTTGCTAAGGATATAATAATCAAGTAATTTGAGAGAATTTGGCATTATTTTGGTCAGTTTCAAACTTTTGTAAACCAATGACCCTAAGTATGACGTCATTATGCCACGCCCATGGTCATGTGACCAATAAAAGACAAGTCTAAATTTTTCGACGTGCTACACAATTTGTGTACTGTATTTAATTAGTGGATTCATAATTTGTATTCATTTTTGCATCCTGCTAAGCATGGGTTTCTTTTCATTTTGAAAAATGTTCTTTTTAAAGAGATAAACGATATTGAAATACCCATAACATTTTTAAAAATGTTTTGAAAAAACCAATGCTCAGCTATATTCTGTATTTTGGGGTGAACTGTATCACATAAAAAAATTAATTCAATTTAAAGACTGCTGGAAGTTTAGCGTTTTTGCCAAACCGGAAGTCATTACCATTACACATGCGCAGTTGATCTGACAACAGACCGCGCAAGGTGAACACATTTGATCAGGTCTGAGCAAAAAGGTGTGATGCAGTAGACTGGGGTCTACTAAAACAAGGAGATTTTACTTATTCGAAAGAAATTACATGAAACCCCCTTTTATGTGAATCAGCAACTTTTTTGCTGCATTTTTTGTTCTAAGGGAATGGGAAAAGGTGAGTTTTTTTTAGGGATGAAAACAGGACTTTAAATTTCGCGCTCTGAATGAGTAAGATCTTCTTGCGCTACTTGTACACGTAAGCTTTGGATTTATGAATAAAGTTTATGCAAGAAAACTCTTCTCTCTGGAATCGAGTTAATTTGTGAATCTCTCAGAACAATGCTTAATCATAACCAATTTCTGCTTCCGATAGTTTCTGATTCTTTCTACCTCTTTGTCACACGCCGGGCTGCCTGCGCGAATTTCGTGACATTTTTAGTAGTCAAAAATGGCGCCCAGATCCACGAATGTCGTAAAGGGGTCTGGTGACTAGTAAATTAGCAAAACAAAAGGCTCGCTAGTGCTTCTGGGACGGATTGATTGACCTTGTGGAGTTTTTGTTTGGATGGAGCAAACTTTCATGGTCATTTTGATACCAAATTTGAGGTATTTATTCTTTGTTTTGCTATTCTTTGACTTTTTAAAGATGGTGCTACCTTTGATGTTTGATTTTATCGGTGATTTCTCCTTGTATAATTTTTTTCATCTCTTACAATTCCGAATAATACTGTGAAGTTTTAAGTCAATGAAGGATTCCTCTTACCTTGTATGTTTTTGTTTTTTGCGCTTTCGCATGTAGTTGGGCGCACGATGCCTCCGAAGAATCACAAGAAGTTCAATGTTGGAAGATACATGAAAATAAGGAAGGAAGAGCAAGATCATGCTTTAAAGGAAAATACAAAACTCTTGAACTGTATTGAAAATGAAGAAAGGAAACTCAAGACACAACGAATGAAACTTTCAAGGCTTCAATCCAAGGTAAGTTTAATGTTTATATTTTGATATGGCCAGTAGCAGATACCAAAAATTTTGTGTGGTTATAACGATAATTTCCCATGCTGGATTATTGTCTACAAGTTCGTAGACATCACATTACACCTATCTGTGGTTATGAGAAAACCTCTATGAAAAATGAGAATTGGAGGGGCGGGGGAGCTACATGTAAGTCTTATAGTCTCTGTACCAAAGTTTCACTCACATTTTCTGGCTTTTTATTTCTCACGTTGAAAAAGTACAGGGAAACTGTGATATGCTCTCTGAGGGACTGGAATACAGTGAGGTACAGTAAGTTGCTATTTATTTTTAAAGCTATTAATTGTTTCATCGTTTGATTGAAGTTTAGATTTTTAGGTTTTGTTTAACTGAGTTTGATTGGATTCAATCGTAACTCTCTCATCAAATTCTTTTCGGCCTGATTGTATTTGATTATTAGATTACTCAAACTCAGTTGTTCGACTGGGTTCAATTAAGTTCTATTGCAAACAGTTCAATCAGTAACATGGGGAGTCAGTAAGCAATATTATATATGACTAACAACAACAAACGAGTGTGTTCAATTGCTCAAAATGTTTTTATGAGAGTTTGGTTGTGTTCAATTATCAAACCCAATCGTGTGACTAATAACCTCAATCAAGTTCAATGAGTAATTTATTGGATCTTTGATTTGGTTCAGTTAGTAATGTTGGGCACTTTGGTTCACATGAGACAAACAATAAGTTTTGTAAGAAGAATGCAAACAAAATTACCACAGATTTAAGTGGATTTCTTTAATATATTTCTTATAGCAACAATTTTCTGCAAAGAGAACAAGAAGGCCCACTGTACTTTGCGATGGCAAGTCCAACCTGAGTCCAGGACTTGCAGTGAAAAGAAGGAACGAGACTCTTAATGCTGCAACAATGATCCATGGTGGTACAAAGCCAAACAAGAAACTGGCACTTGATGGAATGTTGGATACATTAAACAAAAGATGTAAACTAAGTGACCTTGTAAATTACATATCTAATGTAGATAATTTACAGGAAAGGGTTGTGTCGGATGCATATTCAAAGAGTGTCCGTCATTTGAAATTTCTGAAGAAAATGTTACCCGCAGCATTGCCACTTATTATAGTGCCGGGGTTATGGGCAAACGAAAGTATAAGGCTGTGAGGCTAGTTTTGTCAACAAAAACCAGCAGAAGAAAGCGTGGAGGGAGAACTTCCTTGTGTATTATACGTAAATGTACAGTGCCTAAACTTTCTCCTTACAGTAAACTTATCGGGTATATTAACCAGATTGATATTGGGAAAATTTATTCTGTTGAAGAGGAATTTTCTACCTATTTAGCTGATGATGAGCTGTTTTAGTGGAGTGGTAAATGCCCTTCGGTTTGAAGTGAAACGCAAGTGTCTTGCATGAAAAGTGACTAAGTGGTTTGATGAAACTGAAGCAAAGGGCAGTGACTTTCATGGGACTTATTAAGTTTTTGAGTTGTGAGGGTGACTCAGGAAAGCAGAGACTCACTGTTCTCGTGTATGATTTCATTGGGCTTAATTGAGACACTGTGTCAAACTTTTCAATCGTTTTGAAATCACAAATTCAAGAACTTGCCAGAAAGTCAGAGGAATATTTCAGGGCAAATGCCTTGTTTCTTCCCACTTCAGTTAATCCAACAGTGTGGACTTTGGGAAACATTGTCCCTGCCCATTGCAAAGAGGTTTTTCAGTGATATGGCCAAGGCCTATGCACATTAACAATGGAGGGCAGAGAGGCAAAGCATATTTTTTTAAAGAAGCTCTCTGAAAACAGTTCATTTCAAAGGCAGTGGTATGACATATTTAAGCATGAATTTATTATGTCAATTTGGCTGCCAGAGAAAGGGTTTAACACATTTTTGTACAAACCAAGCAAGGATGTTTACATCCCAAATAAAGTTTTTGACAATGGCAACTATTGTTATTGTGGTTTAGAAAAGGCAGACCCAGCAGATGAAAGTTGTTACTTTTGTGGTGACCAGCTATATAAAGCTATTCAAGACAGCGTTTTGGCAGGAAAAGTTCTTGCTACACTAGCTCGGGAGCTTCAAAGTCCCCAGCAACACTGATGGTGTGGGAAATTTCATCCTATTTGAACAAGTTAAAGACACCCTTACTTCCACTTTTGAAAGGCATCAAACTTATCAAAACGTTTTTACACAAGTTTAAATTTTGCAAATACAAGTTAACTCTGTATTTCAGATATCAACATTTAACAAGTACATGTTCTGAGCAATTGCTAAATTTCACCTTGATACAAAATTTGTTATAGAATAGATTTGCTGTTATTACATTTGTATTCCCTGTAGCTTGTTGAAAGAAAGGTTCAAACAAGTTTCAATCAGTTAATTATTGTCTTGTTCTGCTTGTAATACCCCTCCTCACACACAGAAAAAGTGATTGCATGATAACCCTGCCAATATTTGTCAGGTTGTCCCAGTTTCTAAGCAGACAAATAAATGTGTCGAACAATTATCTTGCAGGCTTGCTTCCAGATCATTAATATCAAGCTTCATACAAATACAAATTAAGTTATAATTGTACAGAACTACAACTCTAAATTTCCCCTTTATACATCAGTCAATTCCAAGGGTGCCCAATGCCACCCCCCCGGCCCCAATCAATAACACAGCATCCTTACCAGCAATAAAAAAGTAGACTTTTAAGAAAATGATGATCTTGCATAGCTTTAAAATCTACATATTTTCTATAATTAATTCCATTTGATCCATGTTCAACCAGAAACTTATGAGATTGGTATGGAATGGCAGGTTTCCCTTCTCTGCCATCGGTGACAAAAATCACAACAGTGTCAGATGCCCTGGGGTTGTCATGGGGGTAGGCACATGCCCCCCAGCCTCTGGGGAATGATAAAATTTCAAATGGAGGGGGGATGGGCACTGCTGGAAATGACTGGTGCATTAACAATATCAACTAAGATGTCCAGCTTCATTCAATCTGCTTGACTGCACAGTCATAGGACAGTCATGAGTTACATGTACTTCATAAATTGTTCTGTTAACTTTCGAATGTGTCCCCGTATTCATTAGTGAAGGTGTAATGGCATCTAAGCATAACCTGTTGTTTCTTCTTGAGATACAAGATAACAAAAGGCTTATCCGCACTCACTATAACTTTAGCATCTCCCCTTGGTACTTTGATTCCTTTGGAAAAATAGACCTCAATTGATTCTTTTGTAATGTCACACAGTCTGGCAAAATCTCTTAGAAGTCTGTTCAGTTTTGTATATGAAATTGCATCTGTCAACCTGGGTTCTGTGCAAGACACTCCGAATGAAGATACTGCATTTCGTACATGCATTTTGAGGGATGTCTCGTGTGAAGACTATCGTCCATGGATCTCAAGCTCGCATTCGTCCTCTCAGCCATCTTTGCATACTCTTCAGCCAGATGGTAATCTCTTCTTCTATAACAGGGCCAACTTGTATATGCGAAAGTCGAACTTGTGCAAAGACATTTCGGTCAGTTTGATGCTTTTCAAAAATAGAATTAAGCGTGTCTTTGACTTCTTGTTCAAATAGGATGAAATTTCCGACACCATCACGCAAAGATCGAAGGGCTCAAACTGCTGCTGAAATGTCCCTTTCGGCTGCCATTTGGAATTTTCTTACTTACATGAAGGCCGCTGACATAACAATAGATGCAAGCGGGTGGTAAAATGAACTTTGCCAGCGCCCACTGGCCCGGTGTGTCAAGTTTGCAGAAATTTTAATTTTGAAAGGAAAATCTGTCGCGTACAAGTAGCTAATTTGCATAGTGGAGCGCGTACAGTTTCATGTCTGAGTCGGTGTCAAAAACTTTTCGCAATCTTTTGTGCTGAGATGCTGCAACAGTTTTTGCCAACGCTTTAAGGGTACTAACATCATTTGTGCTTCTTCAGCAAAGTGAAATTTTATACTGGGAAAATAACTTAGACAAGGAGTTTAGAGAACTCAAACAAAAAAATCAAAATCGTTATTTGGGTTGAACTGTTGGCGATACCGTAACTTTGCTGATTATCTCTGTTGTCTTCTGATATTTACAGCTAAACTTTCTCTTCCCTGCTTTTCTTCCCAACATTAAATCAACCCATGTTTTTGTAATGTTTTTTATTTTAATTCTAGGTTGGCGAGTGGGTTTTCTGGTCAGCTCACAATATCACGACGTCAGCACCGGCAGTGACATTTCACTTCCTTAGCGACGCGCGAAAATCCATCTGTGGTCCCTTAATGCCCATTTTCCATCTCGCTGAATAAAATGGCAAAATAACCACTTCAGGGACTAAGCTACACTTTCTGATCACTGATCTATTAGAGGTTGACTTCATGTGTGAGTGAAGAAACATAATTATTAACTATGCCCTGTTTTTTGTTACGGTTATGTAGCTTTTTTGAACATGTAAATAAACAAATGGTCACACGCTAAGAGCCAGACGGACCACCTGAACAACTCAGTTACTGTAGTCCACTAGTTATTTGTAATGGTAAAATGAAGAATGTAGTAATAGGAACTAAACAAAACAGAAATTTCTCATCCTTTCACCTTCATGTAGGGTTTTAAAAAAGATTTGAAAAGGCCTGTTATTAAAGTGCACCTAAACCCAAATATTGTTTTTGCTAAATAATTCATTGCACGTGTTCGAAACGCACTATGCCTTTTTGAACTTAATCTGGACTTTCTCATAGGCTATAGAAGTTATGAAATCTAGCCATCATCTGTTTCACGACCGAGCCAGTAAGGGGCATGGGTCTAGTCCTGGTTTACGTCACAAAACCGATTTGCATTGCAGTAAGCCTTTGTAAACATGCATGCAAAGAAGTTTATGACGTAAAACCAGGCCTAGACCCATGCCCCTTACTGGCTCGGTTGTGAAACAGATGATGGTTAGATTTCATAACTTTTATAGCCTATAAGAAAGTCAAGATTAAGTTCAAAAAGGCATAGTGCGTTTCGAACAGGTGCAATGATTTATTTAAGCGGAAAAAATATTTTTGGTTTAGGTGCACTTTAATAAGAATGCAGCAAAATTTGCTTGTAATTACCACCCAAATTTAATATACAGTTGTAAGAGTGACCTTTTGTACTGATGCACTGTGCACATGATCAACTACTTTGCATCAGCTCTTGGAAACACAAGTACCATCCAGCATAAAGAAATATATTACTCACCTGCTGTTCTATGCCCATTGCTAAAAGCACCCTTATATGGCCATGCTGCATATGAGTAAATGGGTTAGCTACAGGACACCAATGATCCACTGCCACCACAGGAAACTGAAAGACAAACACCATCACTTCTGCATTCCAATCAGCAATGAATTAAGTAAACTGTGTAACCACATATTTTAAGTCCTATTAAGGTGAAGCAGGACCCTTGCTCTCAGTGCTGGTATGTATATTCTATTAAACCCCTTGCACTAATTTTTGCAGAGATGCATATTTTACATTTTGACATTTTCTGGTCAGTTACAAGTTAAATTAGCTCAAAACTACTCAAAAAGGCATATTTTGCATTGATGTCACGCACAATAGAAAGGACACTGTTTATGTGGGAGAAAGGTAGGGGAGGTAAGTGTTGTCCCGGACCCAGGAGCTGCCTGCCATGTGTGAGGCCAGTGCCCAGAGCTAGTGTCAGCGAATGACTTATAAGACAGTGAGATGGGTGTCGCAGGCCACAGAGGCAGGGTGGCGTGTACCTATGCCAAGCTTCAGGAGGGATGGTAGTGAGGGGAAGTGGATGGTATTACAAAAATTGCTCTGTCCTTAATTATAGATGTACCAGGTATAACATCACAAATGGAGCTATGCTAGCAGCCTACAAAACAATGCTCTATCAGAGTGGCAATGGTAGAGATATGAAAGTAATGTGGAGGGTGGGTGGGGAAATAAACGCTTGAGTCCAGCAGCTTAACTGAATTGCAAGTGAAGATCGACTGCGATCTTTACTGGCTGGTAAAAATACAGGGGGATACAAGTACGTGTTTACAGTACAAAAGAGCGGGAAAAGGTTGCCAGAAAATTACATCCACAAGGGAGCGTAAGATTTAATTGTGCTAAATATTAACTCCAGTTTATGCTTTGGCAAAAACAGCCAACAAAAAAGCAAGCTTCTGCTTGGGCATGCACATATATCAAAATTTTAGGACAGATTTTAGATCAGAAGTGACCTTTTACATTTTTTTTCTACTTTTCAATTTTCTTCTTTTCTTATCTTTTTGCTGCAGTTGTTGCCCTTCTACTGAGCTTGCTTTAAGGGTCCATTAACTGATATTTTCAAGCCAATGCCAACGAATCTTTATTTTCATATAACCTCATTATTTTTATTTTGTTCAGAGTTTGTATTATAACTTTTTCATGACCAGTAACATCAGTGATAACATCATCAGGACAAGCCCTTGGTCATGTGACTAATACTGAAAAAATACAAAGGCTCCCAGGCAAATTACTTTATCAGGATTTTTTCATAGATTTAATACTTTAATTTTAACCCTTATTATGCTATGCATAGATTTTGTTTTAATTCTAGGTCAGATTTTCAGAGAATTTTAACATAAAAAAAAACATGATTTTGAAAAGGAGAGCATAGCTATGTTTAAAACGTTGGCTTCAATCCAACCTCATTGGAAAAGGCTAAATTTAATGAAAACTGTGCTTCCTCTAACATTTCAAGAAACCGAAAGTGCACCCGATATATATTGATCTTACTAAAGTGCGCATTTTACACTGCCAGCACACTTTGGTAAGATCAAACAAAGACATGCGGAGTTAATTTTCTTTCATTTGCTCTTGTTTTCCTGTTTTTCTCTTATTTTGTCTTTGCTTGTACTTTTTATTTTGCATCTTGTGAAACACAATGAAAAAACATTTAAAATGTAAGCAAATTTGAAAGTTATTGAGTAGTTTTTATTTTGTACACTCAGGCTGGCATAAGTAACCAGAAGTGAAATTTCACCTCCTTAGCAATGGACGAGAGAATGCGCATAAATCAGTTAATACGTCCTTAGTAGTAGTAAACTTAATTTAAATTCGGATTGAAGAGTTGTGCGTATGCACTAGTACCTCTGAAAAATTAAAAAGTAAAAGAAAGAAAACAATTAGCATAATATCTACACTACACACAATCAGGCAAGTTAAATGTATTATAGTCCGGGGCCATATGCGGAAAAAATTCATGACTCTCATGAGAATTTCATGATCAATTTGGTTTCTTTGCTGAAATCTACAGTTTGGAGTGGGCTAAATCGAAAAAACTTTGACACCAATTTTTTTAGCATTGGTGACATCATTTTTTATGCAAATGAGTTACAATGTTTTATTTGATTTAATGGCTATTTAAGAAACTTAAATGAATACTACAGTTGAATAGAACTAATTTCTTATTGTATTTCCATATCTCTACCTTAGATAACAGGACCAGAATGATTATTGCAGTTTCAGACACCTTGTTTTGATTAATGCTAATTAGTTATGACATCATAAACTGACATGACATGTTAAAAACAACCAATAAAGTTGATGGTTGTCAACCAAATGTGATTGTCAAATTTTGGAGGACTGTGCTCTTAGTTCTGATAAGCCCTAATTCTATCTGTAAACTTCACATGAGTGGGATTAGCACACTTTCGCTGGAGTCCAAAAGTCTGCTGTTTTCCGAACTACTACACTTTGAACAAATATTCTGCACAATACATTGATCGAAAAACTTTTTACTTGGCACAAATGGAACCATTCAGATCAACTGATACCGACATATATGTACTTGAAGAATTCCTAGTGGAAATTTCTGGGTCAACAAGAATGACATAACTTTTGTGTCATAGGTCCAGACCATGCAACTGGGCATGTAAACAAGACCATGAAGATCCAAGGTGGTCTCAATGGTTTGACCTGGCAACCAGCCGCTACGGCAAATGGTTTCTTATTGCTCCAGCATTGAGTTGCTTGGCCATTGAAGCAGAAGCATGGTTGGATTACAACACACAGCTTCAAGCATCAGCACAATAATTTGTCAGAGGCTGTTATTAGCCATAACAGGGAGAATGTGAAGAAGCTGGAAGATGTATTTAAAGCAAATTATCCATTTATTAATGAGGAAAATGAACTGATCAACATGATCACAAAAGCTGTTATGGACATAACAGTAAAAGAAGCAGTTCTTAAGCATCATGAAATTGGTCAGGACTTTTTCAATAACTTTGTGAAAGAAATGATCGTTGAGTGCAGATTAAGTGTTTGGAGTCCAATGAAGACTAAAACAGCATCTGGTGTTGTTGCTCTAAAGGACAACAACGCTTTGTTTGAACATTTTCTTGTCATGGTTCTTTCCATACCTGAAAGTGATCTCAAGGAGAGCAACAGTGAATTTGAGTTGGCTGTATTTCCCAGAGTGCTGTTCAACTCTGATGGTGACCTTCACCACGCAATTGGCAAGAGTAAGCTAATGAGCATCCTCGAGAGTTTGCTCCCTGACCAACACCCTGACCAGGAAGAAGAGCAGCACCAGCATGCAGGAAGGAACATTGTTATCATTGATGGTATGGCCATTGTTCAGTCAATGGGAAAGCTATCATGGGTTGCAATGGCCACGATCTCGCCACGCAGTTTCTTGAAATCATCAACAGCAGGTCCAAGAAAGGTGACAAGGTCTGTTCTTTCGCACTTTGTAATAATCCTTGCACTTTGTAATACCTGTCCCACTTTGTAATAAAAACTGTCACACTTTGTTATACCTGTCGCACTTTGTAATAACACTTGTCGTACTTTGCAATAAAATAGCTGTCGCACTTTGTAATAACAAGTTGTCACACTTTGTAATAAACTAAGCTGTCACACTATGTAATAACAAGTTGTCACACTGTGATAAGCTTTCAAATTTCTTTTGAATAGAATGTTTGGTAGAAATTATTTGACTTCACTACTCCCCAGGGTACAAATACTTTCTTCCTTGATATTTCCCTCTGCATACTAAACTGAGAGGCATTATGCAGAGAACCACGGAGAACACTACATGTGTGTGGACAGCACAGTGTTGCTAGAGGAGGAAGAAGAAGAGGTGAAAGATTATGAGCAGGAGAAAAGGGCAGAAAAAGAGGTGGAAGATGATGAGCAGGAGAAAAGCGCAGAGGAAGAGGTGGAAGATGGCGTGGATTTGTTACCTACTGAAGAGGGTAACACACACAGCCAGTATATAGGAAAGGAACGAGAGGTGCTTGAACAAGATCGTCACCGTATACAAAAAGCCATCCACTTTGTTGAGAACGAGACCGTTGAAACGGTATCCACGAACGGCGGTACCACCCTCATAGAAAGGATTCCGAATGAAATTTTAGAGAAAATCCTTTCAGAGGCTTTATTATCTTGGCCAAACCATGTATGCCATATGTACAATAACCTATGTCAAGTCAACGTTCGTTTTTGTGATATCGCCCATAGACTGGTCTCGATGCTGCTGACTATTTACCTCTCTAGTGGTGGTGAACTTGGCATCGTGAGTGTCAGAGGCCTAATTAAAAAATTCGGATCTTCGAGGAGTGTTGGGCTGGAGGTACGGCAAATAGTTATCAGCCCAAATTGGGCAAATGCTTGGCTGGATCTACGATTTCGTGGTTTGGGATGGTTTATCATCCTCAACATATTCTGGCGCAAAAATCACAAGTTACATTTTGTTAACATCTGCTTTGTCATACCCATCAAGGACAGAATCACCCATGGTCTTTTAATGACTTTTTGCTTAAAAGAAAAAAAACAGTTTCTTGAATGGAAGAGAGAGAAACACTCTGTTTGTTTAGCTGTTTATTAAGATTTCTAAGCCACTAGTTTCCGTTTCATGTTACAGTTCGTTGTTGTTTACTTTTATTTTGATATCACTCTAGTTCAATACACTAGTACTAGTATTACATAAACTGATCATGCTATAATGGTTGCTGTTTCATGTTCTGGCTTATGTTCAACTTATACAATTTTTGAATTAAAATATGATACTATTTCATTATATGTTCTATTCAGTTATAGTTTAGGGTACCTTCTTAGAAGACTTCCAGACTTTCAGACTTTCATTACGATATTCCAAATTCTCTCAAGCAGGGAACTCACCAGTTTCACCAAGGTTGCAACAAGAGAGGAGTATCCTGACTGTGCTAGTCTGTGATAAGGAGGTAAACACTAGCTAATGGTACATGTACTTGCACACACATTAGCATTGACAATTGATATTTTAGTTGTGAGTGTACAATTTAGCCAAGTGATAGAAAACCTCTAAATCTTCAGTGGTCAACATAAATGTACGACATCAAAGTCTACTTGGATAATTGAAATTTATACATTTGACAAGCTTGATTTATATTAAAATCAAAAGAAAATAAAGTTAACGTGATGTTCTAGTACTGGATGGAACAGACAACAGAATTTATTGGTTGTTTTTAACATGTCATGTCAGTTTATGATGTCATAACTAATTAGCATTAATTCAAACAAGGTGTTAAAAAGTAAAATTTTTATAACCATTCTGGTCCCATTATCTAAGGTAGAGATATGAAAATACAATCAGAAATGAGTTTTCTTTAGCCGTATTACTCATTTGAGCTTCTTTTATAGCTATAAAATGGCTAATTTATGACATCATAACTCATTTGCATAAAAAAAATGATGTCAGCAACATTGAAAGAATTGGTGACAAAGATTTTTCGATTCAGCATGCTCCAAAATAAAGATTTTACAAAGAAACTAAAATGATCATGAAACTCCCATGGGAATAACATATGGTCCTGACTATTACTTATACATTAATTAACAAAGTCAATATAACTTGCCAAATCAACATTAGTTCTAAAGTAGGTTACGCTAGTAGTAGTTCTGAGGTCATCACTTAATATGTTCCACAGTTTGGATGCATAGAATTTGAAAGATTGCTTTCTATAAGAGTTAGTGCTAACACTTCGTAATTGGATCTTGCTCTCACCTCTAACACCCTTAATACTAGTTCTTGGTGTAAATAGTTCTGATATGTGAGCTGGTGTAGCCACATAAAAGGACTTATAAACTAAAATCAACATATCAAGTAGTCTTCTCTCTTTTAAACTGAAAAGACCCAGACTTCTTAAGTTCAAGAATTCACAACAAAACATAATTGTGGCCAGAAATACAGGTAATTTATTCTTATCAGTCATGGAGTAGCCAACAGCAGATGAGAGAATTTTTCCTCCAACTTTTTACTCAAATTTCCAAGCATTTTTGTGTGTTATTTCAAGCTCAGTCAACCCAATCACCCAATTTTGGACAAAGGTGATGAAATCAGAAGTTGAACAAAGGCCAAGCATGTGGTTACAGGCCATGGACACAGGAGCCAATGGGTTACAGAAACAGTATGAATACTGCTGATGGATGCAGACAATACACCATACATGAAGTAGTAAGGTAATTTTAAGTTATTCTCAATCATTATATTTCATTCAATAAATTAATGTCATGTTTAATTTAAACATTAATGCACATATACAGTTACTTAAATTTTAGCTATTGCTTTTAAAACTACAGAAAAGGGGAAAACTCATTTCAAAAAGATATCTTGCTCAGCACTTTCAATAGCTACTACAGTTTTTTATTACTTTTCTCGCATTGGCTAACAATACTTGCCCAAATTGGTTTGATTTCATTTATCCTCCGTATTGAAAAGCTTTTTCTAGTTCCCAGTCACCTAAATGGCCTTCCTTCGAAACCCTTTCAAGTCTTTGTTTATTAAAGTAAAGGTCATGTGTTGATAGGTTCTTATAAAAAGAATAGAGATGGTTTGGTCCAATGAGGTTCTAATGGAATTAATATTTGTAGGGATCCCTACAACACCTAATTAAAAAATAGGTCCGCACTGCCTACATGTGTGGCTTACGAGTCGCCTTGCTTGCAACAAGTAATTGAAGTTATACTGAAGGGAAGATCATGAGCTGGAATTAGGTGGTAATAAGTCAGTTGTAACATTTGGATTGAATTGACCATAACTTACATTGAAAATCTGATAATGGACAATGGAAGAAGTAACTTTCTGGATGTTTCAGTCAGACGGAAAGTATGGATTGACAGTATCTCTCCAGAGATAAACACTTTTTCATATGATGATCAGTAAATAAAAATCAGAATTGAAATTCTCATGAATTGCCTCTATTGACAATTGTACATATTGTTAAGGATTTTCCAGGACCCTACTTTGATTTATATTTATATACCTTCAACAAAGCAAAATGTTTGTGTTGAAAGCTATGTTTTGGGTATAAACACATGCATATGTAGAAATGCCAGACAAGGAGAGCTTGAAAACATGTCCAAACCAGACATTCACTGTGCATTACTGGCTCAATGCGCAAAAAAAAAAACGAGAGAGCAATGGGGAAAAAAAGAGTGTTTTCACACATTTTGTAAGAATTTCGATAATTTTATTCTCTGTATTCCTGAACATTTGTTTTCATTGGTAGAAGTTAACACAGTAAATATTTTTCTACAGTAGGGTTGGAAAGTCTAAGGTCTTCAGCAGTAATGACACTGTGTTTATACCACAACTGGTTAATAAAGAGGAAATGTACTCTGGACAGTAGCATGAAATTTTCTGATTTCATCAGTAATGGTTGAGCTATATGCATTTTGTCGTTCTGATATCGATGCTGGTTTGCCAGTTTCTCTTGTCTAATATGGTCTGCTGATTCATATATAATTTTTTCTGCCTGATATTGATGTTTGTTGAACAGTCTCTTTCTCTACATTCTGCTAATTCGTTTGCATTCTTTTGTCTTTGATACAGAGATTGGGTTGCCTGTCTCTTTGTTCTAGATTCAGAAGATTCATTTGCACAGTTTTTCTCTTCCTTAAATAGATTCTTCACTTTCATTTGCCCTTCTCCTTTTCTCATATTCACATCTAGCAATAAATAGTTGTTCTTTTTCTTCTAAAGTTCCAGATATGTCCAGAAATGCAGGTTAATGAGATGCATGCTCTTTATGATAAGCATCACAAAGTGTCCCCTTTCCTATAAAGTCACCGATCAACTCCTGATTTGTGGTGATTTTAACATCCATGTTGATGTGTCTGACGACCTCGACGCATGTCGCTTTCTTGAACTATTGGACAGTGTTGGGTTAGACCAGCATGTTTCGGTTCCCACACATATAAGTGGTCACACCTTAGATCTCATTATAACAAGAAACTCCGACCAGTTGCTTGTCTCTTCTCCGTGAACTGATTACTTATTCTCTGACCATCTACCCGTCCACTGTAATATCCAAGTTGAAAAGCCTTTGCTGAAGTCGAAGCGGATATCCTTCAGGAAACTGAAGTCGATTGATATCAGTTCTCTGCGAGATGACCTGTCAAAGTCAGACGTATGCAGCAACGCCATCGACTCTCTTGAGCTTAATGATCTTGTCACCCATTATGACGAAGCTCTATCATCAGCTTTGGATCGTCATGCACCTCTCATTAATAAGACTGTGACAAAAAGACCGATTGTCCCCTGGTTTAATAATGAGATCAAGACAGCTAAAAGGATGTGCCGCTGAGCTGAACGGAAATGGAGGAAAATGAAACTTCGTCTGGACTTCCTCGATTACAAAGCAAAAAAAAATCGTGCAACCTTTGAGATGAAGAAAGCCAGACGAGAGTTCTATACCGACTTTATAGCGGAGAATAGCCATGATACACGCAAGCTATTTCGTTCTGCAAAAACACTCTTCAATCACGAAAGTGAGTTACATTTTCAAGGCTACTCAGATAGTAATGCGGCGCTTGCTAACGATATTGGTAACTTCTTTATCAAAAAAGTCGATGGAATACGAACTGGACTAGATACCGCAGCCGGCAACATCCATTCAGGGGACGAGATGTTTCCCCGAAACCCTGAGATCCACAGCCTCTTTCAGGACTTTAGAACTCTCACTAATAAAGAAGTCAGTAGTCTTATAACAAAAGCAACCAAGAAGACCTGTTCACTGGATCCTATGCCAACCACCCTTGTTGTTGAGTGTCTTGATGTTTTGCTTCCTGTACTTACCAGGATGATACACCTGTCACTTCAATCTGGGTGTTTTGTAGATAGATGGAAACAGGCTGATGTCCACCCAAAGCTGAAGAAACCAAAAGCGGAAGTCATCTTTCCTAATCTTCGTCCCATAAGTAATCTCCCATTTGTCTCGAAACTGACTGAGTGTGCTGCATTTAGTCAAATTCACAATCATTTGACCATTCATGACCTCTACCCGAAAGCCCAGTCATCGTATCGTGAGTGCCATAGTACCGAGACTGCACTCATCCGCATCAAAAACGACATTCTTATGAATATGAATAGGCAGCACCTAACCCTTCTAGTTTTACTAGATTTAAGTGCTGCCTTTGACACTGTAGACCATGCGATATTGTTAAACCGTCTTAAGTCGGATTTTGGTATCTCTGGTAATGTGCTCTCGTGGTTCAAGTCGTATCTATACCAGCGCTCCCAGTCAGTGTCGATCAATGGTCATACATCTAAAAAGTTCGAAGTGAAATGTGGTGTCCCTCAAGGTTCTTGCCTAGGTCCTCTTCTCTTTGTTCTTTACGCCAGCAAGCTCTTTACTATCATTGAGCGACACCTCCCCCAAGTCCATGCGTACGCCGATGATACTCAGCTCTATGTTGCATTTAAACCCGATCCCGAACATGCCGCCAACGCAGTGGCAGCCATGGAAGCATTATCAACGACATAAGGAAGTGGATGCTGGCTGATCGTTTGAAGATAAATGATGACAAAACGGAATTTTTAGTCATTGGGACAAGGCAGCAACTGGCGAAAGTCAACATTGATTCGATCGATGTGGGAACGGTGGAAGTTTCCTCGTCTTCTGAAGTCAAGAACCTCGGATGCTGGCTCGATAATCAGCTCAAACTAAACAGCCACATCAATTGCCTATGCAAATCTGCCTTCTTTCATTTGTATAACATAAGAAAAATTAGGAAATTCCTCAGTCGCGAAACCACGCAGATCCTGGTCAATGCCCTTGTCATGAGTCGCTTGGACTATTGTAACAGTATACTATACGGTCTACCAGCCACTGAACTTTACAAACTCCAACGGGTACAAAATTCAGCAGCAAGACTTATTTGTAACGTAGGGCGTTTCAATCACATTTCCCCCTCCCTTAAATTGTTACATTGGTTACCCATTAAATTTCGTATTCAGTTTAAGATACTGCTCATTACTTTTAAGGCAATCCATGGTCTTGCACCAGCGTATTTAATTGAATTGATCACCCTAAGGACTCAGTGTACATATAATCTTAGATCTACTAATGAGCTTCTTCTTCAGCCTCCTCGAGTGAAAACTCTAAAGACATTAGGTGATCGTAGCTTTGTAGCGGCTGCACCAGCTTTATGGAACAAATTACCACGTGCAGTCCGCCATTCTCAAAATGTACAAACATTTAAGAAAGCCCTTAAGACTCACTTATTTTGGAAGGCTTATAATCTACAGAACATCCGATCAAGTATGAATTTATAGTTAATATTATGCAATTTTATAGTTGGAATATTAATTAGTTTTAGATTTTTCCATTTTTCATGTAACTGATTTGATTGTAAATAGTAGAATTCTAGTTTTTGTCATTGTAAAGCGCACGAGAGCATCTTCTCATGTATCGTGCGCTATAGAAGCAATAAAATTATTATTATTATTATTAAAACACACATAATTCTGTCAAATATGAAGTAATATGAAAATGACACTCAGTGATGCTTATTCATAAAGAGCACTGAATCTTATTAAGCCTGCATTTCTTGACATAAGTGTAAAGTTCAGTTAAAGACTATCCCTTCCTTTTAATAGGTTGTGTTTGGTTTCTTTTATCACTGAAGGGCAAATGTTTCATTTTTGGACTCTCATGGACATTTTGCAAAACAAGTTCATTATCTCCGACAAAGACACCATTAATTTCAAAGGAACAACCCCTACTTATAAGCAGGCTAATGATAAAAAGTTCTCAGTTCCTTCAATGGTAAGCAAGTGAATTTCCCAAATGAATAGGTAATCCCGTGCAAATCACTGGAATGAGCATCAAAAATGTTAAAGCTTTGTTCTGGATTCTTAATCACTGCAACTGTATTAATTCCAATGGTTATCAAAATTTGAAAACACTTTTGTCAGAAAGTGAATAGATATGTATGGCCCATTATATGATTATTTTATGTCATGAACTTGTCAAACTCCCTGCTAATGTCTATTCTTATGTGTACATTTAATTGGAAATTGAAATGATGCATGGAGCATCAGTTAAAAGCAAATACCTGTAAATGCAGTTTTCTTAGTTCTAGCCTAAACAAATGGCTCCTCGGGGAACCACCAAATGAAAAAAGTCTATGACTAATGCACTGATGAATTTTAAAAATGAAATAAAACAAAGCTTAATTAAACACCAAAAGGGTATGCTTTAATACTTTAATTGATTAAAATATGCCGACCACAACAGCTAACTCACTAAGTCCTGTCAAAAAAGGAAGGATCATTAATCAGACATACATGAAGTAATGTTAACTATAGTTTTGCAATGCACTATAGGGCGATTGGAAAACTACTTTTGGCCTGACTTTGGGCCTTGCTTTATTGCCACAAAATGATTATAACAAGCCTTTTGTGTACAGACAAGGATATGAGAAATAGGTACTAAATCTATTACTGAATTTTGGTATGTAGAGTCAGGAGATGCAGTAAACAAGTATATTAACTGTTCAAACAAGATCTAGTAGATAGGTACAGTATGAACCGTATGATTGACAGCTTTCTATTTATTGTTTTCAACTGGAAAAGTTTTGACTCTTTTTTTGGTCAATTTTTAGTCTACTTAACACTGTTGGCTGACTGTTGGTAATGTGTCAGTGACCTGTTGGCCGACGGTTGACCAACAGGCTACTAATGGCTGACAAAAGGAGCCATTGTTCACTATTAATGAAATGTTTGCAGTGTGAAAAATCCTGATGAAATGATAGCAGCATAACAGCATGAACATATAATGACATCACAAAAAAAATAATCTTTTTCTTATGTTCTTATGGCTATGTCGTTATGATGTTATGTTTCTGTTAAACAAGTGTGAACGGCATTGACATAACAACATAACAAAGAATCAATCAGAGTAGTGCAAGAACTGTCAAACCCAGTCTGCCACCAGCACTATCGTCAACTGAGATTAGGAAGTTTACTCCCATTTACCCTGAATAATATTCTCGATCAACAAACTAAGCTGAGACTAACAACATCACGGTAGTGGCCCTATGCTCTTTTAGCTACTTGGGAAAGATCAGATGCATCCTCATCAATTTTCTTCTACCATTTTCCCCTTTGTTTTCTTTGACAAGCATGTCATCGACAACACAAAGAACCAGAATTATCCCAAATGCAAGAAATGTTTCTTCTTCCATTTTGTAAGTCTTCTTTTGTCTTACACCTTTATCTCACACCAGTACATAACCAGATCTAAATACACAACCAAATCTCCTCTGATTGTGTGATCCCCTGTAAGGAATATGGCACGTGAAACAAGAGCACATGCCTGAAATTAATATTTGCAGTGGTGGCTACAGCAGCCTTGTCTAATTGTTAATGGTCAAGTTCCCATAAATCCTACAGCTGGGAGGTTGTATGAGCCATGGTGCCACTTATTACAATCTTGCCAAAATCTGAAAACAAACCATAACTTTCAACATGCTAACTCAAATGATGCATTTGTCACATGTGCATTATGCTATCTGTTTTTGGCCATGTTTTAATTAAGTTAATATTTTTATTTAAAGTTGAATTTGCAATAAGTAACATGATGATGACAAAGCTTTTTAAAGAGTGCTCTGTTATTTTTTTTACATGTTCAAAAAAAATGTTTTGATCACATAAGAAAAAGTTGTTCTTGCATGCAAGTTGCATGCCTGGTATCATAGTAGTATTCAGATTTTGATTTCAAAGGAACAAATGCAATTCCATTAGGTAACAGCACCTTGAAAGTGCATGAAAGAACTACACTGTACATGACTGTTGTGTGCAAGGGCTTAGAAGTGAATACTACATGTACTTGAGCATTGTACCAGTCTAAAAGCAACTGCTGGGACCTTTAGTTTTAGAACAGCATTGATAACCAGTGAAGAACTTTCTGATGAACACCTTGACTCACCTTTGACTTGAGTAGTGTTTTTGTGATCTTAGGGTCCCTGTATGACAGGTAGAGTTGATGTAAAGGTAACTTGACAAGACCTAACAACTAATCACACATGACAAACATTAATTTTCAGATTCAATTCTTACAGATCAAACACTTGCTGACAGACTTAACACAAGTCTCTCAGCCAATACCATCACAGCTAAACTGACCAATCATATTCAACAGACCAGACCCATAGAACTATCCTTACTCGAATGATCACACAAAATCAACTAGAGTTCTTTTCATTCTTTCAAGCAATATTATTTTCTTGATTTTACTGTACTATGGGTCCTTGGCTAGTTTTATTTACCTACTTGTTTACCTTCATACTCATGTTAATAGATTCTATGACATTAAAAGTCATCAAAATCAGTGGGGGATCCAGACCTTGAGCTACAGTAGAAGGAGGGAAGCTGGTTTTGTTTTGCTTGCCCATCCACCACTGGAAATATAAACTACAGATGCACACTGCTTCAGAAACCTGAAGGTAGATGGAGTCTTTATATCTTTCTCTGCAATGAAGCTGCATACAATGATAAAGATTCTAAAAATAACATTGACAAAAGTATACTACTACACCTTGTCTCCCAAGTCATTTGGCCCAACCCTATTCCAAACTTCTACAACCATGAAGTTATTGCAGACTCTCTGTAGCAGAGTTGGGGTAAGTATCACTGGTGCCACCTAAATTACAATGTCAATCATACAGTCATTACAATAGCTTGTATAATTTTTAATTCAGGAGTTGTCAAGATTTACTTTAAAATGATTTATTTTGTTTACTTTCTATATTATACCACCTACCTCACAACAGTAATGAAATTAACTGCACTAGAGCTGTGAATACCTGTGAACTTTTTTCTTCAAACATGGACATTATTGGGACTATAAGTCACCAACATGGTCAGACAAAACCTTAAATTCTGTCAGGCTTAAAGTCTTTGAATAAATAGCTATAAGCATTGTTTTATTCCATTCCATTTTCCATTCATTTTTTAATTGCCATATATGCAACATTTTACAACAGAGATAATATTTATAATTTTCATATAATAAGATTTATAGAAAAAGAAGAATTAAATGGCGAGGAGACCTGAAGGAAACCACAGGGCTTATACTAAGTCAGGTCTCCTCACTTAAAAAAACAGGTCTTAATATGAATAATTACAATATGGACTTGCGACAGCTAACTTAGACCTAAAGATTCGGATACATCTGCAGGTACTGGAAAGCTTTGTGTTTTGTGTCACTTGGGATTAGTCTTTATTTGGAGTTGTTTTGTTTCCTGTCTTTTGTTTCTTTTGTTTTACGTAAGCTCATGTAATCTGTGCTCCGGTACCTGCAGAAAGATCCCAAGATTCACACACGCACACACACGCGCACACACACGCACACACACACACACGCACACACACACACACTTACACATACATATATTGTATATTTAAAAAATTATCTAATTTTAGCCATAAAAAACACTAATACATACTAAGGAAAAATTATTTAAGCTTTCTTTTGAAAGATGTAGATGAGGACGAGCCAGTTACGACAGAATTCAAAGAATTTTAAAACTTTAGACCTTGGAAATAAATTGAGAACAGTCTGGTGTTTGTTCTACACAATGGCAGGTGAAAAGAATGGGCATTCCTAGTATTCTAATTACGGATTTGACTGTTCATGAAGAAAAGGTTATTGAACTTGGAAGGGAGTGTAGAGTTCCTGTTTTAACTTTTTAATTGACTTCAATACGCTCTTTGCAGCTAAGCTATCACCTGAGCTACTTTTCATACAATTATGGGCTGTAATTTTACAAATGCCACAAACGGAAAACGTTTGAAGCCCCTGGCATTAAAGAATGAAATTTTACGACACTTTGAATTTTAAAAAAGCTAAGACGATTTGTATGAAAAAAGTTCTCAAGCAATGTTTTCCATAGATGTACTCTAAATTTTCCAAAAATTCAAACTGACATAACTTATAAACTTACTCTTGAATGCTAGGGACCTCAAACTTGGCCATTTTGGTATTTTCAATATGCTCATTCCATTTCTGGCATCTTTAAAGTTATAGTCCATAAAGTATAATATGTTTTAGGAAAATTGAGGTCACATGGCCCCAGCTGCAAAGGTCCTATTGCATACTACTGATCTTGTATCATATTGGGCTATATTTTTTGGTTTTGATGCACATACAGCCAAACACAAAAGAACTGTAAGAAACAAAGGGAATATAATAGAGAGATTTAGCCACGCCTAAAGCTGAGTTCCTGGGCTAGGTTGTTCAAAGCCTGATGAAGCTAAACCAGATTAAGTGAGAAATGTGATTCGAGACTTTCTTTTAACTTGGCAAAGAGGTTTTCTGCTGATATTGCTTCGCCTTCTGAGCTTAAATAATCTCACTCAAACTACAAAAAACATAAGCAGTGAAAAACATTTTTTTATCCAAGAAAAATTTATACTTTTGTTAACTTTTAATCCTGGGTTAGCATTAAACGGCTTAGTGACTAATTTGCATTTTTAAGGTCCTTACGTGCTAACAATGCATAGGAACACAATGTCTCACATTATATCTTTAAATGCCAGGGGAATTAGACACCAATTAGAGAGGAGAAGTATCTTTGCATATCTTAAAGATCATTCACCCCAAAAAAATATCTTTCTGGAAGACAGCTATTGCAAACCAAGCAATGAAACAATATGGAAAAGCAAATGTGGAGGTAAGATATTTTTTCCACATGGAACTAAGCATAGCAAAGGGGGTATGCCTTCTTATTCACACTTTCAAAGTGATCTTTAACAGCAATACAGGATGAATGGTGGTGATTACAACAGAATTCAACTCACTAAAGCTGTCCCTCTGCAATGTTTATGCATGTACCCCTAACAACTACTCCAAGCAACTGAGATTTCTACAAGAGCTAAACAATGTACTCATTGATAAATCCAAACTTTCTACTCTCATAGTAGGTGGTAATTGGAGCTGCACTGCCACAAAGATAAAGTGGGCAGCACCGCTAAGAAATCTTCAAATTAAGACAATTTTTTATTAAGTTTTGCTGATATTTTTTCATAGTTTGTTTCTTCAAGCTGTATAAAAGTTGTCCCTTTAGGAACGTTGTCCCTAGCAGAGCATTTACATGTACATGGTAGGTAGGGTTACCTTGATACTAGGGGTAGCAGGGACTAGCCTGACATTTCAAACACATCATGAGAAAAGTTAAAAACTCCCAGACTTTGAAGGATTGCAATATGGAAGATATGTTAAATTGGTTATCTAATTATTCTTAAAAAATGAATATGTGGAAATTAGTCTAACAGGCATTTCAAGTTTCAGTTTCAATGATCAGCAAACTGGTTTCCTGCTGATTGACTGAAAAAGATTCAACACAATGAAGCTTCATTTGGGGATTTCCAGGATCTAACCAATTGCAGCCATACAGCTCTGACAGGTTCTGAAGGTCGAATATGTACTCTATTTTTTCTAACACCTGTTTAAAATTAATGTTTGTGAGAGTTAAAATTAAAATTGAGTTGAATTGTTTCCAGTGTCAATTTTTATTTCCAAGATGCAAACTAATATGCTTCTGCCAAACTGCATAGAATTTTAAAGAAAATACAGGCATGCGTGTATGCAGTTGTAAACATTTTGCAAGCTCAAGCAAACAAGCACTCATCTTTGCAAGTAATTCGAGCAAAGGCCAAATTTTGCGAGCAGGTAGTTCTCCCAATCAGGAGCTCTGCTTTTAGGCTTGAATACATCTATATATTATTTTCATAAATCTCTGTTAACCTTGCTTCAGATTATGTAATTATGGGTCAATATGCTCAGCTAACCTGCTTAAAGCCAAATGGTGGATTCACAGTTCCCCAACAAACTCTTGATTTAGACACCTCTTCACACCAGAACGTGCGACACACCAAGTAAAGGTTGCTCTTAGTAACAAGTCCCATGGGAACATCTTGGCTGCTATGGTAACCATGCTGGAAAAGTGCTTTCCCCTCTGGTATCCACAGAAGATTATACAGAGTTAAGGGATCTTGTTCAATGACAAGGTCAATTTGTTTAGCCTTCTGAGGCAATTGCTTGTCTAACTGGTTGGCAGTTTCAGTTCTCCCTAGAGGTGTCACATCATACACCTGTCCAACTGGACGAGGTGTTGAAACTTGTACCAGGTCAGTTGTCCTGGCAGGTACCATTATAGTCGGAAGAGGAGGCTTCCTTAGCATTTTTGGTTTAACATGTAGTTCCTTTCCATCAGTCATTAACTGTACTTTGACCTATGAA
>CM042754.1:9316437-9320949 GCA_022496165.2 Catalaphyllia jardinei
AGCATATAACAAATATTAAAGACGAAGTAGACTTCACAATGTTTTAGTGCTTTTAATAGTAACACATTTTCATACATGAGCACAATAAAGTTTTTGTGGTGGATAAATAAGTATAAAACCCTAACAATTACCTTGTTATGATTGTCTTGATCTTCCATCCAGGGAGGGGAGGCTTAATAGAGTGGCACTTATTACAGAAAATTGAACTTCAAGAGGGGGGTGTCTCAATAGAGCATTAATGACCTTGGAAAATATATTATTTTGCAGGAAAACAGCTTTCACGGGCAGCCACAAAATTCACATGCCAAGTTGCGAGTGCAAATTCTTGTGGAGAGTGCCACTGAAAAATTGAATGATTTCAAAATATTTCAAGGAAATTTGGCTTTGACACTGGCCCCACTTGCTGACCAGATGTTTATAGTCTGTGAAGCTCTTTGCAATTTATGGATGCCACTGGCAAGAAAACTTTCCCAATACTTCTAATGCAAACCTTTTTCCGTTTTACTGTACATTTTGCTCCTTGTCAAAATATGCCTAAAATGAAAGGCAATGTGTGTTATTCTTGTTAATTCTAAATTTATCATCTTTCAACAAAATTATCTGAAAGTGACTGTGAAATACCTTATGATCAAAGCATTTAACATGAACGCAAGGCACCAAATGAGGGGCCCTTTGTTAGAATTATGCAACAAATTTCATTACCCCTTTCACTCGCAGAAATTCTCCTTACAGTTTTAACACAATGTCAAGCAGACAGCTCATCAGAATAAGGACAATTCTCAACTAAAGGCATATTGTCTTGACATAACACCAAATTCCCAAGAAAATGTATGCCCCTTAGTAAGAGGAGATAGCTTCCAAATCTTCCAAGTGAAAGGGCTAGTATGTATACTCAAAAAATATTACATGTACAGTATATCTAGAAATAAATGCATGCATCAAAGCATATACAGTTACAGTAAATTACTTATGCCCTAATTTCAGATATTTTGTTTCCAGTAAGAAGCTCTGGAGCCATAAATTTAGCAAAAAACAGTTGCAACTTGTCCAAAATCCGTTGCCAAAATTGTGCATTGAATTCCACATGAACAATTAAAATGCCTTTGTTTGTGTAGGTGACTAAATCAGTGGCAAAAGCAGAATGAACCTCTCCAATAGCTTTCAAAATTATAAACCCATTGTAAGTGATCTGTCCATCTTCTGTTTTTGCTTTCTCGGTTGGCTTAACCTTAAATCTAAAGAAAAAGAATTTTCTGTTTTCTACTGGACAACACTTCAAATATGTAACACTTTTAAATGAACGAAGGTTTTCCTCTAAGTATTCCATAGCTAGATGCACAGATCTCCGAACGTAAGCTCTGGTATGTCCGAAAAGGTGTTGGTCCAGGTGGTTAAGATCTTTGGGTCTGACAGTTTACCATCCTCTGTCTGTAATTTCTCTTCGAGCAGTTTGTTGTAGTCTTTAACTGTATCTTCATGCTCAAGCTTCACTTGTTTCGTTTCTGCTGCTTTTTGACACAAATCAACCAACTCTGCCTTTCTTTTCCCTTTACCTCTATCACTTGATTGAATGCCACGCTCTTTTAAGAACTTTTTTAAACCATCACCCTTATATTTCGAGACATCTTCGCCTGCAGCATTCTTTACACGAGGACTAGGAGCATCCATGTTGGATTTTTATGCACTTAGCCTCGATCTCGAGCGTCAATTTCAGCACCAGATCTCTAAATAGCGAGAACTCGGAAATGGACTATTGTCCAGGAGATTTAGGATGGTTCCATATTTAGGTGCTTTGAATTGGCATAACTTCTGGATGACAGTTTGTCAAATAAGTGTCCAGCCTCCATAAACAATTTCTAAAATAAAATTAGACTCACTCTCCAGGGTTTAGGTTTATCTGCGAGTTTGCTGTTTGGGAAGATTGTCTGGGAGATTGACTTGAAGAAAGGGTGAAAGGAATTAACAATGTGTTCTCTGCTGTTTAAGGAGATATGAAGAGGACCAATGGTTGGAGCAAGTGACAAAATGGTTGGCTGTTGAGTCATAGTCTCACGTGTCACATTACAGACGTAATTTCCAGTTGGATATGAATAAAAGGAGTGATCATTAGAAGTGAACAGAGTTTCTTCAAGATTGTTGGTCGGTTGTGAAGAACTTCTGTGGAACTTGCCAAGACATTGGTATGTAATTTGGCAACAGTAGAATTGGCAGGGCCAATCTCCTGACTGAAGGAGAACAAACTTCTGCATGTATTTAGCCAAACCTGTGCTTAGCACTATATCATAAGCAGTATCAAAGTCATTCATTGACTTCAGCCTTAACCACTATTGTGCACATGGTCTTAGCTTCTGATGGTTTCTCATCTAATGGTCTCCGTTTTGTGTGCACAGATGTGTAATCATCAATGACAAGTACCAACAACTATTTTTGTTCAATTGCTTGAGTAACAAAAGTTTCAAATGATTGATAATGTGATTCAGACATGGCCTGAATTATGTTATTTATTGTTCGTCGAGAACAAGAATTTCCCATGATGTGTGTTATACATGTATTTTTAGAACTAGTTCACCTAGGCCTTTATTCTGGCAAAGTTTGGGAAAATCGGTTTTTTCTATCTTGCATGACCGTAGTCGATCCTTACAGCAAACTGCTCTTAAGGTTCTGAATAGGTATCAAGATGTCTGTCAGGAATTTAGAGGTGTTATATAAAGCAGGACTAATGCATGACACAATGGGCCGAAGAGGGTGATCTGCTTTGTGGTGTTTGATTGAGCTGCGTATGGCGGGTGGAATGGCGTCAGTAGATCGTAGTTTGTAGTATGTAGAATCATCAATCTTGCCTTTCTTATTAAGATCCAACAACTTGTGGTTTAATTCCCTCTCGGTCTTAGCAAAGGGAGGTTTATGGACCAACTGGTAAGTCTGGTGATCGCTGAGTAAAGTTTCCATTTCTCATTGTAATCAGTTCTGTCCATAGCCACAAAACAGTTACCTTTGTCAGCTTTCATTATAACACGAGACATCTTCCTTTAAGCTGCACATGGAATTACATCGGAGAAACAGGGAGATGCTTACACACTAGAAAAAAGGAACACATACGAAACACCAAAGTTTTTTAAAGGGGTACCAGTATTGCCAGCAATGCGTGGTTCGAAGGCCACACTATTGATTTTGAGAATGCATGCGTCATCGACAGAGGCAATTCACTGGAATCCTGGCACACTGCAAGTACTAGCCAGGCAGACAATAACTCTAAGCAGCTGCCAAGACAATACTCAATTTTATTGTAGTCTTATCCATGTTTTTTAGCATTTTATTGTCACACAAGTATTTCTTTTGTATTATTGTATTTATTTATATTTGTTCGTCATTTTCTCACCTTTTTGTACATATATATTTTTACCTTCGCTTTTTTAAACCTTACTTTTTAAAGATTGGAGACTGGCAATCGAAGCTCAGTGTTTTTAAAAATTTTTAACCAGAGAACGTCTCCTTAACTTTTTAATTATGCCCCCTGGTTACTCATCGATTTTCAAATGTTGGTATTATGCAAAAGTGATCTTATTCACATGTAAAGACTTGTTCAATTATGAAGGCAGGAATTTGTGTATGTATCCCTTGAAGCTCTAACAATGACAATTACCTAAGTTTCTCCCTTAAAAGTTTGCTGTTCATTCTAAAATGAAAGTCATGAGAATAAAGAATGAACAGAAAGCAATTTATTGAAATGTGTTTGAACAAGTTTTCCCAACTACAGTTTACATGAAGCAGTATTCTACCAACTGTGTCATACATGTATCCAAAAGATGTTTTCTAATAACAAGTTTTTCCTTTCTTCCATTTTCTATTTAGTATTATTATAGTTTAATTGTAGAGAAAGATTTATTCAGGAATCTGGCTTCTCCTGAAAGAAGAGGCGAGCCCTGCTTCATGCTGTATAAAAAGAGGGCTATATTCTGAGTTTGAGTAAAATTTTGTTTCAGCCATTGCATTTATTGTGATCTGGTCTTTGAGTGGATTCTACTTTGCAATAAAAGGCCGGCATCATGCTTTCCATATTTATTCTTGTGAGCTGTGAGCTGACTCTCCTGTGATCTCATTTGACATTTGAATAGCAGGCTTTGTGCCTGATAAACCCTTTAAAGAAGGCAGTTAATTACTAATGGCGTTTGTGGTTTTCTAAACTGTATCCTATTATGATAAGCAGATTACAAACCCAATCCAAGAAGTGAAATCTACTTACTTTCTGATAACATCTTCAATTTTTGGTCCATTTCTAAAAACATCTCCTTTGGTAACAATACCATCTCTCTACTACATTAGAGTTAACTGATGCATCTGACACAGAATATTTCCTTTTTGGAACACGTCCACATTGAGTCCGATTCATGTCAACAAACTTTCAAACAAAAAAAGTAAACGTAAGGTTATCAATCTTATTAGTAGAATGTGCCAAACGACATAGGCGGCTTCACAGTTTAGTTCTCGGAGAGAGAAACTTTTTGTAAATAA
>CM042754.1:9343150-9380650 GCA_022496165.2 Catalaphyllia jardinei
CCTGAAAAAATATATTAAACAACAAGACTTTACTGAAGGGAGTATGATTTTTAACACTTTCTAACATCACAAGATTCCCCTTTTCAGGTGGTATAATAATTTTTAGGGGATATTTTGTGGAGAAGCCAACTTATTTAACAGCCACAAAAGCTGTAGAAAGTTGTTTTATTTTTAGAATCCAGGAATGTCAGTCTTTCCAAAAAATATTGTATGTACTGATTGAAATTTCAATTTTTTAAAATTATATCTACATTTTGCATGCATTTTTAACCCACTGTTGCCTGTGCTTGCCATAACCGGCCATGAAGAGCAATGGCCTTTGTTCCACTTCTGACATGATCACCATTGACTAAAATTGGTATCATAATAGTCACGTTCCACAGGAGGAGAATATCTTTCTGATGATACCCAGATCAGGGTGATTAGGTTATTATTTTGAGCCTGAAATATGCATAAAAATGCAGACATTTGAGTGAAAAACTCAAAAGAAATTTTCCTTAAACTACACTTGTGGTGCTATTGCCATGGCAACTCTCTACGGTCCAGTCTCTTTCTGCCAAAAACCAAACATCTCCATTTACACCTGCTCAGAACAGACATGCTTCTAATATTGCCTCAACTCTCCTCATTAGATTGCTGGCAGTGGACGATACTTGGGTAAGACAAAAACTGGGAAACTCAATTTTAATTAAGACAGGACCAGCGGCAAATCTGTTGTCATGGTAACTGCATGTTTTTCAGCATTGTTTTTAGTTTTTTCTCAGTAGAGATAAACATGGGACAGAGTTTAAAACTGAGAACTTGAAAACCAGCTACCTGTAAGTCAAGAAAAGATCACTGAATCTGCTAGGTTTTTTCCCATTCATTTATTATCAAAATGAAGCTTTACGGATGAGAATGTGACCTACGTCTTAAGGCTTTTCATTATTTTTAATTTTTTTCACCTTTCCTTTGCCTTCTTTTCTTATCTTTTTGCTGCAGTGATTGACCTTCTACTTGGCTTGCAACCACATGATTTTTCTCACGCTAAATAAATTTTTGAAAGACTTCTAATTGCACTTGACCTACACAGTCAGTAGAGGGGACTGGTAATGAAAGCTGATGAACTTCAAAGAACTATGTCTGTTATGGTTTTCACATGCTCACATGATTGTAATCAAGCACTCTCACTCAAAACAAGATGGTGGCCAACGAGTAGTCTTGTTTACTGCCTTTACACTTGTCTCAAAATTTAATAACTGGTTGTTAAAGTAGGAGGGATGCCAGGAGAGAACTGACCAGTATTACCGACTCTCAAGATCATGTGATGTCTATGTCACTCCAATATGGTGGGCAATTTTGAAGGTAATCTTCACAAAAGCAGCATGAAATCAATGTCGTTGTTTTTCCATGATGATTTAAAGCAAAAAAAGCCACCAAAATGAGGAAGATTTTGAAGAATAGCAAAACACTGGAATTGTTTTGTACTTGGGTGTACGAGCAATTTTTTTATTAGATTTTACAATGAATTGCTTACAACATAGAAGACATTACACACATTAATAACAACAAATTACAATGTACACACGCATTTTGTTTTTACAACACTTTTTTCTGTGTTATAGGTACTATTCATCAATTTCCACTGTAATACAAATTTTCAGATATTTATAAAAGCTTACATGTATGTTACATGGTACTGTAAGGAATCAAAGATTTAACATTATTCTAAATTATTGGTATAAATGAAGGGTCGGTGGAAAAAGGGCAATAAATATTTTCAAAAACGCTCCAAATTTCGCGTGCAGTTTTGTTTAGGTGTTCTGCATATTTTTTCCCTGAAGTTTGCTTCCTTTCTGAGATATTGCACATGCAAAAAAACACATTTTTCCAAGGGCATCCTCTGGGGACCTTCTGTTGAACGAAAAACAAAAGAAACCTTTCGTTTCGCTAAAGAAGTCAGTATGATACACTAATCTCTTACTACTGCTTTGTTAGCGCAAGTGGATAAGGCACTGAACAGGCCACATTCAAATTTGTTTTGCCGTGACACCGGCTCAATACGAGGTCAGTCATTTTTTTTTCTTTTACTTCTTTCAAAAATCAAGATATCTATTTTAAAAAAATTGGATACAGAGTGGAAATCTGGAAACAGATTATGTACACAGGTTATTGTGACAGGAAACACAACACGTGAATCAGTCAAGCATCAAAGCAGATACCATTCGGACAGGGAAGAGATGTGATGCATTCCAGCTCTGTTGACTAATATCTTAAGCATTGTTTTTAAGTACGTTGTAGCCTGCCTGGTGGTTGATAGGCATCATAAAGCCTTGATAAACCTGTAAGTCATCAACATGTTTTAAAGAACCAAAATGTGTTCTGTAACTTCAAACGCAACTGATATAAGCAAGTTATTGACATTTGAAGTCAGTTGATCCAGTCAGCAAAGTCCACGAGCAGTTCCTTCCCAAGAAAAAAACCTGTTGTGAGTTGTGGCCCATTTGCCAAGCATAGCTAGCATCAAAGTTTGGAAACTGAGAACTGGTTTTAGACTTATAAAATTTGTCTTGTCCATTTAAGATTACGACAGGGGAGTACTAATTATTGTTTTGGATTTTATTAATTTTTGATTCGAAGTTACATACAACTTTTTCATAAACAAACATAATTCACATAAACAGACACGGTACATCATATATTTACATACGCACCCCACAGTTCCTCTTAACTCTCTTCTGCATTTAAATATAATAATAGTACAGTGCAGCAGCAGCACAAGATTCTATATCAATCTAATTGTTTTTGTACTTGCCCCATTTCACATTGTGAGAGGTTTTAGTTTATTATTTGATTTGCGATCACTGTCTCAAGTTAAACAATTCTAATTTTGGAGTTAAATACTCTAATTGAAGGAAGAGATTTGTTCTGTCAACAAATACTGTTTAGCAATAATATTATTAAAGTATGATTAATAAATAACTCGTCTTCGCACCTTAGAATACCAAACATTATATCTTAGTCAGAAAGGTGTTCTATCTTTAATCCTTGATTATCAAACCATATTGTAACCTCAGCCCAGAAATCCTTAGTATAAATTAACAACAAATAAAAAAGTGCTCCAAGGATTCATTCATTTCACCACAAAAGGAATACACCGAAGATGGAATAATATCAATTTTGTTTAGCATGGAATTTGTGACAAGACACCTATTAAGTAATTTATATTGAAATGCACACAATTTTGTGTCCAAGGAAGTACAAAATGGCAAACTGTAAATCTCTTTCCATTCTAAAACATCATTAACAAAATGGGAATTATAATTCAGTTGGGCAGTCGGTGGAGTGATGACTCTATTTCGAAGTTCTTTATAATTATACAATGTTTAAAACAATTGTTCCAATTAAAACATTTTTCCCATTAAAACTTCATTAAATTTCATTATGCAAATTGTAGAAGCAAACGTGTTCAATGATTCACGTCATTCAACTGGTAAGGCGTAGATTACAGAAATAAGTCTAAATATATTTAACGGCAAGATGTTTAATTCTCTCAACTTGTAATTACTTTTGACAATAAGATCATTATTGTCAGAGATTTAATTCTTTTTGTCTGCGAGATTTCTAAAATACACAGATTTGCCACTGATACAAATAAAGATCTTGTCTACTTTGATCCTGTTCACTTGTGTGGTTTGCTGTGGAACATTTTGTGAAACTTTTAAGCACTCTTCTAAAAAAAATGCTGGAAGCTTTACAGGAAATTTCTTCAAATCAAAATTGCAACATAAGATAAATTTACCCCCTACAGGTTCAAGATAATGCAGCAGAATTTTTTCCAATTGCTTGGTTGATTGCTTGCCAATTTTTTGCAACAAAGGACTCTCTGAGTCTCTATTATAGAATCTAAATGTGGGGCTTTAAGTCCCCAAGCATCTTCAATGTGACTAATAAGAGCCAAGCGTTTGACTCTGCCCTTCCCCTTCCAGATAAAATCAAAGATAAATTTGTTCACATCTTTCACAAATTCCCTATTTACTGATCTCAAACTCGCGTGATATAGGAAAATAGGAATAATAAAGGTTTTGACAATTTGAATTCTTCCAATAATAGTCAAATCCCTTCACCTCAAAATTTGTAGTTTTTGTTGAATGGAACTAACTAATCCATCAACATTTAATTTTTGTTTCACTTGAAGGTCATAGGTGAAGCGCTATTTTTTTGGCATTTATAGATATGTGTTTTTTAGCTTTAACCTCTTGACTGTGTAGAATGTATCTAGTACGACTTGAGTGGTCGTGCTCTTTGAACCACAAGTGATGTCATCAATTTCAATGTTACCAGATATTCTTAATAAGTAGATGGTTGAGCTAGGATAGCTGTATCCAGGCAGGATACCAGCAGCATTCTGATGTAGCAAATTAAAAAACGTTATACGTTTTGGTGCAAAAATGGTGGCAAAACAGCCCACTATAACTATAATTGATCAAGTAAGGGTACATATGAATGTTGTGCCGCATAGCACTATGAACACAAATGATGTAACAGAGAATTAACTCTGAAGTGTAAATTTTAGTGCTAATTTAACCCATGAATAACCCACTGGGCATTAGCCCTAGTAAAGGGAATCAGGGAACCACACAAGGTAAAGAAAGAATCTTTTGACCTCGGTGGGAATCAAACCCACAACCTCTGGATTGGATCTACCGTTACTCTGCCGACTGAGCTACGAGGTCGGACAGAGAAAGTCGGGGTCGATTTACATGGTGAATCACGGCGAAGAGAAAGTAAGGGTACATATGAATGTTGTGCCGCGTGGCACTATGAACACAAATGATGTAAGAGAGAATTAACTCTTAAGTGTAAATTTTAGTGCTAATTTAACCCATGAATAACCCACTGTGTGTTAGCCCTAGTAAAGTGAATCAGGGAACCACACGAGGTAAAGAAAAAATCTTTTGAGCTCGGTGGGAATCGAACCCAGGACCTCCAGATTAGATCTACCGTTACTCTGCCGACTGAGCTACGAGGTTGGACAGAGAAAGTCGGGGTCGATTTAGATGGTGAATCGCAGCAAAGAGAAAGTAAGGGTACAATTGAATGTTGTGCCGCGTAGCACTATGAACACAAATGATGTAACAGAGAATTAACCCACTGGGCGTTAGCCCTAGTAAAGGGAATCAGTGAACCACATAGTAGAAAGTAATACATTGCTAAATACTTGGGAAGAGAATTTTACTGTGGACATCGTCTCAGGTAAAAGTTAAAAGCTCAAAGTAGGGTTTGGATTGTTTAGAATAATCTTCTCCATTGCCGAAACTTTAACTTAGGAACTCACACCTAAAACTCAACGAAAATTTTGCAGCTGATCACCATGAAACGAAACTGCACACGTCAGCCGCATATGTCATTTTATGGAGCAAGGCTCAATAGGAATTAGATAGGACTAGCGCACGCACTATGTTATAATTTTTGATAGTAGAAAGTAATAGGTTGCTAAATACTTGGGAAGAGAATTTAACTGTGGACATCGTCTCAGTCAATTTTTTTTCTGGCTATGGCCCTGCTGTAAGAAATGCTGTAATGCTATTGTAAGTTTTGATTGCTCATTGACTTTTCGTTGGAACAAAAGATTGAATGCACCAATCACAGGCCCCCTCGTGATATAAATGGCAGTGCCTAATCATCAGTTGACCTCATTGCCTGGTGACAAGATGACCTTCAATGCTTAACATTACAAAATCCCACAAAACAACTATCAGTATTGGGTGAGCTTTAATATTAGCTTTTTAAACTAACAGTAAGGAAATTGTAGACATCATCTCAGTTTACAAAACAAAACAAGGCAACGACTCGAAGGTAACCTGTATTCATTAATTTTATTACTTATCTTTGAAGAGTAGTTTTCAACATGTTCAGAAAGACTCACCAATCCATGTGGTGGATTCTTTCGTTGTTGATATCGCCTGTATCGTAACGCCATCTTGTTCACTCAAAGTGAACAGTCTGATCCACTCAAGTTTATATTGACTGAATCTTTGCCTGATTCCAATGGTTTGAACTTACATGGCTGTATTTGGACATTTCTAGACCAGAAATCAATGTCTTCATCTCTTTTTCACATCAGCTAGTCAATAAACTTCAGAAAATCCTTGAACCAAAATCGATGGTTTCTCCAAAGGTGCAAAATCTTTTCGGGCTCACAAAGACCGTATATTTGTTTCCACTCTAGGCGCAGCCATTTCTAATTTATTTTCGTGAAGCTTGCGGAAACCGTCAGAATTTCCTTTTCTCTTGAGCACCACGATTTGAGCAAAACCTAATTTTAAAAGTTAATTGTTTCCTGTTGGTATGATCTTCAAAATAGATTTTCAACAAAAGGAAAATTGTTTAAATTTCATTGCATTTGAGCTTTGACCGATACTTGACCTACACGACACTCGGGTAATTGACGAAAAAAAGATATAACATTCATATAGGTAAGGCAATTACATTATAATTAAGATGTACATTCAAAGTCTGAAATCCCCATTTAAAATTTCTCTCGTGCTGGCCACAGCGCATGTCCTCTCCGGTAGCGAATTTCAAGTCCTTGCAGTGAAATAATGAAAAGACCTTAGACCATGTATTGTACAGTTCAACTTACTTTATTTGTGCCCCTTTAATTATGATTCCTGTGCTATTTTTGAAATGAACTAGCTATTGTGGTGGGTGTCTTCTTTTTTCTTTCGAAAACATCTGCCTATTGTAATTAACATATCTTGGGTGAGATGACCCTTTAATGTGTTATGTAAACCAATCAAATTGAGCAGTCTTGCCTAGGGAGGGGTCTTTGCTATAAATACATGCCATATCTAAGTGCAAGGTCGTTCACCCTCTTTAGTTTTTAAAGTATATTCAACCTATTGACTTTCCCTAATACTTTTCCGGAGATAGATGTGGAACGAGAATTATGGATCTGAGTTCACTTTCAACGGTCACTATTAAAATAATGATGGATACATTTGTTGAGTATTTAACACAAATTTTGCCTGCTGAATGTTAAGAAAATATGAAAAACTCAGACAAAACTATATTTTGAAAATTTCGACAGGAGATGTCTCAGGTGTTGATGTGCTTCCTCAGTAAGAGCAAATTCATATTTCGCTGGAAGCAGAATTTCTTTAGGGAGCCATTTGAACTTTCTTTGGAAATGGACACAAAATGATTCTTTGAAAGTAATGGAGACTGAAGAGATAGCATCATGTCACGGTAAAGTTTTGGTCACGTTTGCGCGAAAGTGCTGCGAGGTTGCATGGGAATCACTAATATGCCACCCAATCCCACAGGTAGACATCCTAGGCATAATTATACAAATCAATGAATCAAAGTTCAACCACAAGTCCAAGGAAAGTATACAACATTATGGCAGGTGTCAAGGTTGTCACCATGGCACTTCTATTCGGACATTCATGGTGGGGGGTGCTTCCGTAAATTTCGGATAGGTGGGTGCCACGGAGTTCCCTGCTTAAAGAAAAACAAAACAACAGCAGTTGACCTCGCACTAAAAATGAAAATCTTAATCATGTAGTTCAGTTTTAAAAGATAATTTGCTTTTCGCTTAACTGGCCATTCGCATGTTAGCAGGGTTTCCAGTTTAGCAGAAATGGAACTTTTTTCTGCCATGGTTTTAGGGATAATAACAATTCGTTAAGATATAACCTTAATTACACAATACTGACCAACTCTATGATGTATTTTTCTATTGCCTAGTTCGAATATCGAAAAAACCTCACCTCACCCTTTTTTCGCCTATTTTATGGTCAGTGGGCGGACCTGCCTAATGGTTAGTGCGCTGGACTCCAGACCAATAGTCGACCGATATATCAGTTGACTGTCCGCGGATATATCAGCCAAGACCATCACGATCCCATATTTCACCAAAAATATGAAGCAGCTTTGCTAACTAATACTTCCTGATCCTTTAAACATAGCCTAATATGATCTTTCAGGACAAAAGTTGTCTCTTTTGCACCCACATAATGCCAAAGAATTCCACCATTGCGTAGGTAGCACATTGATAACTTGTAAAAAGTGAGCTGTTTGGAGAATGCTTACCAGATCTTCAAGTGTAATTAGTCTCTTTTTCAAATAAAGCACAGTGAAAAATTGATTTGCTTTCAACACAAATGATTGTGTCTGCTTTGGTATTGTTGTTCAGGCATCGAACACCGACAGCTGTTGCTGCAGAATGTGCCAGAGAATTCCTAAATATTCCTTGTAAAATCTTGGTAGTTTTATTGGAAGCTTCTTCAAATTGAATCCACATCCTAACACCAATTTGCCTCCAATTGGTTTCAAAAAGTGTATGAGAATGGTCTTCCAACTGCTTTGTTGCATACATCAGCCGTTTTTGGATACCAAGGTCATTCTGATGTACCAAATTTGAAAACAATGTCATTAGTTTTGGTGCAAAAATGGTGCCAAAATGGCCCCTTATACCTATAATTGATCGAGGTCCCATTTCCAGGATTTGACTATAATTAAAGGCCAACTTTTCACAGTAGTTAGAAAAATTATGAAAAGCAAAAAGCGGCTAGAGTAAAGGGCCCAGAAAAACGAAAGGAAAGGGGCAAGAAAGAAATTTGGAACAGCCATTGTAAAAAAAAACAAGTCCAGATTTTGGCTTACCGTATATGTATGCACCAAATTAAAATATTCTACATTTTTGTACCCAATCTGTCAGGGTAAAAAATTGCATGTTTAGCAAACTTTAAGGCCAATCTAGCATCATGGCAGCTTCAAAAATTGATTTAACAGTTAAAAACAGCATTTTTTAGTGATAGCTTGGTACTGAAGGGGTTAAAGAAAAGCATGTTTTTCCAAAAATTTCTTTTTTTCCCCATTGTTCTGTCCAATTGACCTATCAAAGTATCACACAAGCAAAATTCTTTGGACCATATGAAACAAAACTGTCACAATAAAGCAATAATTACTCCTGATGCCTGAACGTTTTTGAAACATGTGTGCACACCTCCTGAGTTCATGATTGTTACCGAGAGTATATAGTATGGAAAGATAATTTGGTTTTATCAACTGGGTTGATAATGTGAATTGGCCACCATAAAGAGATTCGGAGGCTGACGTTTCGAGCGTTAGCCCTTCGTCGGAGCGAATTGAGGAATTGTGGGTCATGTGTGGTTTATAAACAGAAAGATGGATCTACACTATTGGTTGGTGCCTGGTAACCTGAAAAACAACAGAATAAATTAGTTGATACTGTGACGATCAAGAGTGCCGATTTGAGGTGTTCTCGGAATCGGTCTTCTAGTGGTCTCCCTGTTTTGCCAATGTATAGCTTTTTGCAAAGAGTGCAAGTTATACAGTAGATGACATTGGCTGAGGTACAGGTAAAATGATCAGTGATCATAATGGGTTCCTTGGGTCCTGACAATTTCTCAACATTGCAAATGAATGGACATGTTTTGCGTCATGCTTATGTGCATTTAAAAGTTCCGCGTTGATAACTCGTTTGGAATGCACTTCTGACTAAAAAGTTACCTATGTTTTTGTCGCCTTTGAATGAAATTAATAGAGGTTGCACAAAAAGATTCTACCAGTATGGGGACCATTTTGAAGTACTATAAAGTTTTTTAGAATGATGGATTTCACTGCATGGTTATGAGGGTGAAATGTGAGGGTGAATGGAATTCTATTATTCTCCTTCTGGCCTGCTGGAACAACAGAGGCAGGATAGCTGCGTTTGTCAAAGAAATCACACATTTCCTCTGATTTTAAGGAAAAATCAGAGTCCTCACTACAAAGGCGACAAAGTCTAAGAAACTGAGAATAAGGAATGGAATTCTTGACATGTGATGGATGTGAAGATGAATACAAAGTTATTTGTTACAATAGTAACAAATAACTTTGTAATGGAGATGACAATCTACTAATACAAACTATTTTCTTTCAAACTACATATTGTTTGCTGTTTTCACATAGACTTTATCCTCACATAACATGCACAAGATTTCACACTTGACACCTGAAAAGTTGGTTTTAGTTTACATCAAGATCATAAATGCATTTTTAGGCCTGTGCGATAACGAATTCGGGTAACAAGTCTGAATTTCTGCACTTACATTGCTCACTGCCACAAAACATTCCTCTTTTAGCAAATCTATCTCTCCTACGACATCAAGGTCCCATCCAAATTGTCATTTTGTTTACAATGTGTGCAGGCTCACTATCACGCAACTTGCAGATTCAGCATCAGACAACAGTCTATTGTTTTGTCCTTTGAAGTTTGCCAGGTTTCATAACCATTAATTATGCCCTACAGACTCATGCAATTTTGTTTGCCTCTGAAAAAAATACTTAACATGCTTATTCCAAATTGGAATCAAAATCAGTGGTAACCAGTGAATTTTCCCACATGCAAACTCGCCCACACAGAAGATGACTCGCCCACATGATATCAGTTAACTACGCACCAAATGCATAACAACAACTAAAAAACTTGACTTGCTCCCAACCAAACCAAGACGCCAAATCTTTTGCGTTATAATAATAGTGCAAAATCAGATGGAAATAGGACAAAAATAGTGTTAAGGCTTACTGTACTCCAAATGCGACTTGTCTCCCAAAAGAAATTGCGTCGCATTCAGAGGACCAAGTACCGCAGATGTATGCGGGAAGCATACGAAAACTAAGCATGTTGTATCTTGTCGGACGGCAAACAAATTAGTTTGGTTTACTTTAGACAATCCTTTGTGGTGAATCACTGATAATAATCATGTGGGCGAGTCATCTTCTTTGTGGGCGAGTGTGTTGTGGGTGAGTTTGCTTGTGGGCAAATTCACCGTAATTCAAATCATTTGATCATCTACAATAATTCCCTTGTACCCATTTCCATACAACTGAAAAGAGGTACTGAGAAAGCGCAGGTGCTCTGTCCAAGAATTCCCTTGGTCAGAGTTCTATTAATGCACAGGGATATGTCTTATACACCTAAAAATGAAAAGGACACAGATTTGTTTGGCAAAGTGTGTCCTAGGACACAGGAAGAAAGTTCCAAAAATTTAAGTAAATTAGGCAAAGGACCCTTGAAAAGCAAAAAGAGCCCCCAACTCTTTCGAACTGGAAGTTCCAAGGACTCTTAACTACATGTACCACATGATAAATATTGGGAACTCTGCAAATTGATCCAATGTTCCACACAACAAAAAAACTCAAAAATTGCTCATAAATACATTAAATTATATGATGTTTTCCTGAGTTGTGTTTTAACTTACCAGGGTAGTGTAAAAAAGGTCTTTCAGCAAAGTCTCGTCATACAGGGGATCCCCAGACTCACTAGCTATACTATTCTTGGGGGAGGAGTGAGGAGATTCTTCCAGACAATGCATTTCCTCTTCGCCTAAGACTAAGTCTACTACTTTGTTGTTATGTGAAAAAACTGATTCAGTCACCCCACTCTCATCTACGCCATGTTCATCCGAGGAAAGAATTGCCCTGAGCAATTTACCAGGTGGTGAATTCCTACCAAGAAAAAACAAAATGAATCAACACAGGGGCTGACTTAAGAACATCAACAAATTAAGAGATTTTAGAGGTGATAAAAAGAAGTGAACAGTGTTCATCACAACCAAGTCACTGGGGAAACAGTGATCAGAAGATTATGGGATTTATTATGGTACATGTATGCAATGTTCACATATCATAATTATGATGTGGCCAAAAAAAGTCAGATTGCTTTCACTATTAATTTTTACTTTGACAAGCATTCTGAAGGTATTTAAAACGAGAAAATTATTGGCTGTTGTAACATCTCACATGAAATTGAATTGGGCTGCTTCAAAGATCAAAACACTTTAACCCTGAATAAAGCACTCTCCGCTCTTATTAACACAGGGAGTTTGTCAATAAGCAACCACAATGACTACCGTGAGGACAACATCACTTGAAAAATAATTTTATATTTGACCTGCGAATCTTGCAATGCTCTAGAGTCATTCAGTTTGTCTATTACAATTAAAGCTTTCCCAAAACTGAAAATGCCTGGTGGCATTAAATTGGAAAAAAAATAAATTTAAGAAGCTGGCTTTTGCAGCCTACCAGTTATCTGTCTTGAGCTCATAAAATAATTTTTGACACTTATGGAAGACCTTTAGTAAGAACTTATGTCATAAGTCAAATTATCCTTGCATTTTGATCAGTTAGTTCTTACTTATGATCTACTGGAGGACAGATACATAGATAATAAGCATCATGAACATAGATTCCCTGTTGGCGTGCATCTGTTCAGTAATAAATCACATAGGATGTCAAAATGGCACACTCAGCTACTGACTAACGTATTTGATCTCTGAACTTCTCTTATTCCTACCTCTAAAAATAAACTTTATATATCTGAGCGAATTCGCCAGAAAGTGGCCGCTAAAGTTTTTGCTTGAGCACAGGCATAAGCCATTGTGGCCGCTCAAAATGAAGGGGCCTTGCCGTCAAGGCTTGTATTTCCAAACAGGCCAGGGACTTTTAACAGTGGGTGGGTAGCTATGGGTTGTATGTCAAAAGCACAGGGCTGGGAAGGTTGTTGCTTTGAGACATTGACTGCAGTTAAAGTATGTGGCCTTGTTAAGTGCGACTTTACAGTGTAGGATGCCTTGGCAATTTTACCCGGGTTAGTGTAGGCCTGAATGATAGTTTGCTTTTGATCACCAATTAGAGTAAGCCAACAGTCTGCAGTAGGTGGGTGGGTGATTGGCAGTTGTGTGACAAAAGCACAGGGGTAGACAGGGTGGCTTTTGTAGCTTTGTGATAGCAGCAGAATTTGCTTGTTTTCCAGATTTCTGCAGGCACCTTTTGACAAATCCAGTTAGATATACAGTTTGAGCCAAAGCATTCCAAACAGTCTCCCCTACAGCCATTCTTGGGGTTGCCAAGAAATAATGCTTCCATATTATATAAGTGTTGCGAGGGAACCTAACAAACAGCACAGGAGTCTTGACTAAAGCAGCCAGCAATGCATAACCTATACAATAAATAGCATAACACAAATTGAGAAAAATGTAACCTAACTGTTATTTTATTAACTGACCCTTTACTTAAGGTATGCATCCCTTCAGGTTCTTCCATACTGTTATCTTCATCTGCTGACATCACCATAGCCTCCCTTAGCTTCTCTCCACGATGAAGCAATGCACCAATCAAATCAGATGATATATTAACAGCCCTATTTTCATAGTGAGAACTTCTCACTGATATCAACTGAGATCTTGCTACACCTTCATCCTCGCCTAAACAGTGCATAAATGTAACATTAGAACTGACACTACTGAGTGAAATGTACATCAAATGTTGCTAATCCCAGACATTTAGGTACACTGCAAGACACCCCCCCCCCTTTCAAGTCATACAAGACCATTATGCATCTTCAATGTTAAGCCCGAGGGGGGGACCCCAGGCATATGTGGGGCATTTGACCTCTACTGCCTTCCCCACACTTAGAAGTTTGACTAAGAATCTAGGTCCCAGGGTGGGGATGTTTGCTTTTTTGCATGTACTCATCTGTGCGCCAACACTGATTTCCGTTTCATTAACAACGTAAGTCGCAAGTGGAGGTTGGGTGCCCAATGCCCTACCCCCTACCCCCCCTGGACTACACATAAACCCCAGCCCGGGGAGGTAGACCACCCCAGTAGCCTTCCCTCCCCGCAGCCCAGCCACGAGCCCCCTCACACCATGCTGAATGAATCTCCGAGTTAGGAACTAACTCGGAGCATGAGGGGGGCTTGGGGCCTACCGCCACGGCCTCCCAACCACCCAGACCCGAGGCACCCAACTGACTGCCAACTGACTGCTAACCCGCACAACCGAACTGACTGGGATGTAGATTGGTGGGCATCGCTGTACCACTGGCCCAACGTCTTGATTAGGAGGTCGGGGAGCCCACGGGATGCTGCGGTGGTAGCGGCCCCAATCCGGAAACTGTGGCCAGAGAATCAGCCTGCATATCCAGCTGGAAGACAAGCGCTCTCGGCTCAAAGGCCTAATGCTGGCAAACTGGAACAATGGACCGGGGTGGGGCCACAAAGAGCAAGGTGGTTGCTTAACGCCACAATTGGACAGACAGATGAGTTGCCCCGGCCCACATAAATATCACAACCCTTACGGAAGGCCTAAGTTTTTGAGCACTTAATGTGAACCTTGAAGCAAGTAGGTTAACCAGCGAGTTGGCCTGAATGTCTCCGATGGACAGGTGGACAGACAGGTCGAAGGAGGAATTAAACGTAAACTCCCCAGCCCAGAGGAAGTCAAAGAAACCGAGACAACAAGCTGCCCACAGCATCACGTGGTCGGAGTCCCTCATGTCAAGGGACTTCTGGATAACTCTTAGGAGGTCGATGGTGATAGCAGGTGCGAGGGATTCGCTGACCCTTAAACCCGCTTAATGCTGCGGAGGAGACATTGGCGTTGCAGGCAATTGACCAACAAATCTGGCAAGCCGCTGTCAATGTGCAGGGATCGTACCGCTGAGAGGTAGACCTTGATGGATGAGTAGGTCAAATTGTCCGCCAGCAAGGCCGAAAAAAACGCATCAGGGTCTGCTCATCTTCAGGGAGCAGGGCGCCGTTGGGACCCAAACGTCCATCCTGCCGACAAAAATCCAGGTACCGACGCTGAGCGCAGAGGTAAACTTGACGAGTAGCTGGGGCTAGGCCATGATGCAAGTAAAACTGACATCTTGCTGTTAGACTACCTTCAACACTGGCAGGAGAGCCGGAGGAACTGCTGTTGATTCCGCATCTGCTAGGGGTGCCAGCTGCCTGAAGCACTGAAATTGTCCTTGCCTCGGACGGATGAAGCAGTAAACGAGAAGGAGTGACGCACAGCTAGCTGGGTAAGACAGCGCAATAAGACCCTCAGGTTGCAATCCTTAGAAGTGCCCGACTTAAGCACAGCTACCACCGATTCGTTGTCGCTCAAGAACTCAATCCTGGAGTGTGACTGAGTTGGGTTCAATCCCCAGTATGGTCAATCATGTCAAGGGGCCCTCCAGTTTGTCAGGGTTGAGGGCAAGACCCAGTTCAGAGCAGAGCTGGATGCAGGACCGTAGATTGTCCGAACAGACAGAAGAGGCAGGCGGGCCCAGCGTGAGGAAGTCGTCCAAGTAATGACGAAGAAACTCCACCCCGTGGTTATTAACCAGCATCCATTCCACCATGTCAGCAACTGCAGTGAAAATAAATGGAGCCGATTGAAGGCCAAACGGTAAAGCCAGGTCCACAAAAAAACGAGTCGCGCCACTTCATCCCCATAAGGTACCGGTCCTGTGTGTGAACGGCAATATTCCTGTAAGCAGAAGCCATGTCGAACTTTGCCATGAGGGTACCCCGACCTCTAGCCATTATGCCATCAATGAAGGCGTCCACGGTAACATATTGGATGGAGAAAGGGGACTTGGGGATGCCATCGTTTACGCTATGCCCTGCCAGCGCAGATAGGTCAAGGATAAGACGCCATTTGCCAGGCTGGTTACTCTCGGGATTACCCCAAAGCGACTGATATGTAGATTAGAGAGCAGAGGGCTGGGGAAGGGCCCTGCCAGCCAGCCCAGGGATAACTCCATCTTCAGGTTATCATCAATAACCGAAGGATGTTCTAGGGAGGAGTGCATGTTAGAAGAGGCTAACTTGAGAGAGCCCGGAGGCCCTACAAAGCCAACTAGGAAGCCAAATTATACACAGGAGAGGACGTAAGCCACTGCAGATCTGTCGGGGTGGTTGACCAGCTCCGCCCAAAACTTAGGCAAGACCAGTGGGGACACACGATTGACAGATACTAAGGGCAAAAAAACTGAAACAGCAACATCAACTCAGGCGTGCTTTGAGTCAGGCAAAGGCCTGCTGACTAGACGTCCGCCAACTGAAACTGGAACCAACGGGATGAGAGACTATTTACACTATGTACAACAAGTGAGCCAGCTGGCTCAGAGCCGTCTCCCAGCACTAGCGGGAGAGGGGGACCGGGAACGCTGGTCGGTGGTCAGAGCAAAGGGGCAGTTGACACTGCTCACAGATGTGCTGGTAGCGACATTTACCAAAGGACCAGACACACCGATCCAGGTTCCAGGAATGACAAAATGGCATTGAAGCGCTGCTGGCCTGACCTGTCAATGAGGCGGAGCTTGAGCTGGACGATGGCTGAGGCAGCTGCCAAGTGGTAGGGGGTGAAAATTGTATAGGTCAGAATTCATCTTTGACCAATCGGTTAGACCAGTGGCAGCTGCATCCTTGCGAAAGGCCAGGTCATATTCCAACCAGGCCTGGCCCGGATATTGGTGAGCTGTTTGGATAAGCAGCTTATACTTCGTCAAGTCTGGCCAGCATTGTGGGTGGATGTCGCACAAGACCATTTGATAAATAGTAAAGGCCTCAGCCCAAGTCAAGATATCCTTGATCTCAATCAGGCAACGCTTGGAGGATGACAAAATTAATTTACCTTCCGGGTAAGTTTGAGGTTCCTGCTCGGGTGAATGCAAATTGGCCGACAACAGGTCGGCCAGGTCCACGAACTGGCCGCTTGTGATCTTGGCCACCAACTTGTATGGTACCGGGGCATGCCCTGGTCCCACCACAAAAGCTTTTTCGAGCTTGGGAAGGGGCGACGCCAAATTAGCATCAGCTTGGGGCAGGGACCGACCGGTGGCGAACAGTGGAGACATTGAAGAGGCCACGAGGCTGAGAGAGCTCGGCGACGAAGAGGCTGGTAGCAACGTGAACGTGGGGATAAACAAAAGCACCTGAAGCCTACCTGCACTCGACACAAGCCAGAAACTCCTGCCTGAGCCCGTGAAGAAGGCAGCGGTGCTGAACTCGCGGCAAATCCGCTAGAGTTGGAAACAGGTACAGAAGAAGTGGCGGTGCCGACTGGGAGAGAAGTGCTTGAATGCAGTGCTGAAACGATGGCCAGCAGTGAATTCCCGATTGCTTGAGCCACAACTGCCGCGAGGGTGACAGGCGAAAAGAGTGGCAGGGCCGTAGAGGGCGAAACAACCGTGGTAGAAGCAGCTGAAGTCGCAACTTGAGAAACATTCGCCATGCTAAGCAAGATGGCCGCCGGATCGGCTGACGACATGGGCGTAGAAGACAACGAGGAAGAGGGGATAAAACCCGCTGTCAAGCTATTAAACGTGGAACGAGGCACCGAATTAATGACCATAGAGACAAACGACTGAAGTAAGTAACTAAAAACCGCTGGTAAAAACACCCTAGAAGACGCAAAAACACACGACAAACAAAACCCGCCAAACACTCGAAAACATGAGCAAGCTACGCACATGGAAATGCGTGCGCATATAGCTGCAAGCACCCACTGACCACCTGGCCGCAAAGCGAGCTAACCAACACACGGAACAATAAACAAGGGAAGCCACAAAGGGAATCCTACAAGAACGCTACAAGGAATGCCGGAGAACGCTAAGGGAAACACTGGGAACGCCAACAACGCTAGGCTACTGCCAAGTCACGGCGGGAAACGCCAGGAATGCTAAAGGAAACACTGGGAATGCTAATAACGCTACGCCACTGCCGAGAACGCACAACCCATAAAGCCGGAAACCCTAATCTGGGTAGGGAACGCCACGAACAAACACTAGAACGCCATTGTTAACTAAGTTAAATACATTTAACCTCATTAAATGGTCGATCCAATTTTTAACGGTTGATGCCACTATTGTTAACCAAGCCTTTCAGAATGGACGATGCTATATCTGCTTTAGTTTAGGCAGAAACTGATTATAATTTGTTGGAGTTAAAATGCACTCGCCAGATGCCTAATTTTTCACACTAGTTTGCTTGCGGTTAGCTTTTGTTTGTTATTTGGGCCAACTCTATCATTAATATTCAAGAAAGTCAAGTTTTGTAATTAAATTTTGCAGAAAATTGGTGGATCAACCTGGTAGTGTAGTGGTATAGGCGGATTCATGCTGACGTCATTGTTTACATTTTTGCTCATTTGCATACGACTTTGCGTAAAAAGAAACTTGTTAGAAACAAATTGACTCCAGGTAGCTAAAGAGCTAGTGAAACTTAACATATGGTGAAATTTTTAGCTCTTTGTGTGTAATATTCAAGGAGATATTGTCTTTCAAAAACTGCAAAATCTCTGGGTGGCAAAAGCGCTAATGAGCTCATACATTCTTTGAAAATTTTTGGGTTTTTAAACCAGTCTTGCACAAAAAGTATTCAATATATCAGGCTCATATTCATTGGCAGAGTTAACCATGCATTGCTCTTTCAATATTCAGAACTGATTTATTTGTAGCTCCACTAGAAACTGGATTGCTTATGCTAATGAGGCAAATATTGTAAACAAGGATTCCCCTATCAGAGGGAAGTTAGGAAGTAGAAGTTCGGGGTTCAATACTGGGTGGTTATTTACACAGTTTCCTTTTTTCTTTAATTTAACAGAGAGAAAAAATTTGTTGCGGCATCCACCGTTTACGAAACAGACAACTGCTGCGCCGACCATCTTGGAATTTAAGTAGCACGGCCCTGAAAGACTGCTGTTTTTAAAAGAGGTAAACACTTGTTTTTATATTTGTACAAAAATGCTACTTCTCACTACTCATTTTCAATATAAATTGATGAAACACCTGGCAATATTTGATCTGATTTGACCAAGGTTTGGGACCCCAGTGTGGGGATTTTGACCATAAATTCTCCTGAAAAATCAAATGCCCTGCATTTGCCCAGAATCCCCCCCTCCCCCCTTCAGGCTTAATATTGATAGATGCATTAATTAATATGCACACCACAAATAATTCTCATGTTCTTGACATTTTTCAACCCTAATTGCCTGATACCAATTTATAGACCTGAACAAAGAAACAAAGTCTGTTAACAGATCCTTTGGACAAACAATTAAAGAATGAAAATCAGCGATCATAATGATTTTGAATGATGTTTCAATGACTTATTCAGCCTTTTTTAAATTCTAAAAGTCAGGTTCCTTTGAGAGAACAAGTTTTGTTGCATGTGATTACAAACTCTACAATGTGGAATGTAGAGAGTATTAAGCACTTGCATTAATGACCGTTATCACTCAATTGCTACTATGGGACAAATTATTTTCATCTTTACTGTACTTGGGCCAAGTCTAGACGTCCCCATATAAAGGGCTAACCCATATACGACCGCTCTCATGTGGCTTTGATAGCTCAGTTGGGAGAGCACTGCACCGGCATCGCAGAGGTCGTGGGTTTGAATCCCACTCAGAGCCTGAAAATTTTTTCAGGTCTCTGTTCAAGTAGTGTTACGGCCGCACTTGCATTTATGACCATTATCACTCAATTGCTACTATGGGACAAATTACTTTCATCTTTACCGTACTTGGGCCAAGTCCAGACGTCCCCATATAAAGGGCTAACGCATATACTACCGCTCTCATGTGGCTTTGATAGCTCAGTTGGGAGAGCACTGCACCGGCATCATAGAGCAGTAGTCATGCACCTCTTCGGAACCTCTAATTTTATTTGCTCCCGGAATCATCCACCTCTATTGTTTTCAGGACTAGGGCCATTGTTTCTGTTGTTTATTCTATTGTTTTCTCGGCCAATCCTGTTAGACCTTACGAGAGGTGCGTGGCGCCTCTCATAGAGGTCGTGGGTTCGAATCCCGCTCAGAGCCTGAAAATTTTTTCTGGTCTCTGTTCAAGTAGTGTTACGACTGCACTTGCATTAATGACCGTTAACACTCAATTGCTACTATGGGACAAATTACTTTCACTAAAGTTTTTCTTTCTACATACCACATGCAAAGAGACTTTCACACTCATTCTTAGTATATAAAGAACTCATAGATCTCCTCTGAACTTGACTTTTAGAAAATTAAATAGTCATCAAAATGTCATTCAAAATTATTATCACTGATTTTTATTCTTAACTAGAGTCAGTTAAGTATTACCAGAATTTATAGACAGAGAACAAGGGCAGTGGTCTCACTGCTTGGACTTTTCTTTAAGACCTGAATCCAGTAACTGAAACATTAAGATGAGACACTTTTATTAAAAATTAATCATTAAACACGACTACAAACCTATTTCCTGTTCCATGTCTTTTTTCAACTCTTTCCTTTTTGATGTTGGTGTTGATTTCTGTGAATTTTCTGCTGTATACTCTAGTTTCTCTGGTGTTGTAGGAGCAAATTTCACACCCTGAAATATAACAGGACTGGTGTGTATGATAAAGGACTTGATGTAATATACCAGGTCTGTTGTGATTCTAATATTCTATGTAAGGTGCCAGTCACAAAATGAATGAATGCATGCATTAGTTATTGCTGCCCTTGCAGGGCAGCTTCTATCTCTGTCCTATTTCCTCAACATCAGGTTATCTGTTTGTTAGCAGTTCTCAGGCCCCACTGCATAGAGAGTCTGATTGTTACGATGGACAGAGTTGTATTGTGACCTTGTGCTTTGACCATTTGTTGAGTGCATTTGCTAATGCGAAAGGAAGCATTCAAAAGGAGCATATTCCTTGATGCAAAGGGAACCATTCAAAGGGCACAGTAGCTTGTCATGTCAGGTGTAAATTTCAGTATTTCGGGAAGTATTCATTACGTTAGCGAACGTTTTAGTGAGGAATTGAGGGGAAGACAATGTTCTTTCATAAGTCTCGCTGTGCAGTTGTTCCATGAGTACCAACCAGTTCAGTTGTAAAGTACAAACACAGTCAATGGTTTTCCTATCAGTTGACTGTTTAGTTGCTAAGCAAGGCGAACAAACTGAAATATAAATTGCCCAACAAGGCGAATAAAGCAGGTGAGATGCCCAGCAAGGTGAATCAGACAAGTAAATTGCCTAGCAAGGAGCAAGGTAAACAGACTGAATTCTAATTTGCCCAATGAGGTGAATGAAACAAGCAAATTACCTACCGAGGCCCAAAAAATGAATAATACTTAAATTTACACATGACATAAAAATAAATTATCTATCACAATTTGATAGCAGTTCATAAAGAATAATTTTTTTCTTATTGACAATTATTTCATCAGCATTAATTACAAGAAGTAGACATACACAGTGCTTTTATTGTCAATATACAAGTTGTACTCCGCACAAGTTCAAAGTACTCTTTATTGTTATTGCTTTGATGAACCATACAATATTTTTAAGTTCATTTTTAATTGAAGGTCTTCATGCAAAAAGGGCGTATATCGGTTTTTGGCTGATGTTCATTTTTTGCAGGATCGAGCTAATTTTTCACAGACTGACTTGTTTTGACATGTAAAGCATCGTTCCGTAATTGCTTTGGTCGATTTGCGCTTTGTTCTCCACAAATAACATAATATTTTTTTTGTTTTTTTTTAATAACATTGCTAACAATACTGATATTACTTACAATACTATTAATACTTACAATAAAGTTACAATTACCTAACCTTACACTAATTTCAATATAGTTGCCCTTCTGAACAATTTTTGTTCTAATTACTATTTCACTTATTTAATACACTCCTCTCACATGTAACATTTACATTACATTGTCTACTACAAAAGACTCAATACAGATGGGAAAAAGAACGATATTAACTGAATGACGGAGAAGAACAAATTTAAAAAAAAAATAAAAAAATATAAAAAACTATAAATAATAATAATAATAATAATAAAACAAGATATAAATTGAAAGGCACCTAAGAATTTCTTGCAGTCTACCTTCAATACAATAGTGCTAACGTGTAGTGATGAATAGATCTAAGTATGATTAATAACTGTAAACGTATCGCCTCAAGTCTTTACCTCCTTTTTGGAGTATTAATTTTACAGAGCGGTGAAACAAAATTAGTAAAGAGCACATTTCTCTATTTGCCATTGCATCAACATTTTTGTTTGGAATTCCTTCTGGATCAGTTTTTTCTCAAACCACTTACAAGTGAAGAGATATTGTTTCAAAAGAATAACAAATAAGTGTAGTCTGCGTTGTGGGTATTTGGATAGTTGATGAAAGTCGGGTATTCCATTAAAAGTAATTTGCTTATTAGACAGATTAATTTTGGTATCATTTATGCGGTTAAACCACACCAATGCTTCAGAATAGAATGATTTTATCTCAGAGCAATGTAGGAAAGTATGCTCTATTGAGTCTGAGTTAGGGCAAAAGATACAGGTTGCGTCCTTTGTTAATCGAAATTTGAGTAGCTCTTTTTTGGTTACTATAATTCTATGCAATAATCTAAAGGAGAACTGTCTTAACTTGTTGTCTCTTGTTGATTGACATATAAAAGAAAATTTGTTTTTCCATTCTGTATAAATGTCGGCATGATTGACTTTCCAGGCTTTGATGCCCGTTGGTTCTACTGTGGAGTTTTTATTAAGTATTTTATAATAGTGTTTGCATCGCATGTCTGCCAAATCTACAGGACTGCCACCAGGAAACTAAGATACTGTAGTCGTATTTAGTAGCTCGTGAGAGGGAGCCTCACATTCCCTTGCTTTTTTCTTCAAGTCACTTGGAATAGCTGCTATGAGTTGGAAGTAGTGGAGATAATTTGTTTTTATGTTGAACTTATCTTGAAATTCTTGCAATGTTAGGAAGTTTCCATCTGCATTTAGGATATCTTGTACAGAGAGGATGTTCTTCTTGAACCAAGATTTCCAGAAAAGAGTATTTTTGTCAATAGTTATTGCCTCATTGTTCCATAGCAGGAATTTGCCATAGGTATTGAAATAATAAGTTGGAATTGCTTTCCACGAGTCGGTGGTGCTACTTAAGAGTGTGTCTCTGTAAGAGCGGTCAGGTCGATTTTGCTTGAGTCACAGATCTAGCTCATCTCTTGTGTGTTGTAAGACATTCATGTACCTATACTAAATCCACAATCCCTTTGATCGGATCTCTTTATGTTCCTGAGTTTTAAAGAAATTAAATTTCACTCAAGCGAGGGCCTGTCGTGACACTTTTCAAGACTTAAAATTGAGACAACTTTGTAGGACAATTTATAAAAAACTACGGAACTCACCGAAAAACAAGTACCACAGCCATGTATATTAACTCTATCTTATTCATTGAGGCGACTTTCGTGAACTTCACTGTTCAATCAAGCAAACAGAAAGACTTGAATGACACCATATCGGTTTGCTTTAGTCACACACACGCGAAAACCAATCAAATTTAAGGCTAATTTTTGAAAAAGTAAGGCGTTCTCAACTGATCCAACTAACATAGCTAGGAAGTAGGTGCCATAGAAAAGGTAACTACAGAAAAAAAACTTTGCGGCCCGACCTTTACTAAAACTTTATAACTCCGTGAACTTACCTTATTTTCGGCAATCTCCGAGTTTGGCCACTATTTTGAGGGTGATCTAAAACCGTCAGAAATACATACGAAAGCATTCAAATGAACTTTACTTTCAATTCAAGCGGCAAAATTTGAAATTTGTGCATTAAACTTACCATTACTACATCCCCATGCGAACATGCCTTCCAACGATTCAAACACTACAACTAGTGTTCGAATTCCCCTTGTCAATTCCACCGTGAGAATTAACCTGTGCCACCTAAACCTCGACTTGAATGTGAAGTATGAATCAAATAACATAACTAGTTTATCTTCGAGGCAATATCACGCTGGTATTTTGATTTTCTGATGGACAACAATGGTGGTCAGGAAGCAATATTTACATCGTAAACATGACCGCTGACCAGCCGCTGAGTGAAAACAGTACAGCGCAGTGGCAAGGCGAGGGGTGTGGGTGGGGATGGTTGCAAGCAGATTATTAGAAGATTTTTGGGAACGTTGGAGCTCATGCATTGAAGTACCATAATTAGCTATAGGACCCTCAGCCTTAGTGCGAAGGCATACTTCGTCTTGCAGACAACCTTTGTTATGCTTAGTGTTCTTTTTTTCTTTCAAATACTTTTTGTCCCAAAAAGGACTGGCATCAATTCATAGATTTATAAACAGATCTATACCATGTAAACAAATGTGTTCAGATAATTGAGACAACCGTTAAACCTCTTGTATCGCATCAGTAGTAACCTACCTTGTCTTCGCCCAGCCTGGAGAACTTGAAGCAGTAGAGACACGAGACATGGCGAGACTCGCGTCTGGCGGCTTCCCCAGGCCCACATGATACACCTGACCTCACTATCTTTAAGAAAAGTAAGAGACTGCTTGCAGTCTTTATTCAGTTCAACCACTTAGAGTGATGGGAGTCTTTTCAATTGAGTGAAAGTCACAAACCCATTTTTTTACCTCACTAGCATGACCACTGACCACTCACAAAGTATAGTAGGCTTCTCTGGGGCATGGAAATTGAAATTGTATCTAGTATACAAAGTTATAGATCTCCCGAACTTGTATCGAGTTAGAAACAAGTACAGGATGACGTCATTGGTTAGCGAGACATTTATTATGTCACCCGATTGCTTTTTGAATAGCAAAGATGGAAAAACTGTGGTTCATTGTGTGGCTTAAATAGTTTGGTAAGGCTGTCTGAATGCAACAATGAAGTAAAAGCATCATTTGACAAGCTGCCACCTGTCTAAATAGGTCCTAAATGGAAGCGAGCTAATCTTGGCAAGGACTGACCTAGCTCACCTCACTCAGGAGGATAAACATCAAAAATTTAAGGTGGCTCTGAACCCCATGTACAGAATTTTTTCAAACTTTGCCAAAAGTTGCATCTTATCCTGCTTATCAAAATTATATAACAGGAACAAATTTCACTGTGCCATTTTTGAAATATTAGCGCTTGGAGCTGAAATTAAGGGTGTGTTTAGCAGGTCATAGTGTTGCTATGGTTACCTGTTGTGTCACAGAAATAATACTTACGTGTTCACCAATGACTGGGCAGTTTTTTGATACCATGATTATAGTATCAATTGATTAAGTGTGGTTAAAATGGCACATCAAAATCTAAGTCTTGGAATGTGCTGGAAACTGGTTTGAGTCTCCTTAACGCATTGTCTATGACATTTATGACTTGTGTGACTACGTCAAGAAGGAAAAATTGAACTATTTTACTGTTTCCATGCTTACGGAGATCTGTACTTTCTTCAAGCTCCCATTTAAATCTCAAGATTCCAAAGCTGTTTTAATGTCAAAAATAAAAGAAATGACCCATAAATGTCAGAGTGCTCGGTGGAGGGATAATTTCACCATCAAGCAGTGATGCAATGGCACTTAGTTGTTGCTGTCTATAATAGAGAGATTGTAAGTTGGTTATGAAAATTACTTTTTTGTTATGCATTGACTTTGTGACGTTGTTTTGTCACAATTTGAACAGACATGCGTCATTCTTGATAATTTTTTAACGGGAAATCAAACAGCATCATTTTATTTCCAAGTAGGTATATATTAAGTCGTTCTTAGCCACCATTTTGCCAGAACAAAGTATATGTATATGTTTGGGTTGGTGTACAAATAAAAACAGTTTGCCTGTAAAAACCTTTGTGTTTTTTATATCTTTACATACTTATAAAAGATTGTAGAGGGTAACTGAAAATTGTTAAGAAAAGGTGTCCTGTATAGCAGTCTTTCAAATTTGGTTTTGCCAACAGGGAGTCGTGCACACGCTTGGGGCGAAAGCAACGAAAAATTTAGGAGCAAGAGAAGGAGCTTACGTAGCCGGCTGTTTACATGTATTTCTATGTACACTGTAATAAACGTGGTGCACCAAAAGAAAATCGGTTTAATTTTAAAAGTCTTTGTCCGTGTCCTATGAAATAAAAATAAACAGGATAATTGCAGATGAAAAGAATAGGAACTGGGCTTAGTGATAAAAGGTCAGATGAAATCAAGGAATGAACTGAAACTAGCGAAGTTCACTAACTTGAAAATTGCACGTCGGGATTATAAGTGGAAAACGCTAAATATTGTACATTGCTAGTTTTGTTAACACCATACGTAGATGACATTGGTTTGTGTTAACGGAAAATCATGTTTTACAGTCAGCTTTGTATAAAGCAATGAATTTGCATACATTCTTGGGAACGGAAAATTTTAAGTATATTGTTAATTCCATGCAATGGGGCATAAAAAAAAGTTTCTGGAAGAAAAGACACCCTATTTTATACCACTGATGACAAGCAAAAACTTAGTCACATGGGTACCCCGGTTGAATAAAAGATTATTTGCAACCTTGGCTCTTCTGTTTCGGTCCTACTCTCAGAACGAATACTTCCGCTTCAGGGTTCGGTTTCCACTTGATATCTTCTTCTCCAACTTCCAAATTACACACAAGCTGCAGAGGACGCTCTACTATGTATCCATTTCCCTGTTTCAGTTTCAATCCACGGACCGTACCATCTTTGCCAGTAATCTTGCTTACTACTCGTCCCAGCTTCCACAACGCCTTTTCCTTTGCTTCACTCTTTAACAACACCACTGCTCCTATGTTTGGGATCTTCTCCATGTTCCCTTCAGTTCGCTGCTGCCTTTCTTCAAGGGCGTGAACGTACTCCTTCATGAACCTCTTTCTAGAGGTGCTGTTTGCTTTTCTCTAAGAATTTCATGCGCTTACTCACATCCTCTTCTCCTACGTTCACCAGGTCTTCCTCCAAGATAGGGATTGCCTCTCCTCTTAGTAGGGTATTTGGGGTAGGTACCGGTTTCATGAACTCCTCTCCTTGATACATGAGTGGCCTGTTGTTCATGGTCATCTCAACATCCAGCAGGACTTCTTCCATTTCCTGGAAGGTTAGCAGGCTTTGACCAATCACTTTTGAAAGACTTCTCTTCATGATGCCAATAAGGCGTTCGAAGAATCCTCCCCACCTGGGGCCTGTGCCAAGTTAAACTTCCATTTTATCTCTAAAGCACCTAAATAGTTTGCAAGACGCTGGTCTTTCTTCAGCTTGGATAACCATCTCCCAGTGGCAACAAACATTTTCCCATTGTCACTCACAATGATCTGAGGGCAGCCTCTCCTGGCAACAAATTCCTTTAGTGCTCTCTGGGACTCTTGAGCAGACAGGTCATGACATAACTTTAGATGCACTGCACAAGTACTGGTACAGGTAAATAGTGCAATGTATGCCTTTGAAGTAGTAGATTTGTGCGAAATCTACTCCTGTAACAGAGAAAGGGTTTGTCAGTTCGGTTCTGAACACTGGCAAGGTTGATTCTGGGCTGCGAGAGGTTGAAATTGGTTTCTTCCAGTAACGCCTGCAAACATTACAGTTGCGGATAACTGTCTTAGCTAGAGACCTCAACTTTGGTATCCAATACTTCTCTCTCATACAATACATGGTAATTAAAACTCCCCCATGTAGCATCTGCTCATGGACTTGCTAAACAATCAATGAAGCCAACTTGCTGTTTCGTGGCAGAAAGACTGGATGATAACGGGGAACTCTGCCAACACATCTCAATATTCCTTCTTCGTCCTTCTTTAATCCCAAGTCTGTCCTGGACACTGTGGCCTGTCCTTGAATGATCCAGAACTTCTCTGCTGGCTGGAGCTCTTCAGTCATTAGTGGGCCTTTGTACTTCTTGCGGTTTCTACAGTTGTGGAAGAAATGCTTTAGAAACGCAGTGACCCACAGCAGCTTCTAAAATGATGCATACTTGCTCAAAAGAGTGTCCCTGGTCTCATTTGTTTCTTCTTTTACTTTAACTAGGAGCTGTTTTCTGTGCTTAGGTTTGATCCTTTCCTTGCAATTCTCAGAGTTCTCTGTCACTTCAGGTTGGTCTGGCCATTCTTGTTGAGTACTTAACCACTTTGGCCCTCGAAACCACAACTCCCCAGTTTGGCTAGGAGCCATGCCACGGCTTCCTTGATCACTGGGGTCGTCAGCAATAGGGACATGATGCCATTGTAAATACTCCTTGTCCTGGATAGCCTTGGTCCTGTTACATACAAATTGGGACAAGTTCCTTGACCTTGAAGTAATTTTTTCTCGTAGTTGTTTTTTTCGAGATTGAAAAAGTATTTCATTGGCCTTTCTCCTTGTTTGAGCCATTTTATCTTGGACCTAAATATAGCTTCTTTCCCCCTAATGTCATGTATCCTTTTCAATTTACCCTTAGCAGATTCATATTTTTCCAGAGTTTCCTGATCAAAGACATCGTTGTTACAGCTTTTTTCGATCCAGTTCTTGAAGTTCTTCTTGCAGAGCTTTTTCTTCATTTCTTAATTTAGATCATTTATCTTTCGAATACTTAATTGTTTTCGCACGTAACTCCTTTTTTATCAATTCCCATAGAAGTTCTTTATCGGGGACTTCGTGGTATTAAACTAAAATTTGCAGGTAGTAGAATTCGATGAGTTCTTTGTAATTGTCGTCCTCCAGTAAGGTGTTGTTAAATATCCATAATCCTGGGCCTCTTGCGAATTCACTTTTAATTTCGATGTTTAGGAATATTGATTTATGGTTGGGTTTTTGCAACAAAACGGTTGCATTTTCTGCCTTGGCCTTTCGGCCCAAGTAATAATAAATGTAAGTATAAAAGTGTAAAAGTGCAGATCAACGTGACATGAGAATGGGACAAAAGGATAAATTCGAGTCCCCGACAGGAATCATACTCATGACATCTTGGACATCAGACAGTTGCTCTATCCACCGAGCTACAAGAACTTATGGACAGCAAGGTCATTTAACTGAGTTTATGTGACAGGCATCCTGCATACTACTAGGATCAGCACTATCGAAGTCAATGCGAGTGTGAATTTTAAGCTCGTTGTCCCACACTTGTGTCATGATCATTTCACTTTTCATATTTAATTACCAAGCTTAAAATTTGCCATCTTTATTCACTTATCAAAGGTAAGTGTAGTTTGTAATAAATGCCAGATACCAGTGTCAAAGTCTGTCTGAAAGCTCTATCCCTAAAAAAAAAATTCTGAGCTATAGATTGAGAAAGTCTAGCATTGAAGGTGACAGTCCAAGTGTTCTCCTTGTCACAATTTCAAAGCAATGAGATTAACATAGTCAATACTTTGAACCTTGGTATAAATTAATGTCAGACCAGTGCAGTTGTTGAAGCAAGAGCAGTGTTGAGAAAGACTCTGGTCAGCTTCCTGAAAGTTTTCTGCAAACTGGGCAGTAGTAAGCAACGAAGCATAACCACTACTAGAACAATAAAACTACACTACCTTCATCGCAAGTGACACAAAGGGGTCCACATCATGACTTTTTTGTCTGGGATAAATGGCAGGTGCACCAGGGTCCAAGGAAGCAGGTTCCCTTTCTGCATCTATTTCCATATCAATTGTAGGCATAGATGATGATAACTTGGTGTATGCTGCTGAAAGGTTGTGTAAAGAAAACACACCACTGTTAATTACATGGAAGCTGCCTCAATCTGACATTTTGAGTGATTCCATTCATACTCTTCGAAGCTTTCAAAATTCTATGACTTTCTGTGACCTTATCCATGATATTTCTGAGTTTTCCATGACCAAAATTCACCACTTGTTCTCACAGTAGCATCAAAACAATCATTCAATTAAGGTATTTTCTAGCATTACAATGCATGAAATCATAGTTAGTAGATGGGACTGGTTACAAAACTCGGCAAACTTCAAAGGGTTAAACAATAGCGCGGTCTCCGATGTTGAACCGACCCGTCACGTGACTCTGACCGTGCACAAGTTCATTCAAGATGGCGGACAATACTAAGGTTCTGTGTCTGCGAGGAGACGATTTTAAAGCCATTTGGAGTGATTTGGGAAGTTTTTGAAGACACTGAAGATGTAGAGGAACAATGTGAAGGTATAGTTATGAATGTAAGTTGAAAAGGTGGTAATTCTGAGTAGAAATTTCGCATTACTGTTCTTAAATTTGCTATGCACAGTCTTCTCGACTCGTGTAAACAAACAAAATCCAACAAACGCTCACGCAAATATTAAGCTTATATATCGCTTTCCTTTGATGAAAATCTCCTCTAGGACTCTTTTGAAACAAGGAATACATATATAAAAGCTTCGAGAACGCCCAAAGCTCCGAGATATAATGATTTGTTTATATATTACTTTGAGGAGTAAACCTTGTTTTTTTATAGAGCTTCCTTCACAGTACTCGATCGAAAAAAGCGAAAAAAATTTCCCCTTTGAATTTGTGATGTTTTAACTATTTAGTAGTCTGTTAGTTTTACAGTTATCATTTTTTATGTCTTTGTAGGCTCAGCGTCAAGAGATTATTTGTTTTGACTGCGGAAAGAGGTGTAAAACCAGAAGAAGTTATCAGACAGGGCTGCAAACACAACAATCATCAGGAAGGATTGTAGCAAGTTTAATTGTTAAGCCCAAGTGTTCTTGTAGGAATATTTGGCCATGCTGTCCGTAATGTAAAGGAAAAGAGTATTATTCAGGGTATTATTCAGCGATATAAGATTGCAGCAAAACATATCAAAGCAAGGGCATTACGCAAAGAAATCAGTAGAAGTTGCAAAGGGGAATAGCAACAAAGGCAGGCCTGAGACTGTTAATACACATTTCATTTTGATTATTGTGGTAATTACATATTAAGTACCTAATGACCAGTACCACCATTCACATGGTACCAGTGAGGACAATACATTTCATGGTAACATACTCTAAATTCAATTGAAGTTAAAATTCATTGTTGTGTAACAACAACCACATGTTACCAGTGATGTCGATAACTTATACACACTTTACATAAAATGACACTTTAGATTTAAGTTAAATTCATTGCTGTGTTGCAATAACCACGTGTCACCAGTGAGATCGATAATGAGAACTATTATGAATCTTAAACTATACTCGTACTTATTTACTATGAATAAAATCACACTTTAGGTACACTTTGAAACAACTATCCTTATTTCTCTGGAACCTTAAATGGTGTCAGTTAAGAGGCTGTTAGTGTTTATTTTCCTGATCAGTAGACACCTAACCCCCATGATCAACATAAAAATCCTCGCTAATGGTCTCCATGCCTTTCTTAGAGTACATGTGCCTGTAAAATGATAAAATTCATTTCAGCTTTCATGACACTGGCCTAGTGGCATATTCTGAGATAGACTTGATTTACTAATATCTGCAGCAGAGTTTTATTTTGATTGATCTGGTACTCTTTTCATTGTCACTAAAAAACTCCTAACTGTATTGGAAAGTCAAACAAAACAATAAATTCAGTTCCATCTTCGGTTGGGTCTTCGGTTGGGCTGAATAACACTAAATCAGGATTAAAAGTTGCTTGAGGGTTCAATTTCCTTGGGAAAAGATTGTTGTCATCAGTCAATATGTTGTATAGAATTTGAGATCAGCCAACTGGAAGTAAGAAATATTGCAAATAGAAATAAACCCAACTGAAAAGGTTAAAAGCTAAAACAAAAATCCTCACTTGTCCTGGAGTAGCTTAATCATGCTTTGAACAACCCTGTCTTGTATACATGATTATATCCATGTGCCCAGCCATAAATTCCAGAATAGGACCTATAGATTTTAATCTAAAAATTAGTCACTGCCACTTATGGGCTCTCCCCCCCCCCCGCCCCCCCCCCCCCGCCATCGATAACTTGCTCCCAACTTCTCCTTCTCTCGTTTCTCCCTCTTGTGTTTCCACTTCGGCAGAACACTGCTCGCTGAATTCGGATAGTGGTGGTGTTGTACCAAAATGTTTTGATCTCTGGCCAAGTTTTCTTTGACTGCCAAAGTACTCTTCAATCTTGCCTTTTTTTCGTCATTTTCTCTGGATGAACTGCAGAAGAGACAAGGTAATTAAAGTAAAGAAATACTGGAGAAAATCAGCACAATTTTGCAATGTATTTAACCATAATTTGTTTTACTTTACTACTTACATGTTTCAATATTATTCTGGATGAAAGTGGTTCTCATTTGTAAACACATTGTTGTTTTCTATTCGTCTCTTTAAGTCGCGATCAACTTCTCTTGTCTTCCCCGAGCCAGTCTTCCCTCCATTCTTGTGGTCCACGTCTTTTGCGTTCAGTAACTTTCATGTTCCCACTCCTTTGGTCCTTCTACTTGTGCCACAGCCAAACACGGAACAATTATCTCCTGGCATGACGGTAGTCGATCAATTAACGGCAAATTTAACAGCCAAAACCAGAATTTTTGATTAGAACTTCGATTTCTACGAGATTCCGTAGGCCATCTTGGCATTACTGTTGTGCACGGTCGCGATCACGTGACCGAGCTAAAATCTAAACAAAGAGTTCATCCTTTGAAGTTTGCCGGGTTTCATAACCATTCCCCTCTACTAACTATGATGAAATGCATAGGAGTCTATTTCTACTAAAATGATAAGACCTGTTTCTGACTTGTCTGTTATTTTTTTTTTAATTCTGTCTTTTTCCCTTATTATCTTCAGAAAGAATGTTACTTTTCTGTGACTTTCCATACCCAACACTCAAGTTACATGATTTTTGAACTAATAAATTCTATGACTTTCAGGGTTTTCCATGACCTGTACAAATCCTGATCATCAAAAATCCAAAGAGAACTCAGTCACTATAGTTGTATTAGAGAAAGACAAAGTTTCAAATATCTTAAACCTGACATAGTACTGGGTGTTGTGACATAAGGATGGCATATTTTAAAAAATTACATGACAACATCAACAGGTCAAAGATGTGTGTTTCTTTAATAAACCTGTCATGAACAATTTTTATTGGATTGTTTATAGCAGTTATCTAGTTGTTCAAATTTGAAATGTATCATCAAAGGGCAAACATCACACCAAGCCATCTTACTGATTATTTGTGTATTGTTGCTTTCACGCATCAAGACACTGGAGATGTCTAATCCTAACTATAACCTGCTTTGTTGTCTTGCTGATAACAAAACAAATTGTAGCAATGCAAGCATTTTCAGGTGCATCCACCTGCAAATTGTTTAATAGACATTCTGCTGTATTGAATACAAAATTATCATAGGTTCATCCATGATAAAGATGCTAAGTTGATAAGAATTCGCTCTCTAGGTCCAAATAAGCTTATTAACTTAAGGGCTAAAAGATGATTTCTAGACCGTACTGCGCACTACCAAGTTTGTATACATTTCTTGTCTTGTTTCATGCATGACGTCACAAATTGTACTTTGAACTACTTACATGAAGTAAATTCAAAGTTCCATGTCAATCTCCATTACAGTGTGTATGGATTCGAAAACAACGTGAAGCTTTAGGTTTCATTCTTTCTCACATCACTTGGTGAAAGAACGTTATAGCTATAAAAATCAATGAAGTACTGTAGTTGGAAAAAGAATTTGAAAGGCCTCAAAGATAAGGTATCTGGTTCGTTACGAATTAACATTGATCACATTCTGCTGACTGAGGTCTTTATGTTTACAAACATTGGAGTGTTGAGTATGGATTGGAAATTATCTTTACAAATAATTGAAAACCACTTGTACACTATGTATCCTACCTGATAAAGATTCAAACTTCAATGCAATATACAAAAGAGCCAACTTTTCCCCAGGTGAACTTGTGGACATCACATCAAAGAAGCTGTAAATTTAGAAAGGAACACTTCAGATTCTATTTCACATTTTTTATTCTTTGTCTGGAGAGTTCAAATGAAATGTAGATTCGTGTTATTTAAGTTTACAGTCTTTTTCTGTGTAATTCCTGACAATGGAGTCCAGCATTGAAATATAGAACAAAACACTGGCGTGGATGAATTACATCATGAAAGTTTACTAAGACTTACTTTTTTTTATGCACATGTATTCATTCATTTATCCAACCTGGGCAACCACACAAGCAAGATACATTCAGTGATTTCCGTGTGTGTTTGCTTTGATTTGTTTTTGTTGTCATTGCTATTTTTATCAATAATTGAATGGCTTGGTGCAAGACAGTCGTAAGTGACTTTTTTGGGTAAAATTTTTTTTTTCTTCAAAAGTGCCTGAATTTTTGCATGTGCTTTTCAATAAAGCAGAAAAACATTCTCCTGTACATTGTATCTTTTTTTGGCTGAAATGCTCTACTTTTTCCACTTTGTTGCGTTCATTGTGCACGCTTCAATATTTTGACTTCATTTTTCTCAGAAGCAAAGTGCAAACCACCCAAAAAAATTATATGGGAATCCAAGCCAAGCCATTCAATTGTTGTTTCAGCTCAGAGGATAGGAAGGAAATGAAATAATTTATATCTAACAAATAAAATAAAGAAACTAGTGAAACAATCTCAGATAGTGCATAGCATAATTTATGGCTCTGGTACAGTAGTTACACAGGTCCTCACCCCCTGCTGCTCTCTTTCTTGCCCAAAAATATTACCATCTGTCAAGATGGCTTGCCGTATTTTTGGTCTAGTTTTGTTCACTGTTAAATTACATACAGTGAGTTGTCTCATAAGCGGCCATCCTTGGTGCAAGACAAAGTAGTCACTTACAGCGTACACTGTACGGCAGGTGGTCGCATACAGGGAAAATAAACAAAATAAGCCCAATGACAAAAATATATTACCTTCTAAAAAGAAACTAAGTTGTTTGATTTTTTTCACATGCAACAATTTTCAGGAAAAATATAATAGAGTGCACATGTCTCTGTGTTATTTCAAATCATCTGATCGAGATCCACATTTCAAAACCTACTTTGTATGTAGTAACCTGTCTAACTTGCTTGTAATCTTCTTAGTTTTGATCAATTTCATTGCCATTTCCTGAATTATGCGCTGTGTATCTAAAAAAATAGTTGAATCAATGTTTTCAATCCGTGAAAATGGGTTGTGTGCAACTCATTGAACGATAAACTGCATCTTGTCTAACTCCCAAAAAATCATTTTGAAGGAATGCACAAAATTAAAAACAAGTAGAATAATTTTGTTTCTCCTCTTTAGTTCTGAGACAGACACCATGTTGATGTTGCAAAGCCAGTAAGTACATATTTTTTCTTTTAGGTAGTTGATAGTATCAGTCAAGTGAAAATGTTTGTGTTTGAATATTTCCATCATTTTTTAAAATAAAACAAGTAGAATCGATTTTGCTATAATAATCCATAGAAAACTTGTATGTTTCATAGAAGATCAACACAGAGATTTTCAGTTGCTGGTGAGGGATTTGTTTTTTGCAGTAGAAATGTCTCCATCACCATCATTAAGTCTTGAAGCTCTTGCTGCAGGTATACAGTCTATGTCCAGTCTAGCTTAGCAGGGTTTGCACACTGATTGGCCACAACTATCACAAACTGTCCATGTGCTGAACAGATTCTACTGAACTGATTGGCTAAAAACATCATGTATTGTGTCGTCACGATCTACATTACATTACCTTACATTACGTTACTCTACACTTTGGAATGTTTCTGAGATTTTTTGCGCATATACATATCTTCTTACAGCTCTATAATCTGCCGCCTTGTCAGGCCTTCTGAAAGACCAGAAGGCCTGACGAGTTAGCAATAAAACTGAAAATCTAATATACGCAGAGAATATATAAAAATCATTAAAAAGAGAAATGATTCATATGCATAGTTATATATCTAAAATAGTATTATAATTTGTATAATTAAATAAAATTTATTATAAACAAACAAACAGGACAAGCAGGGTAACAGACAAAGACAGACATATAAACAACAGTCAAAAACATGAATACAACGTTCAGAAAGTTACAGTCCTAAAATTGGAAATTAGACACATTAAATGGAGGATAAGGGAGCACACCCGCAATGCACCAGTCAGACAGACAGCAGACACCACCATACATACCCACCACTCTAAGATGAGCATGCAGAGCAGCAACACGTGCCGTCCAGCAAGCCAAGCAAATTGAGAGTACGCACCTCTCTCCTGAATGCCTGCAGACTGGTCTTGCTGCGTAGTTCCTGGCTTATCTTGCCCCATATATGTGGGCCTAAATATCTGATATCTGGATTTTTTCTGCCTAAAACTGTGCACAGAAAGGGAAAGTGAAAGAATTGTCAACCATTGGTCCTCTTCAGTTAAGCAGGTGACCAAATCAAAGGGCTCTTATGAGCCAACTCATTCATGCTCTTAGCCATGAAATGACTTATTAATAAGTGTTTACTGCGTATTATAGTGTTTAACAATGTTGGTGGTGCATCAATAAGAATCAAGCTTCTTCCTGACATGTACCTTAGCTATCAGCAGGCTTACAATTGATTGATTGATTGATTGATTGATTGATTGATTGATTGATTGATTGATTGGGTAAATGAATCGTTTGCTGTACAATAGATTAGGACAATATAGCATCATTCTGTATGTTTTGTTGTCAAGCATTTGAGTTCATTGTTTAGCAAATGTTGTGTCGTCTATATAAAGTGAAAGCCTCATTCACTGTTTGCTTGTTACAGTTTATGTATGATATTTTATTCAAAGAATATGTAAGTGATTAGTGCAACATTTATCAGTTAACCTTGAGAAAGCTTGTGTAACTGTTTTGAATATGTACCATGTTACAAAAGATACAGGCCTGAATGAAACTAAAGGAGAATATTCTATATCATGTGCATCATATTAAGCCTATTTTGTTAGTTTGGTTGCTTGCACGGTGGGAAGGTTGAGTGGACGGAGAAAAGCATACATGTACACGGTTGTAACTGATCATTTACTTTATATATTACTAGCTACAACATAGTCTCTTGGAGTTTTATTGAGGTTTGTGCCACTTGAAGTCCAATAAAAACATATTATCATATTATGATATTCAAGAGCAAAATGTCTTGTTCACAGCATCGTGCAAATTTGGGTTATGTATCATTTACACAGAAAAGTTTTCTTGTCAATGATTTGTGCAAATGGTTAGCAAAAATGCTAGATGGTAAGTTCTGTTCAGATTGGTCACATACCATTAACTTAAAAAACTCTTAATATTTAACAAAAGTTTAACCTGATAATAATTCCAAAATGGTGGTGAAGAAGTTTCACAACAAAGATATTAGGTAGTCTGACAGTTCATTAACACTAAATAAATCACTTTATTCAAGTGTCAGTCTTGATTTTTGGTGTTGGAAATTTCAGAGTGTATTAGTCCAGGTTGTAGTGGTATTATATTTACCAATATGTTTTATATTTCAAGGAATAAGAGACAGTCATAATGACTATGTCGATATCTAAGGTGAGTTGGTTGAAGCTATGATGGTGAACTACAAATTGTACATCAGCTATAGGCTGGCTAAATGAAGTTGAAAGTGTGCAAGCTTAGTTTTCGAAGGAAAGCATTGAAGTCTGATGGAGTCAATTTGCCAAGACAATCCACCCTGCACTCAAAGCATTATCATTTAAAGTTCTTGAGTTCTCATTGTTATTATTCATTTGACTAGTGTATCATTGTTTATAATAATTACTTATTTTATTATTAAAAACTATATGGGTAGCCAGGAATAATCCAGTAGATGTAACATTAACTGCTGCCCCTGAAATTAAATAGATAAAAAAGATGAAGATCTAAATAAAAATAAGAAGAAGATACCAGAAATAGGGCACATCCCTTTTTAGTTGACCTGGGCCTAGCAGTCTTCAGTGAAATAAAACACACTGCAGATAACTCTGATCAACTCTGTTTCCAGCAATCTTAGATATTGAATTGATTATTTACCTGCATTTTGACCCCGTTTGGCTGATTAAAATGGTCACCAAATG
>CM042754.1:9388615-9396115 GCA_022496165.2 Catalaphyllia jardinei
TGTTGCCCGAAGGGCAAGCTGTAAAATTAATTTTCTTTGCACCCTGAACACATATACTTATTATGATGAAAACATTTATTTTATATAAGAAATTGACTCCTAGTTTTAGCACTACTTTACTGGGTTAAAAATAGAGTTCTAGATAAACAAGTCTAGTTGAGAAATCCAACAAGGTGAACCACTTCACCAATCATTTCACAGAGTAACAACTATTGATTTGGAAAGCTGAGCATTATCTACTGAACCCTTAAAATTCCTCTTATTTGAATCCATAATACCTCAGCCACTGTACCCCAGAAGTCTGTTTAGTAAGAAAAGCAAAGCAGAAGACACTCATATCTAATAAACAAAGTGGTTCATCATTTCCACAACACTCACCTTGTAAATAGGCATTAAATTGTCTTGGACCACTGCACACAGCATATCGTACACAAGTCAACCTTGGATAATGTTTTGTCTGATCAACTGCTCTGTCATCCAATGGTCTACATTGTATACAACAACAAAAAATGCATACACTGTAAAGAGTTTACAAAACTAGCCTTACTACATGTAAATAAAATAGACGCACTGCTGGATTAGCTTTTGTTTTCTTATTCTGACCATGGGAATGAGATGTCATTGATTCGTCACTTTTAATTCGAACTACTCATTTGTACCATTTGTACCTAACAAATAAGAATACGAATTTTACAACAAAGCAGTGGTTTAATTCTTAACTAGCTGTCCATAATGTATTAGGTTTTGACAGAGAACACTTCAAAACAGCATTGATTCATCTTGAAGACAGTATTAAATGTAAACAGCACTAATTTGGATATTGATTGAAACCTGGCAAATAACATCAACTAGAAAAAAAGGTTTCCAATGCAATCCAGGTGGTCGAATTTCGCCCGCACCGGCATTTACCATAAGAAGTATTAAAGCCATAGTAACTATGATTAGAGAAAACAATTCTTAACTTTTGACAATGTAAACTCTAAAGCTCAATTCAGACATCAAACTTTTCCTGAGCGAAACTTAATTTGAAGTTGGACCGATCCAAATTGTGAAATGTACTCTGTAAATTCAGAAGGGCAGCTACACTGCCAAAGTAATGAACGGATGTGTATTTGATGAAACTTCAAATTTTTTGATCAGGTGAGCTGCTGTTTACATGTTCTACAAATTATTGTCAAAACGTAAGCAAATATAGCCAAAGGAAGTTCTCACCCATACCAACAAACAAACAATTTGTTGACCTTCCAACATATAGGGCTACCATTACACAGAGGTCTTGGGAAGTTTCTTAATGACGTGATTAATATTAAGATCTAACGTAAGCCATAAAAAGTCTAAAACATGTTTAAGTTGTTTTTGGAGAAAGTTTTCATTCGAGAGTGACAGATTTTATCACTGACAGTGGGAAGATTTTGCTCACGTGCTAAGCAACGTGTGAATGGAAGAGTGGCTCAAAATAACTTTACAGATTGAGACAGAGATAAAGCCTTTGGCTTTTTGTTGGTTTAAAATTATTTTCATCAGTTTAGTAACATATACTTGCGTACACTTAAGAACACAAGCTTTATGCTAAAATTAATAGAACAGCAATGTTTTTGCCACGATGCTTTGATCCTTTGGTTTTTTGATAATTTAGCTGACATATGTGCTGCTACTATGGCAATGTGAATAAATATAAACAGGCCTTTAAAATTGGCTTTGTTTATATGCAAAAAATCTGGTTGTTAAATTTTCTTAACAATTTGAATACAACAAGCACGTAACAATGCTCACAAGGAACACTGTTTTAATGATTATTATACATTGTAGTCACCATCTGTCTTTTCATAGGCTAAAAGCATACAGTTAATTCTGGGAAACAGTGCAACCTACAGATTATTCACTAATCTGTACCTACATATTAGTGAATAATCTGTAGGTTGCGTACACAGTGCACGATTTCCAAGAGCAATGTCAAGTTCACGGACAGTGAAGTTAGAATGGCTTCTCGATTCACTTCATCGACCCTGCAAGAAATTGAGAAATTACTTGAAGATAAAGATTTGGAAAATACTAAAAGATGACAAAAGTGACGAAGGAACTGTTCTATGAATACCTTAAAGAGGAGCCACAGAGGAGCAACATGACAAATAGGAATTAGCCCAAGTGTTGAAAATAAACTGTGATCACTGCGACAATGCGTTTGTCGTTATTTTCTTCAACACAATGTATAATAAAACAATTATTAGATTTGGTTTCTGTGATATCTGGAATAATCAAGGTCTGGGTCACTTACCTCGAAATTGATTATTCCGGATATCACAAAAACCTCAGCCAATAATTGTTTATAATTTACCAGAGAGGTCTAAAATAATTAAATGGCTTGGTACAAGACTGATGTAAGTGACTTTTTTGGATGAAAGTTTCTTTCCTTAAAAAGTGTCTGAATTTTTGCATCTGCTTTTCAATTTAGTAGTAACATAATCCTCATTCATTTTTTTTGGGATTGATTTGCACTTTGTTTCTGAGAAAAACAAGGACAAAATATTGAAGAGTGCATAATGAATGCAACAATGTTATTTTTTCTCTTTTTTTAAAAAAAAAAATCAGGCACTTTCGAAGGAAAAAAATTTCACCCAAAAAAGGCACTTATGTCTGCCAAATTTCATGAAATTCATGAGTGGTTCTTGAGAAATAGGCGTACTTCTGAGAAAGCTATTCTGCATTCACAATTTTTTGAGTTACTATGCATGTGCTGCAGTTAACTGGGTTCTTTCAGTTTACAAGGAAAAATTTGAGAATTGCTGTTTTTTTGCACTGATACCTTTTTAAACATGGAGGGTGTAATTTGCAGGTTGCAGGTCACAGGTTGCTGGTTGCATAATAATAAAAATAATAATAATAATAATAATAATAATAACTATAATAAATTATTATTATTGTTGCATTCGATGAAGTGGAACAAAATCCTAATTTTGGCCTGACTCTGCATAGTTAGTTGAATTTCCTGTGTAAGGATATAGACTGGAAAACCCACATTCCTGTAAGGACATGAAAATGGCCACCCCGCTTAATTTTTGCAGGGGCATGTAACGACATAGTTATTAACTATGTCACGGCATAGTTATTAACTATGGTCATGGCCAATAAACTGGTACCGTAACTGAGACGTGATAATATACATGTGACGAACACGTGAGCATGTGAGCAGGCCATGTAGACTTCCTTTCCATGTGCTCTCCATCACAGAGGTAGCATTGGAAATTTTGAGGCCGAGTAGTATTATATTAAATAGTATGATGTTATTTAAACATTCGTTCGTGCTCACGAGGCAGACAAGGAGCTTGTTTATTTTATAATTATGTTCACGAGCACGATCGCCCAGGCTTTGGGATGTTAATTGTGGAAACAGCCGTAATTCCCGGGCTCTATTTGATTGCATTTGTTGATTTAGTACCAATTTGCGCAGAAAAGGACAGCCATATCCGGTAGAATATTATTTGGAAGAGTGCTCTGAGAGCAAGATCCATAACAGTGAACTTGAGCCACGGAACAGAAATGTAAACACTGTGTACTTTGTTAATCAGGCCAGCAGGAATACTCAAATTAGTCGCATGAGTTTGTTTACGATGAACGAGCATGTGATTGCAAATGTTTATTGAGCTTCCCGCTTAGAATAATGTTCGTAAAAAATATACTTTTACAAATTAGCTTTTGTGCTTAAACATTTAACACTTAACGACTGGTCCCTTGGGGAACAGTTAATTTTGTTTCCCTTGAATCTCAATGTTTCCCGAGACGAAGTGATTTGTTATATAGCAAAACAAAACAAAAGCAAATTATGAAAAACTCGCCGAGATTCCAGCAACAACATCAGGCCACCTCTGATCATGTGCAACAGCGGTCAACATTTCGCGGGTAAGAGTGAACTGCGTCCTGTTTGACATCATAGTTTTCACAATGTTGCCCGCCCATGGCATTTGGCAGGAAACAGTTTTATTGTTAGATGTCATGTGACCATGAACTAGCAAATAAATGGGCACGCTGTAGAGGGAAAAACCCCAGCTATATAACAATACAAGTTAATAATGTTAGAATACTTAGCACAAAATCTGATGGCTGATGTAAACATTTTAGTCCTATTAAACTTGTGAGTCTACGGAAACTGGAGCCGTCACACAACGTAGTTTGTACCGGGACCTGTTCAATCAGAATAGCATGGACTTTGTCACTGAAATATCTTCTGTAAAACCCCTTTTGTTGATGAAAAAGCTTGGTTTTGAGAGGTTGAAAGTCAGTCATTTAAGGCAACTGTATAAAAGTTTATACGGCATCGAACGCACTTTCATAATCTTTGTTTACTACTAGTTATTAACAATTATTCACTGAAATGGAGGTGAATAGTGGTAGATAATTAGGTGAATAATGTGAGTGATAGACTTGTTTATCACAATTAAATACCACAGCAGAAATTCCATGCCACGCCCGGCAAGTATAAGCGAACAGTTGCCATACAGGCATTCCCTTTGCGATCAGCAGGCCATCAACATTATTAGAATTCCGTGCAAATCTGTAATTTTTTTTGCCATGACGGGTTTCTATTTTAAAAGATGGTGCAGCGAAAGTGGGCTGAAGCAGAACACGATGGAGGCCTTGGAGAAAAACGACCTGGACAGCGAGGATGCCTTAAAGTTAGTTCATGCGGACAATGTAGAAGCACTAGACTTAACCCTCAGGCAGAGAAAACTGTTCATGCAGGCTTCAAAACTGCTGAGCAGTATGAACCCAGACCAAAAACCTGTGGAATATTCTAGCAAGAGCACCCCATTACTACCAAGTCACTAGCCAACGATGGAGGCCTGGAAGGCCTGCCGAAAAAGATCGGAGGAATCTCCATGGATGATCCACTTGTAATGCTCGGAGTGTGACGTGACAAGCGTGACGCGTGACCATAATCATGTGATCAGCCAGTCATGTGACCCAAGCCTCGTGGGTCGCTGTTGTACTAGATGCTGTGAACTTGGCATTATTAAAACTTCTCTTGTTTGTCTAAAGCCAATGCTGTGATTTAGTGCCTTCACAACGTGACATGGTGTCAGAAGTGGGATCGTAACAGGACAATACGATAATTATCTGCCGCCAACCTGGTGAGTGAACGAGTAAACTTCGTGGAAGTTGTTTTTTCGTGGTAGCCATATTAGATTTGGCGGGATGGCTGATGCTGAAGAAGGCGCTGAAGCAACGCCAGCTGTCGCTCCGTTGATAGTACCTCCAATGAACCTGCTGCCACCTAAACCGCTCGTAGTGGATGATAATCTGGCTAGTAGTTGGAAACAATGGAAAAAAGTATGGCAAAGACACGAAATTGCTTTTGGCAGAAGCGTCTTGACACTGAGTCTAGCTATAAGACCACCTTCAATACGCCATTTGGGCGTTACCGATGGAAGAGGATGCCATTTGGCATCTCTTCAGCACCAGAAGTCTGGCAACGTACAATGCATGAGTTTGTCGAAGACCTGAAAGGAGTGGAAGTGATTGCAGATGACTTCCTGATTGCTGGATTTGGCAGTGCTGACCATGAGGTAAACCAGAGCCTTGAAAGAAATGAGCGTGCCTTTTTAGAGAAATGCCGTTTGTGGAACTTGAAGTTGAATCATGCAAAGGTTAAACGGCACCAGCTAAGTGTGAAATTCATGGGTCACCTCCTCACGTCTCAGGGTCTAATGCCCAACCCCAAGAAAATTCAGGCCGTATTGCAGATGCCTGAACCGGAAGATGTCAGTGCATTGAAGCGATTCCTGGGGATGGTGACATACCTAACAAAGTTTATGCCCCACCTATCAGAGATGACAGAACCACTTAGACGTCTGGAGGACAAGAATGTGGAGTTCCAGTGGTTAGATCAGCACTCTATTGCCATGAACACAATCAAGAAATTTCTGACAGAGGCACCTATCCTCCGCTATTATGACGTGAGCAAGCCAGTCACTGTACAGTGCGACGCAAGCCAGTCTGGCTTAGGAGCAGTGTTGCTGCAAGACGGTCAGCCAGTCTGTTATGCTTCCCATGCCCTCACAGACACTGAGTCTCGATATGCACAGATCGAGAAAGAGCTACTTGCCATTACTTGGGCATGTGGCAAGTTTGACCAGTACCTCTATGGGCGAGACAAAGTCACTGTCGAGACTGACCATGAGCCACTCAAGCCTGTTTTCCAAAAGGCAATTCACAAGTCACCCAAGCGCCTGCAGCGAATGCGCCTGGCCCTGCAAAAGTACAACCTGGAAGTTCAATACAAGAAAGGTTCCCTTATGCACATTGCAGATGCCTTGAGTCGTGCATATCTGATGACCACTGATGGGGCACAAACTGATTGTTGTGAGGTTCGTGCACTCGAGATGGTGAATCATGAAGAGTACATTCGAGTCAAACCTGCGAAACGAGATGTTTTCCGGCAGCGCGTCGCTGAAGATGCTGATATCCAGGAGCTAATCCATGTGATCAAGCAAGGCTGGCCTGACAAGAAAAAGTGCCCCCCTGCTGTTCAGCCATATTATGACGAGCGAGGTGAGCTTGTAGAGTCACAAGGTCTAGTGTTCCGTGGTGAACAGCTTGTAGTGCCCCTGTCCCTTCGTAAGGACATGTTAAATCAGCTCCACATCAGCCACATCGGTATTGGAGGATGTGTTCGCCGTTGCCGGGAAATATTGTATTGGCCACGAATGAGTGCAGAAATCAGAGACTTTGTTTCTCGTTGTACAATCTGCCAAACATACCGCCCAGAACAGGCCAGGGAGGAGCTTCAGCCACAGGAGCTACCCTCACGCCCTTGGCAGAAAATTGGTGCTGATCTGTTTGTTCTTGGACAGCAGACATTCCTGATCATGGTGGATTACTGGTCCAATTTCTTTGAAGTAGTGGAGATCCACAGGAAGACAGAACAATCTGTTATTACTCAACTCAGGGTGCAATTCGCTCGTCATGGTATTCCAGAAGTACTGATTACGGATAATGGCTCAGAATTCGACAACCAGGAGTTCAAGAATTTCTCCTCTCAGTGGCATTTTGAGCACCGAACGTCTAGTCCAAGATATCCACAGTCAAATGGAAAGGTGGAAAATGCTGTGAAAACCTGCAAAGGGCTGCTTGTGAAAGCCAAGGAAGACAAGAAAGACCCACTATTAGCAATCCTCGATTGGCGTAACACCCCAAGTGAAGGGTTCAGTACCTCACCAGTTCAAAGGCTAATGGGTCGACGCACTCGCACTTTGCTGCCAACAGCCGAAACACTCCTCCAGCCAAACAGTGACACTAAGGCCACAGCACATGACCTTGCCGCTAGAAAAAGATTGCAGTGCAAGCAGTACAACAGAGGCATCAAGAACCTCGCCCTCTTGGAAGCAGGGGATGCCATCCGTATGAAGCTACCTGGGGAGAAGAAATGGAGCCTAGGCCACTGCATACGCCCTTTGGGCCAACGGTCATACGAAGTTGAAGTGGAAGGACGGCGCTACCGCAGAA
>CM042754.1:9401115-9406395 GCA_022496165.2 Catalaphyllia jardinei
TTCATGATCCCACGAGGCAGCCATTGTTTCCCATAGCAATCGATTTGTTTGGACCTCTTAGTGCAAGGCGCCTATTTCCTGCTCATCCTCAACTGAGCCATCGTAAGTCACAGTACTTATTAAGTCAGGGTCTGAGTCTGCTGATGCACAAATTGCCCTACGTGCTCCCAGAAGCAAGCCAAAATTAGACAACATTTCAATGTCCATGTGGGTTGCCGCAAATGCGAGAATTATGCACAAGCTGTCAAACACTGAAAAGCTTTCAGGCCTGTCCCAGATTGCCTATTATCTTTCATACACTGTGAAAGTAGCAGAATTGCTCGAGTCCCTAACTCTTGCCTCTGTTGTCATTTATGACAAATTTTGTAAACTTCAGCAAAAGTACAGATTTCGCTGGGGCAGTGATTCACAGCATCTTCATATGCGCTTTTCTTATTAAATGTCGCACATTGACTCAATTTAACCAAGCTCTGGCTAGGCTTTCTGCCAACTCATGCCCCAATTCCATCGCCAACCACAATTTGTCAAGCCAATCTGCTGCCAATTTAACTCTTTGTCAGACTGTAATTGGCCTTAATGCCGCTTTCAACATGTCTGCCTCGTGGCTAATTGTTCTCAGTCCCACCCTCAACACGAGCACCCTCCCACGATGTCCAATCAACGCACATGACTCAGACCCAGCCCATGTTTACACCCATCTCCATTCACCAATAACATTGACATGAAGTACATATGAAATAATTCATATTTGAACTGCAGTTGTAGATGAAAGTGAAGAATGATCATCACAGTTAATTTTCCAATTTAAGCAATTGGAAAGAAGCCTGAAAAAATCAGGGCTTCAACAGGATTCGAACCTGTGACCTCCACGATACTGGTGTGATGCTCTACCAACTGAGCTATAAAGCCCTGTATTTTTCCAGGCTTCTTTAAAATTGCTTAAATTAGATCAAAGGGCTCTTATGAGCCAACTCATTTATGCTCTTAGCCATTAAATGACCAAGTGTTTATTGTGTATTATAGTGTTTAACAATGTTGGTGGTGCATCAATAAGCATCAAGCCTGACATGTATCTTAGCTATCAGCAGGCTTACAATTGATTGACTGGGTAAATGAATCATTTGCTGTACAATAGATTAGGACAATATAGCATCATTCTATATGTTTTGTTGTCAAGCATTGGAGTTCATTGTTTAGCAAATGTTGTGTTGTCTAAATGAAGTGAAAGCCTCACTCACTGTTTGCTTGTTACAGTTTATGTATGATATTTTATTCAAAGAAAATGTAAGTGATTAGTGCGCCATTTATCAGTTAACCTTGAGAAAGCTTATGTAACTGTTCTAAACATGTACCATGTTACAAAAAATACAGGTCTGAATGAAACTAAAGGAGAATATTCTATATCACGTGCATTATATTAAGCCTATTTTGTTAGTTTGGTTGCTTGCACGGTGGGAAGGTTGAGTGGACGGAGAGAAGCATAGATGCACACAGACGTAACTGATCATTTACTTTATATATTACTAGCTACAACGTAGTCTCTTGGAGTTTTATTGAGGCTTGTGCCACTTGAAGTCCAATAAATACATATTATCATATTATGATATTCAAGAGCAAAATGTCTTGTTCACAGCATTGTGCAAATTTGGGTTGTGTATCATTTACACAACGATTTGTGCAAATGGTTAGCAAAAATGCTCGATGGTAAGTTCTGTTCAGATTGGTCACATACCATTAACTCAAAAAACTCTTAATATTTAACAAAAGTTTAACCTGATAATAATTCTAAAATGGTGGCGAAGAAGTTTCACAACAAAGATATTAGGTAATGATGTAACAGAGAATTAACTCTGAAGTGTAAATCTTAGTGCTAATTTAACCCATAAATAACCCACTGGGTGTTAGCCCTAGTAAAGGGAATCAGGGAACCACACGAGGTAAAGAAAAAATCTTTTGACCTCGATGGGAATCGAACCCACAACCTCTGGAATGGATCTACCGTTACTCTGCCGACTGAGCTACGAGAAAGGGTCGATTTAGATGGTGAATCGCGGCGAAGAGAAAGTAAGGGTACATATGAATGTTGTGCCGCGTAGCACTATGAACACAAATGATGTAACAGAGAATTAACTCTGAAGTGTAAATTTTAGTGCTAATTTAACCCATGAATAACCCACTGGGAGCCACACGAGGTAAAGAAAAAATCTTTTGACCTCGGTGGGAATCAAACCCACGACCTCTGGAATAGATGTACCGTTACGATCAAGATTTTTTCTTTACCTCGTGTCTCGAGTCTTAGTTTCAGTTCAATCTACACTAAACACAAGGCGAGTCTAGATGTTGCCATGCATGAGTAAACAACTCCTGTAACACTGAGGAAACTCCACTCAGCAACCCCTGAATGAAATAACAAAGAACAAACAAGGCAAAGAAGTGCAGTTATTTTTCGAAATGAAAGAAAGAAAACCAATCAACCTGCAAAATTTTTCCAACACAGGGAAAACGGCTGCAATTTAATACACAATGACAACAACACGCTAGAAGCAATAGCCAACAAAACAGTTAGTTGAAAACAATGAGTTGCAAATACTAGTACCCAGTCTACCTGCCAGACTATTTAATCTCGGAGATCTGTCACGCGTCTTCTCATCCTCAAAGTGACACACTGACAAGATCTGCCCCTAACTTTGGGGTCTGTATGCAGAGCATAAGACCCCAAAAACTCTACAGGCGAGTTATTCAAACTGATGTCTCTATGGGACTTTTGAGACTTTCAAGTTAACTACCTGTATGTAACAGTGTTACATACAAGTAGTTAATCCATGTGAGGAATACATTAACTACTGTGCTCTCTAACACAAAACCTTCCTGCAAGGTCAATAGTTGAAAGATGCATTCTCAGTTTCATCAGTACAAGATAATCCTCCTCCACTGACAGTTTATGAGCAGAACACCTTGTCAAGGTGGCATTGTTCTGCTCCTGGTCATCATTAAATCCATCTTCATCATCATCACCACACTCAAGCTGTTTCTCTGTCTCAATGACAATTGGTTTTTTTCTTCTTGCAGTACCTCAGCAAATCCACATTTTTCTATCTAGATTAGGCGACAAAAATTATTAAGTATTCACGAATTCACTGGCTATGACTGTGATATCCAGTAGAATGTGTGAACAATTTTTCTTCTTTCTTTGGGATTTGGAAAGTACAGAAAATTTATGTAAACAGGGAATTCTAAAATGTTCATCTCATTTGCTACAGATGTCATCCTCATATCTTTCGAGAAATAAGTTCTTCACCAGTCCTGGTAGAGACAGCCATGTCACCTCACCTTCTTCTTCAGATGCTGTACCTGTTGCTTGACTCCTTCTTTAGTTCTCCATTGATTTAGTTCAGCTTTTCTAAAGCAGACATCTTCACCGGTTGAACCTTCTCCTGGTTATCTTTATTTCACAAAAAAATCGAAGGAAGTGCATCGGGCCTTCAATTGATTTTTGCTAGAGTATGGATTAATACAATCATCTGATGTAAATACAAAGTGTTCACTGCAGATCTTGATATGGCAATTGACTTTAAAATATCTTATTTTCATGATCCAAACGGAGAGAAAACTTTTGACTTTTAACGGCGATCCATGAAAAGAAAGATCCTTCCGGGAGTTTGGGAGAACAAGAAATGTTGTGGGAACACGAGCCAAGGGCGAATATTTCCACAGCTTTTTTGAGTTCTCCCAAACTTTTACAAGTGTTTCTAAACCTCGATAGAAACGCAGAAAACATGTTTTCTATTTCTTTTAGAAAACACCACAACGAGAAAAAGGAAAACAATTTGTTAACTTTAATTATCTAAAGGTAAATTATCTTTGCTTGCGCCATCATTACGTCAACAGCTCATGCTAGCTCTGTGTCTCCATTGAGTTATAGAAACACAATTTTTAACCAATCAGGGCACATATTTTCTCAGAGTTCTCCGTAAGCTCCAGCGACCGGCGAAATTTGCTGTCTAGTCGTCCTTGGCGTGCCGGCTACTCAAAGTAAATAACATGGACATGAAGGATGACACAGATTCATGACATGACACAGATTCAGGGTTTTTGTTTGATATGGATGAACTAGGACAAACATTTTTGTGCTCATTGAAATTACTTTTCTTTAAGAAAATAACTTAAAACCATTTTTATTTAATTAAAGTACACTGAAATGTACTTTTTAGAACCCCAATTTCAAAATTTTCTTGGAGAGGCTCCTGTACTCCCCAATAAAGTGTGGGCCCCTCCTGCATGTGGCCCCGATAACACCACTGCACGTCTTTTTATTAGCATTGTCTGCCGCCTACTCAAAGTTATTCTCCGTCTACTTCAAATTTTTGGGAGAACCCTGATTTTCTTAGGACTGTTTTCTAAATGTCAATACTAACACACATGTTTAGGTTGTTGTTGTACCCAATTCAAGTCATGTGCTGAATTTATCTATTTGCTTAAATCCTTGAGAGTTTTTTTTGCCAAATACTTTTGAAAACTTACTTAGATGTACTGAATCAATTTCTTTAGTTTCTGAAAGGATTTTTTATGACTTAAAAGTCAAAATATTCAAGGAACTAGCTGACAAATATACTTGTCAAACAGGATCAAAATGTTCAAAAGAGATTTATATATTTATATAATTAACTATAATGCAAGAGTTAGGTTATTCAGTCATTTAACTGCTACTCTGAATTTCATGCTCCATGCAAAGCAATTATCAGGCGAATGCTGTGCAAATAACAGTTATCATCAAAGATAAATGAAAATACATAATACATACAATAGATACTAAGTTTGTCACATGACATGTCATGCAGGGTTGTCATCACCAACTAAATAACAACAGTTTTCATTAGAAATTTCCTAGTATGTCAGTCTACAACACGACATGAGCTCGTTTCTGCTGTTGAGAGTTGACATTTTCGGCCTGCATTATACGAAAATCTCTCCCACAAACACAAAAATCAATTACTTATTTTAGTTAGACTCAAATAAGACCTAGCCTGTTTTACCTTACACCAATTTATGTCAAATGTAATGTTCTGATCTTTTAGGCTCCATATGCACTTGCCAAGTTCGTTAGTGTGTTTGTACCACTCATTACGAAATGAACATATTTCCGTATTTTAATTCAAACTTACTTTCACAAAGTCTGATGTATGTGTTGTAGTTTGGAATTTTTTTCAGGTCAAATTTTTTTAAACCCAGGTTAAAATTTTCCACCTAGTTCATAATATTTAAACTAGGTAATTTTTTTTT
>CM042754.1:9421981-9425659 GCA_022496165.2 Catalaphyllia jardinei
GCCTATATAGAAAGATATGGTTTAACGACAGTCATTCCTATCCTAACAGCATTGTTCTTGTCAAGTTTCAATGACTTACAATTTGTCTTTGTGTTTTTGGTTGCTCTTGTAGAGTTTTCATGCACAAAGCAATTTGGGTTAATGTACCAGTTCCCATCTTTTTCCTTACAGTGGATTGCAAACTTTGAATGGATCAAGCATTTATAAATATATATTAGAAAAGTGAAGCAAACAACTAAAAACATAGAAAATTGCATGTTCAAACACTTGTGGTAATCAGGAAAACTAGAAGATTTTATTAAAGGCAAAACATTGAGGGGTAATTAGTGGCACTTTAGAAGAAATCCAACATTTGAATGATACAGTTTATAAAAGTTCAATAACTTCTAGCATGTCATGATAAGTAAAATTGAAAAACTTGAACATAATGAGCTTAAATTACATAAGCTTAAAAGGGGTAAAATAATCTTGGAAACACCACTAAAGGCCGAGACACACGATGCGACAAATCGCGGCGACACATCGCGGCGACAAGTCGCCTCGTCTGCACTGCTGCTGCGACAAGTCACTTGCGCTTATGTTGTCTCTGCGATATGTCGCACGAATTCAAACCAGTTTGAATTCGTGCGACAGATCGCAGCGACAAAATTCTGTCGCAGCGACAGTGATTTTCACATGTCACACGAAGCGGTTTGTTGCAGCAACCTGTCGCGGCGACGTGTCGCAGCGATTTGTCGCATCGTGTGTCTCGGCCTTAAGGAACAAACGTACCGCTTCGCTTCTCCCCCGAGGCCGTTTTTCTCTTCTTCCCAGCCTTTTTCTTGTAATTTACCATCCCAAGACACAATTAATAGCCTTTCTTTAACTTAAGACGTAGAAAGCTATTTCGAAAGCCAAATTAACGCCTCACAAATCCGTAAAATTGGAAAGAATCAAAGTAGTTTGACTTTTCCCGCCATGTTTCTTTGTAGAATGTAAGTCACCTCATTGCCTCTACATATTCTGTTGCCTAGTTCCTAGGTCTCGATATTTTACCGCGGTCAATCGTTTCGGGTCACGTTTTCGTGTCGTCGGAGCTTCTTAATCCCGTGGAAAATTACTCTTCGCGTCGTCGTGTTACTCTCTTCGTGTCGTCCTGTTCTTCGTTTCGTCGTAATTCCGCATAGTCGTCCTTCATTATGTCCGTCGTCGTCCAGTCTTTGTTTCGTCGTACATTAAATTAGTCGTCGTCCAGTCTTTGTTCCGTCGTACATTAAATTAGTCAAGGGGGTAAGTTTCTAAAGAAACTGTGGTGCTGCGTCGGTGGGGAATTACAAGATAATTTCGTTTTATCAACTGAGTTGATAATGTGAATTAGAGCTGAATCTCTTTACGGTGGCTAATTCACATTATCAACTCAGTTGATAAAACCAAATTATCTCATTAAATCAGTCGTCGTCTTCATTGCGTCGTAAATTAGCTTTGCAGTCGTGACCTTCATTTCGTCGACGACGGTATCACTTGGTCTGCGGTAACCCAACATTTCCAAGTAGATACGTCATGTATGGGGACATATATTGTACCGAGATATATATTTCATACATTTTTACTTTGCTGACTAGAGATGCTCTGCTTACTTGAGCTGCTTTGCTTACTTGAGCTGCTTGACTCACTTAAGGTGCTCTGCTTACTTGAGAGGCTTTGCTTACTGTAGATGCTTGACTTACTTGAGATGCTTGTCTTACTTGAGATCCTTGTCTTACTTGAGCTGCTTGACTCACTTGAGGTGCTCTGCTTACTTGAGAGGCTTTGCTTACTGTAGATGCTTGACTTACTTGAGATGCTTCTCTTACTTCAGATCCTTGTCTTACTTGAGCTGCTTGTCTAACTTCAGATCCTTGACTTACTCGAGATGCTTGTCGTACTTGAGCTGCTTGTCTTACTCGAGATGCTTGACTTACTTGACATGCTTGTCTTACTTGAGATGCTTGTCTTACTTGAGATCCTCTTGTCTTACTTGACATGCTTGACTTACTTGGCGGGAAACAATTGAGATGCTTGTCGTACTTGAGCTGCTTGTCTTACTCGAGATGCTTGACTTACTTGACATGCTTTGCTTCCTTGAGATGCTTGTCTTACTTGAGATCCTTGTCTTAATTGAGCTACTTGTCTTACTTGAGCTGCTTGACTCACTTGAGGTGCTCTGCTTACTTGAGGGGCTTTGCTTACTGTAGGTGGTTGACTTACTTGTCTTACTTGTCTTACTTGAGATCCTTGTCATACTTCAGATGCCTGACTTACTTTAAATGCTTGACTCACTCGAGATGCTTGTCGTACTTGAGCTACTTGTCTTACACGAGATGCTTGACTTACTTGAGTTGCTTGTCTTATTTAAGATGCTTGTCTTACTTGAGATCCTCGTCTTACTTGAGATGCTTGTCGTACCTGAGATCCTTGTCTTACTCGAGATGCTTGAGTTACTTGAGATGCTTGTCGTACTTGAGATCCTTTACTTACTTGAGCTGCTTGTCTTACTTGAGATGCTTGACTTGCTTGAGATGCTTGTCTTACTTGAGCTGCTTGTCTTACTTGAGCTGCTTGTCTTACTTTAGATGCTTGACTTACTCGAGATGCTTGTCGTACTTGAGCTGCTTGTCTTACTTGAGATGCTTGACTTACTTGAGATGCTTGTCTTACTTGAGCTGCTTGTCTTACTTAAGATGCTTGACTTACTCGAGATGCTTGTCGTACTTGAGATGCTTTGCTTACTTGAGATGCTTGTCTTACTTGAGATCCTTGTCTTACTTAAGCTGCTTGTCTTACTTGAGTTGCTTGACTCACTTGAGGTGCTCTGCTTACTTGAGAGGCTTTGCTTACTGTAGATGCTTGACTTACTTGAGCTGCTTGTCTTACTTGAGATCCTTGTCTTACTTCAGATGCCTGACTTACTTTAGATGCTTGACTTACTCGAGATGCTTGTCGTACTTGAGCTGCTTGTCTTACTCGAGATGCTTGACTTACGTGAGGTGCTTGTCTTACCTGAGATGCTTGTCTTACTTGAGATCCTCGTCTTACTTGACATGCTTGTCGTAACTGAGATCCTTGTCTTACTCAAGATGCTTGAGTTACTTGAGATGCTTGTCGTACCTGAGGTCCTTGTCTTACTTGAGCTGCTTGTCTTACTTGAGCTGCTTGTCTTACTTGAGAAGCTTGACTTGCTTGAGATGCTTGACTTACTCGAGATGCTTGTCGTACTTGAGCTGCTTGTCTTACTCGAGATGCTTGACTTACGTGAGGTGCTTGTCTTACTTGAGATGCTTGTCTTACTTGAGATCTTCGTCTTACTTGACATGCTTGTCGTAACTGAGATCCTTGTCTTACTCAAGATGCTTGAGTTACTTGAGATGCTTGTCGTACCTGAGATGCTTGTCGTACCTGAAATCCTTGTCTTACTTGAGCTGCTTGTCTTACTTGAGTTGCTTGACTCACTTGAGGTGCTCTGCTTACTTGAGGGGCTTTGCTTACTGTAGATGCTTGACTTACTTGAGCTGCTTGTCTTACTTGAGCTGCTTGTCTTACTTCAGATGCCTGACTTACTTTAGATGCTTGACTTACTCGAGATGCTTGTCGTACTTGAGCTGCTTGTCTTACTCGAGATGCTTGACTTACGTGAGGTGCTTGTCTTACTTGAGATGCTTG
>CM042754.1:9425759-9428259 GCA_022496165.2 Catalaphyllia jardinei
AGCTAATTAGTATTCATTAACTTTTGATACAGACCTCTACTGATTAAAATGAATAACAAAATGGACATATTTTCATCATAGAATTTAATTTTATTTACCCATCAACTTTATTCTATGAAACTTTATACACAATCTGGCTATTTTCTGAACAATGTAGTAAACATCAAGCAATCAATACATTAGGGAACTATTCACTTCTTAACTACGAAATTAATTGTACAGTTATTGAAAACAGAATTTGTACAGATGTTGTTTTCATTATAATTTATTGTGCTTTCCGGCATTGGAATAGAAGCCAAAATATCATCAGACAAATCAAAATCGCTGTCTGGTAAATCTTCAAGCACTTGAGTATTTGTTTCAGACTCTTTACATTTCTCAGTCGCTTCACTTTGACCCGACTTGCGCGAGTCATTGACCGGTGCCAAAAGTTTACTTACATTTTGGACCTGTTCGTCACTAGCCTTTTGATAACCGAAAAGTGCATTGGACCTGTGTCCTGTTCTTTCCCTCGCCAATTTCTCTTCTACTGAATTCTGAAACAAACGAGTAGCACAGGTAACACGAAGACAATGTGTTGTCTTGCGAGGCAATCCTGCCTTTCCCAACAACTGTCTCCTGTGGGACGTACAGCATTTTGGCATCCATGTCACAAAACAATACTTTGCATTCAATATATTGTTTTCCTTTCGCAAGTAGGTGAAAATATTTGCGTCCGATGTGTATGGCATTCTGGCATGCATGTCCAATGAACAAATCCCATAACAATACTTTGCATTCAATTTAATGTATTCATTTCCCAAGTAGGATAAAATATTCGCGTGAGATCTGTATGAACGTTTACAATGGCTCGCCTATCGGCTCGCCATTGTAAACGCCCATACAGATCTCCCGCTCATATTTTATCTACTACTTACAACCCAGGCACTGAGCCAACTTTGAATCGCGCAATCTCTGTTGTTTCCAATCTTTTAAGGTAAAGACTTGTTTCCATATCTCAAACCGCCCTCTCCCTATTCACTTACACTCACATGAAATTTCTAAGTTTTTTTGAAACAGAGACTTAGTTTCTGCTCAACAAAAAAAATTTGAACGAGGTAAATTTGAACCCGGCGTGCCAGATCGGCAGGCTTCTAACCAAACCATGGCCACTAGACCACCGAGGATTCGCTGTCAGTGCATGGTTTGATTTGAACGCTATAAAGAAGCTAACCATTAACCCTAACGCTAATCAGTATTTCAGTGCTTAGGCCTTAAATCAGTATTTACTTTGTGTACCAATCTCCAGCCCAGAATTCTCCGGCTCCTCGGTCTGCGGTGGGTGACCGAAGAGCCGGAGAACTCTGGGCTCGAGATTGTTTGTGTACGCATCACAACGTATCCAAGGGCGGTTTGAGATATGGAAACAAGTCCTAACCATCTTTTAAATTGTTTCCGGGTAATGTTTTCTTGCTAAACGTTATTGCTAATTATTACGTAACGGTTTTGTGAGCGCAAAAGAGTTGAAAAAGCGCGGTTTTAAGTTTTTTTAAACCTCTGGTTCATTTTAAGTAGGTGTCGTTTCCAAAAGATCAAAACAAGCTGTTTACGCATGACAAAAATGGGAAACGTCCAGACCTGTATGCATTAGATTCGGCAGATGAAAAAGTTCGACGTATGAAACGAAGTCGATCTTTTGCCGTTGTATTCGACAATGGGGGGGGGGAGTACTTTCTTATAAGAGGCTAATGGGGATGTGCTACTGGATGGGGTCGCATTTTCAAGCTTAGCTTGACTATAATGGGGTTACATTTTTAGTAGAGTTACTAGAATGGAGTCGCACATTTTCGGGATTTCTGGGATAAGAAAATTCTGGTAAGCAGAGATTTTAAAATAGAAAGATTCACGGTTAAAAAATGGTTCGTGCTGTTGTTTTAATATTTAACAGTCGGCTCGCACTGAAGTCAGTTCATGAAATCACAACTTAAACATTAACGACTTGCACGATAGTGCAGAACCCCTGGGTTCAGAACAGTCCAACAAATCTTCCGTGCTACGCGCGAACATCCTATAACACTACATGAAGTGCCCTTCGTAAACACGCGCGAGTGAAGCGAGAAAAAGGTCGAGAAACTCAAGAGAGAACCGGCATATGTACAAATGTCACGAACCGTAGAAGTCATGTAGGCTAGTCAACCCCATTTTACACATCATTCCCCGAAATATCTCTCCTGTTCTTCCTTTAGTATAATTTTTCTGCTTTCCCTGCGGATATTTAGAGAATCCAAAGCTCTTTCAATGCATTTCTTCGATCGTATTCTCCATATCTGTGTTTGAAAACAACTTTAAACCCTTTTCCCCTGGGGAAAGATGAGAAGTACCTAGATAAACGTTTCATTGACGTTTCAGTGCTCTCAGCAAAATCGGAAATTCGCGTGCACTGGTGAACGCATAATTAAAAATAAAAGCACATTTGGGCAGGCGGAAATTCAACTCCACTCCTCGCCAATCCTCTCACGGC
>CM042754.1:9438259-9450863 GCA_022496165.2 Catalaphyllia jardinei
TGACATATGGCTCAAAAGCAACTGAATGGGGAAGAGAGAAAGCTTTCTTCAATGTCTCATCAGTTAAATTAAATTCACTCTTTAATTTTCTTGTATTATTTGGAAAGGAAGCCTTTTTACGGACAAAAAGGGAGTAATAATCTTTCGATTTCTTTTTAGTTACCTCAAAAAGGCTGCAATCAATTTTAAAAGATGGATTTAGGGCTGTATGATCTGGATTATGATAGGCATTCCTTAAAACTAGCGGTATACAGAGTGGCGAAGACCGGTCCATTCCAGAAGATTCGTCTTCTGTATGTGTTTTGCGATTAGTTCATAAGGATCAATGTTGTTAAGATCGAAGCCCAAGTCTCCCACCGTCTGAATTCCAGAATTAAAGTACCTTTTAGAAAAGACTGGTTTGTTGTTTATTCTTATATCCTGGTTATTCCAAATTCGGTAAAGCCAATTAGTTTCAATCGCATTATCTTTCCGAAATTCAGACCACCACTTCAATAACTCCATGTAGAATTGCGAACTGATGGTTAAGCCTTTGACGTTGTAGTTGCAATTAAAAAGAAAACAGACCACCTGTTTCTTTGAGAAGATATTCTAAATAGTTTTTCCATGCGCCAGAATTATCACCAAAGATTCTTTTTAGCCAGGCGAGAAGGAGAGATTTAATCATGCTTTCAATATCAACCATTTTAATGCCTCCTCCTTCATAATCATTTATCGCAGATTTTCTAGTTACTTTGTCTTTACCTTTCCATAAAAAGTTATAAATCAAATGGTTTAATTCTTTAATTATATTTTCAGGGGTAGGCAACAAAGATGACTTGTACACAACCTTCGGTAGGAGCAGAGATTTAATTATAGTCACCTTTCCGTAAAGGGATAATCCTCTGGAGGACCAGATATTAATTAATTTTTTTATCTTGTCAAGTTTTTCTGTGAAGTTCTTCATATATAGTAATTTTTGATCCTACGAGAAGAAGTCCCCAGGGCATTTATGGGATCTTGTGGCTATTTGATTCCAAGTGGTTTCATTTCACTTCCTTTTAAAGATCCTATCCAGAGTGCTTCTGTCTTTGAACTATTTACCTTTAAGCCTGATACTTTTTAAAATTTGTCTAACAATTGAAAAAGTTTATAGCCCGACTCTGTATTGGAGAGGACCGCCGTTGTATCATCAGTGTATTGTAATAATTTGGTCTCTTGTTTATCAATAACAATTCCTTTTATTTCCTAGTTTTCCCTTATGGCAATTGCTAAAGTCTCAACAGCTAAAAGAAAAAGATGAGGAGGCAGTGGGTCACCTTGTCTAACACCGTGAAGACTGGCTTGCATTGTCCTGTTTTTCCAGAAGAAGGGTCGTTATGTATTGGCTATCTGAAGTGGTGACAAATTGGCTGAAACTATGAAGACACTGGTGGTTTCTAACAATTTTCGAAGAGAAGGACATCACCAAATTCTGCCTGGAGATTCCGTCTGATGTGCTTCTTTGTGGATAACTTGATTTCTTCTGCACCCAAAGACGTGAGATACGATGGAAGTAGTTCTGTCGTTTCAATCAATCTGACTGTTTTCTCGTCTGCAAGAACATCCGAACTGATGTAATCGAAAAGCATCTGGTAAGGATTTGACTCGACATTAGCATACCCATCTTCTAACGATTCACCACGGCTGTGGGAAGCAACAGTGGGACTTGCCTCCGCCCTTTTATAGCCCTTGTAGCATATCCTGTGGTAGCAAGCTTCAGCTGCTACAATTTCACGGGACGCAATTGCTAGAATCCTGTTCTTCTTCTCCATGGCTGATTTTCGAATTGAGTGATTTACACGCAAATCTCTGCATTCTATCAAGGGTTCCCGATTTCTTGTTCCCTTAAGGTACTTACTCTTCTCTTCACAGAATATGCACGCATGTATTAAATGACGAATTTTACTCGAATGCCTATTCGAAGGTCTGCAAGTTTCTTGTCAAAAATCGACACTATCACCTTAATGTTAAGTTAACTGATTTCTCTAAATGTTTATCTAGATGCTTATTGTCTATTTCTACCCTTAAAACCTTTTACGTTTCTACAAGGAACCAAAATTTTAGTACAAATGAGCCCTACTCAACTGCCAAGGGTGCGGCTTGGATTTACCCATGATGCAATGTGAATAACACGGTTGCTTGTTTTTTAGTTTTTCGTGTAATTCTCACACAAATTTCTACTTCTAACAACTTAGAGAAGAATACAAATGTTTTCTTTTTTTAAATATCTAAAGTACTGATAAAACGATCTTGACCACATATTTAAAGGATTTTATTCTGAGCCTCGTTCCCATGCTGAAGCCATATTTTACGAAATTTTAAATTAAAAAATCTCATACAAAGCTACACATTTAGAAAGGTTATCATACAAATTTGAAAACACCTTATGCAATAGTATCAGCTGATAACACTCAGGTTTTGTCCTTATGTTTGGTACCGAAAAGTGGTCTCGCCCATGGACTATAACCAGAAGAATATTAGTGCATTTTACATGACGTGAGAGCTTTTGTTGTTTGTGGCCTCTGAAAGCCCGAGTCCTCGCCCAGTCCATCCCGCAGCTGTTGTATCTTTTGAATATTTGCGGAATTCCGTGGAAGAGGACCGTGGGTTTTAGGTGTGCCATTTGTTGGTAAGTACACAATTTATTCTGTTGTCTCCATAAGTTTGTTTGACGATGGTTTTCTTTATTTATTTGGACTGCTTTTTGTGGAGTTTGGTTTCTTACTATTTTCCTGATAAGCAATGTCATCATGTAACCTCAATCTTTTCTTTAGGGAGAAAGTTTTTATCCTTTCTCCTAAGCGCTTCTGAGTACGCTTAGCTTTATTGACTGGTAGTTTAAGTATACTGCAAGGTTTCCCGGCGTTTTTTTATACCAGGTAAAAGAACTCGACTGGTTGATATAATATTTACGAAGGTTCGAAAGAGCTGTGATATTAACTGCTGAAAATGTCTTCAGTGTAGAAGTGTCTTTAGCAGTTATGGTTGTCATTCAGGCTGGAGGTCAATGATCAGCCATCAGATGATGTGCTGCACTTAGTCAGTGGTAGTTCAGCTCTATCGTAGTAGTTGTACATGGACGTGTTACTGAGCAGTTAAGAGAGAAATATATGTATACATGTACGTGCGAATGAAAATGTATTTTTATCGAGCCCTTCTACGATTGCGTGAGAACCACTTCTACTTTTCTTCTCTTATATTTCTTTGTTTATACTTTCCATATATGTTTTGTTTACAAAGACCTGTTACCAGTTGAGGTTTTCAAGATAATTACAGGCAGACCTCTGGTTGCAACCGCCTCTTGTAAACGAACACCTCTTCTCAGCGGCCATTTTTCCAAAGGTTTCTAACTCCAATCACTACATCTGGAACCACTTGTAAAACGACTACCTCTTGTAAGCGACCGCAACCACTTTTAGAACTGAAAGTTTAAAATTTTCTTTCGTTTTTAACTTCTCGCAACTCACCACATGATACATAATAGAGCAGAAATTGGAAAATAAGGTGTTGTAACATTACTGCAATTCCTGGGTAGTATAAGAGATGGAAATTTCTCAATGGGAAGTACCTTACTGCTAATTTTTCTTGAAATTGACTGTTCAGATGAATAACACATTTAAAACATGGGGTAAATCTCTTCAGTTACCCTATGCTAATGAGGCAAAATTTTGTCTCTATATGGTCAAAGCTCTCGTAAGTGACCATCTCCCTCAAGCAACCATATAGGCTTAACATTGTGGGTGGTTGCTTACCAGAGGTTCAAATGTAGGTGTCTGCTTAAGTTTAAATATGACTCATATTTTTTAATTAACAAGATTGTTACTGTATAACTTCATATCATTACTGGTACTGCATGAATTGTTGTAAGCCTGTGATTCCTTCTCCAGTGTAATAATCTTCCTTTTATAGATAACCAAACTATTCAGTTACAAGTCAGTCTTATGATCACTCAGCTGTACGTATGGGTTTGACTGGATTTTATAGTATCAAGAATAGAATTATGGAAAGAAAAACTCCCCTTCCCAAAGCAAGAGCTAATTCCGTCAATACAAGACTACTGGCAAATTGTAACATTCTGTTTAACTCATTCTATCACATGATCAGTTCTTTACTTAATACTCTGACGAAGGGCATTCTGGAAAAAATATCAAACCTCTGTTGTTCTAGTTTGATACTGAAACACTCAACCATTTGTCTTGATCATAGATAGTAGAGGGTAATAGTTAAGAGACTGGTTAGGAAGCCCGGCAAACATCAAAGGGACAAACAAAGATGCCAAGAATTATGATGGAAAGTCCACCACCCAGCACAATCTTTTGTTTTACGCTCATGAATACACTATGCATGAGTTACATAACCAACAGGTTTCTATTTTTTAGTTCCTCAGTTTGGAGTAAACAGCTATTGTGTTGATAAGTAAATGAAGATGGTGAATTTTGAGCTCGGTAATTAAATGTGAAATATGAAATATTCAACATGACACGAGTGTGGGACAAAGAAGAATCTGAGTCCCCAACAGGAGTCGAACCCATGATCTCCCGAGCACCGGGTGGGCGGTCTATCCACTGAACTGCGAGAACTCATGGAGAGCAAGGTCATTTTACTGAGTTCATATGTGACAGATATTTCTTTGTCCCACGCTCGTGTCATGTTGAATATTTCATATTTTAGCTATTGTGTTTTGTGCAGGGTCAAGGCCAAAAAAAAAACAGAACAATAGCATACAACAAAGAACTTTGACAAGTTTCATAACCATTCCCCTCTATTAACTATGTCTTGATATACCAGCAAACGTATCTTGAAAGCAGAACAGAAGTCGAGATTTTTTCCGAGATGTAAAGAGAAATATCGCGCTACAGTCGCCATATATGCAAATTAGAGTCAAGCTTTTTGTCCTCAACGAAAACACTGCTAAATATTTACATTTGGATCCCTACTAGTCACCCAGCTGTCACATGGGTCTATGCCACGTAAGATTACTCAGTAAAAATAAGCGATCCAAATAAACGTGATGCCAAAGGTAAAACTGACGATCGGAAGGGTATTTAGGTATTTAGTTGAACCACGCTGGCCTCGAATTTCTATAGTATTCTTCAGAATTTTCTACGATACCCTCTGAGCTGTTTTTCTCCCAAAATCAATCTTCAGGATCTTTGAAAGCATTTTTAATTTGGTTAAGATCAGAATCTCGGCCATTTCGAAGGGGATTTATTTGATCACATTGAAATCATAACGCAGGCCATATTGTAATTGGAGTGTATTTTTTTGACCTTGAAATTCTGCTCGAAGATGGCAAAATTCTGCTCGAAGATGGCAAAAGCCGTGCACGCCTAGTTTCTTCAAATCGGGATTGATTCGCATACTGCACCAATATTTCACACATTCTTTATACGTATACGAGGGGGAGACTATTAATGCCTTCTCGGGTGGCAATTATTATTATTATTATCATTGTCATTGTCATTGTCATTATCATTATTAGGCTTCAAGTATGTGATGTAACTTGCATTGCACAGTGACGTGTTGCATTATTCCATTGACTGAAGTATCCTCAAATGGAGTTTTCAGGACTGAGGTCCGATAAATGATAATTATGAAATGTTAATTAATTTACTTTGTAACAATAGTTTTACTGATCATTTTATTCCAAATCAATATTGTCTTCCATTTGTTGACACACAAATCTATTTGTTGATATACAGACAAGGCAGCAACAATGCCTGTTTTCACATACAGTACCAGCACTCCAAGCTCGCTTTTTCAAAAAGTCACCCTTTGGTGACCTTAATTTGTAAAATGGTTGCCATAAAAAAATATTCAGTCGCCCAAAAAAAGGGTGAAGTGGAGGACACTTCATGACATATTACACGTCGCCAAAAACCATGAAAGGGAAGACACTTTATGACATATTACACAAAGAGCTAATACGCCGAACAGCACGTTTTCCACACTTCACTTTGCTACAGTAAGTTTACGCATTCATGTCGAGTTTGTGAATGACGAGAGCGGAAAAGCAAAAGACAGGTGATGACGCCGCTTGTACTATTGATTAAATTCGCCCTATTATTGATAATTTTTCAAGTAAATTTCTCTTTTAATCTGTTGGTCGCCAATTGGTGACTTTTGCCAGAAGTTTGGTCACCAAATATTTTTTCCACTCACCATGGCTACCAAAATGGTCGTAGCTTGGAGCGCTGAGTACCGCTCCAAAGTAAGTTACCACCGTCTTGTGAGACATGTCTCGTTTGAAATGAGATGTGTCTCGTTTCTCACCAGTGCACTGGAAGTACCGTTACTTCACTTTCGTCGATATTCAAACCTGTTTTGTGTATTGTACCGATTTGCGCAGTAGGCACGATTTTCATTCTCATCAGCAATGCCTGTGTTCCATGTGTGTATTATAAGAACTTTTTTGCATCTGCAACCAGCAACTTCTTGTGGCTTCTTGCGGTCACTTGCTCTTGGACCCTACAAGGCACAAGAACTTCCTTGCAGTAGGAAGTCAAAAACGTTAAAACTTCTTTAGAAGTTAAAAGCAAAAGAACTTCTTTGCACTGACATCTTAGTTCACGAGGAATTGTATCAAGACGCGACACAAAGGCGTTAGGAACAGTCAAATTTCTTCAGCACCGGCACTTACCGTAAGAAGTATTTTAAAGACGTAGTAACTACAATTAAAGCGACAAATTCTTAACTCTAAACAATTTAAACTCTAAATTTCAATTCAGACATCGAGCTTTTCATGAGCCGAACTTAATTTAAAGTTGGACCGATCCAAATTGTGAAATGTAATCTGTAAATGTAGAAGGGCGAACGACCTTAGAAATGTTTCGAACGGATGATGGCAGCCGCTCAAACGGCCAAAAGTAATGAACAGATGTGATGAAACTTTGAATGCTTTGATCGGGGTGAGCTGCTGTTTACATGTTCTACAAATTACTTAATATATCTGCAAAATGTAAACAAATACAGCCGAAGAAGTTGATTCTCACCCACACCAATGAACAAATCGTTGACCTTTCAACGTATATGGCTACCATTACACAGAGGTCTTGGGAAGTTTCTTAATGATGTGATTAATATCAAGTTCTGTGTAAACCATAAAAAGTCTAAACCATGTTAAGTCATTCTTGGTGAAAATTTTCGTTCACGAGTGATATATTTTATCACTAATAGAGGGCAGATTTTGGTCACGTGCTAAGCAACATGAATGAATGCGAGAGTGACTCAAAATAACTTTACAGATTGAAACAGAGATAAGGCCTTTGGCTTTTGTTGGTTTATAAATATTTTCATCAGTTTAGTAATATATACTTCCGTACACTTAAAGTGAACCTAACACCAAAATTTTTTTTTCACTAAAACAAAGCTTATTTTGTTGGGTAATTTTGTTTCCACACTTTTGCGTGTAAAGAATACAAACACTGTGTCAAGAGATAATCAGTTGTTCTACATCAAGATTGCATTAGTTTAAATAATTATAAGAAAGTGAATGGACTTGACTGTTATTTTCAAAGGGAAATTATGCAAGAAAGAAGAAGGTGCGAAAATAGTAAACATGCATCACGTGCTACAAATTATATCTTATTACTCTTTTGACTTCTACATATCTTTGCCTTCCAGTCTGTCCTTCAGAGCTCGTTCGAATTCTTTGCTAGCATCCACCTCCTTGTATTTGATTGTCTTTTCTTAGTTGGCCAGAGGCTGGGTGGCTGGGCGCTCAGCAAAATACTAGCAAATAAATCAGCTTGGTCATCATTGAGTGAAGTCCTACTTCATGTCTTAAGCGATATAATAAATTTCAGAGTCTTCTGAGTCAAAATTCATTTTGGAATCCGACAAAGTAGAAGACGTTGTTGCTAAAAATAGAAATCTGTTGACGGTGGAGTCCCAGCGAAAAACTTGTGTGGCAAAATGACTCCTACACTCCTGCAAAATAGAAGACCTAAGTGGGACAGCCGAAGCATTCGTTCTCGATTTGACGTCACAGCATTAACTCTCCCCAGATTCCCCATGCATGGTCGCAAACCATTGAAAACTCGGTTTTGACAAGGCATAAAAATTCAAGGATTTAACGAAATCAAAAAATTCTTGCTCCAATTACTCCACAAAATAAGCCTTATTATTTTAGCGAAAAAATTTTTTTGGTATTAGGTGCACTTCAAGAACACAAGCTTGTAAAAACTTTGATTAGGTGCAAACGCTGCATCACATAAACCTTATTAGAAATTCCTGTCTTCAAAGATATAGCATTTCAGCTTTAGGATGAACGATTGATGTTAAATAGAACCAGTGAAATTTTTGTGTTTGTGTTGATGCTTAGGAAAAGAATAAAGTTCATTAAGGTTAGCGACTCATCAATGTGTGCCACCATACAAAACTTTCCGAAAAAATTAAAATTAATGCAAACAGCCCATCTCAGAAACCTTGATAAAAACTCCTGTCTTCAAAGATATAGTATTTTGGCGTTTGAATGAACAATTTTTGCCATATGGAACCAGAGATTTCGTTTTTGCAACAATTTCTGTGATGCTTTTATGCAGTAGAAGGCCGAAACCCAACAAAAGTTTTCTTCTGCACAAAATTAAATGTTTGTGTTAGTGGTTATTGCAGAGTGAATAAATGTAGACAACTGCATTCCAAGTTAATGAAAATAGGTGCAATGTCTGGATTGAAAAATTATGGAGGGTGCAGTTCATTCCCAGGTTCATTCGCACTGAGCAAAATTCATAAAATCAACTCTTTGAACCCATGCGTAATCGCATGAATTAAAATGCATGTAACTCTTCTATTTTATGGAGGTTTTAAACCTTACTTGGCTATTTCTATGAACTATTTCCTTTCCTTCACAAATTTTTGTTAAAAACAATCGTGTTCTCAGACGACACAAATTCAGTGCCTAATAATTATCACTATGTATATGTGATGTTTGTTCGATATGAATCGAGCGAACGATCAATGCATCAATGCATACATGTATCTTCTGTTACTAGGTCCCATCAATTTGCCAGTGAACTGCAGAGCAATCGTTACACATAACCGGTTTCTTATGCGTAATAAATGCCATACTAAATGCTTCCAGTGATTCTCATGAGAAACGAGAAACGTCTCGAGAGAAACAAGAAACATCTCGAGAAGAAACGAGACCCAACTCGTGAGAAATGAGACGAAAGGTGGCAACTTACTTTTGGGTGGTACTGTAACAGAAAATAGGGCCTTTTTCACTCCTCACAGGAAATGTAGTATTTATTTCAATGAAAGAGTAGACTCAAAATATTCAACAGCTGTATTTTTGTCTCTCTTTATAGTTGAGCCTTGGAGAAGTGTTTTCATGTGAGCATGACAACTTTTCATGAAAGTGTGACTTTATCAACCATCGTCACACTTTTTCAGTTTGATTTCTAAGTGATACTTGAGGAGGAACTAAATGATAAATTATAATTTTTAGTGAGAAAATCACATCATCCCTAGCTGGTTTTCATGCAGGTCCCCTATCCTGATCAAAGTGGTATTTGAACTGGTATCCTGATCAAAGTGTATTTTTTTTTGTGAAGAGAGGAAAATCATAGAACCCTGAGAAAAACCCTCAGAGCAAGGCCAGAATCAGTAACAAATTCAATCCACATTTTGGGCCGGGTCTGAATCGAACCAGGGCCACATTGGTGGGAGGTGAGCACTCTCACCTATGCACTATCCTTGCTTTGCATCGCTATCTTTGTTTCATTTGTTGTAAATTATTTAATCTTGTAGTTTAGCAAAAAGTTATAATTATAGGGTTATTTTTGGTGTAAAATTGCTCTAAATAAATGGAGATAAATTTATTGTTTGGGTTATGTGGAAAAAAACTGCTAGAAAATAATGAATACAAATAAAAAAAACAGATAGCCCGAGTCCCTATGAAAGAACCATTCATTGGAGCTCCGGCATGTATTCGGCCTTATTGAAACACTGAATCCCAAGTGGTCTGTGCACTAGGACCGCAATGCATTATTTTGCCAAATTTCCAACATGGCAGAAGATTGTTGTGATGTGTTTTTTGTGGTGTATCTTTAAAGTGGTACTACAACCAAAAAAATTATTCTTTTCTTTGGATTTCAAAACTATGTTAACTAAACACTAACTGATTCAAGTCTTAAGTTCTGATTTTAAAAAGACACCTTTTTATTTTAACTTGAATTTTCTTATTTATTGGTCCGCCATTACTTATTTTAAAATCTTGAGAGAGCTGGGTCGAGGAGAAAATGACGTCAAAGACTCACCAGTTTACGAATGCGATGCGTGTGTACGCGGCTTTATTAATATGCAGCATGGGAGTTTTGGGCTTTTAGACCTTTAAACCCGTGTTTTGCATATACAGTACTGCTCAAATGTAAGTTACCACCGTCTCGCGAGACTCGTATCGCGAGAAATGAGACTCGTGTCGCAGGAAACGAGAACTGTCTCGAGAGAAATTTCTTGTTTCTCGCGAGTGCACTGCAAGTACCGCCCCTGTATTATCGGTTGTTTGCAGTAAGGATTGTCGTGTGTGGAGAAAATCGTTGATTTTGTACTTGGTTTTATTCACAAAGTGAAGGCGCAACGCTTTTGAACACGAAGCCTCGATTGACTTTGTATTTGGTGTTTAAGTATTCATATGCGAAGCCACGCTTCGAACACGAAATTTAAGTTTACTGTTTATTCAAAAAGTGAAGCCACAACCGGGCTTTTGTACACGAAGCCTCGATTGACTTTGTATTTGGTTTTAGTATTCACATGCGAAGCCACGCTTCGGACACATAATCTACAATAACTTTTTATTCACAAAGTGAAGCCACAACACTTTTGAACACGAAGCCTCGATTGACTTTGTATTTGGTTTTAGTACTCACATGCGAAGCCACGCTTCGAACACGTAATCTACGATAACTTTTTATTCACAAAGTGAAGCCACAACGCTTTTGAACATGAAGCCTCGATTGACTTTGTATTTGGTTTTTAGTATTTACATGCGAGGCCACGCTTTGAACACATAATTTAAGTTAACTGTTTATCCACGAAGTAAAGCCACAACGCTTTTGAACATGAAGCCTCGATTGACTTTTCAAAGCTTGCCGGCTTGCCGTGAAATTTCAAAGAGCTTTATCACTTGTCTTGCCAGCGCGTGCAGATCGAGAGCAAACTTTTCCTTGTCAAAAATTATATGAATTACAACGCGTAAGAACTTCCATAACACCTTTACTGTAAATTTTGACTATTTCAGCGTTTGAATCATCCAGTTGTGCCAAATAAAACCAGAGATATCGAATACTTTTCGAAGCTTGCCGGCATGCCGTGAAATTTCAAAGAGCTTTCTCACTTGTCTTGCCAGCGCGTGCAGAGAACGAACTTTTCCCTGTCATAAAGTATATGAATGTCAACAGTGCATCGTAAGAACTTCGATAAAACACTTGTTCTGTAAATTTGGACTATTTCAGCGTTTGAATCATCCAATTGTGCCAAATAGAACCAAAGATATCGGATACTTTTCGAAGCTCGCAGGCATGCCGCCGAAATTTTAAAGAGCTTTCTCAATTGTCTTGCAAGCGCGTCCCGAGAGCAAACTTTTCCCTGTCAAAAGTTAAATAAATGTTAATGGAGCATTGTGAGAACTTCGATAAAACACTTTTTCTGTAAATTTGGACTATTTCAGGGTTTGAATCATCCATTTGTGTCAAATAAAACCGGATATGTCGAAATAATTTACAATCTCGCCAATGATTGCCGTTCAGTGTCTTCTATCGTCTTGTCGGTCGGTTCCATCACTTTGGTAGCGACCTTTTCCTGTAGGTAAGAACCGGTTACTCATGAGTAATATATTCAATACTGAATGCCTCAGTGATTCTCGAGAGAAACGAGAACCTTCTCGCGAGGAATGAGACTTGTCTCGCAGGAAATGAGAACTGTATCGCAAGAAATGAGACTCGTCTCGTGAGAAACGAGACGAGAGGTGGTAACTTACATTTGAATGATACTGTATAATAAATTGCGTTTACACGCTGAAATGTTAAGCTAGTGAGTAAATGACGTCATTTTCTCTAGATCCAACCCTCTGATGTCCTATCGGTCAATTTTTAACGTGAGTAATGGCGGACCGTCAAATCCAATAAACAAAATAAACAGCCTTCGGATCAAACTCCATGTTTCCAATTAATTAATTAGCCTTGTTTTGAGGGGGTGGGGTAGGTACCGTAAAGACTCGTGTATATGCCGCATCTTTTTGCTTAAGTTTTGGGCCATAAATCACGGGTGGGGCTTTTATACACAAGACCATTCCTTTCAGAGAGAGTAAACTGGCTTGTTGTTGTCACAAATTGAACTGAAAACCGTCAGTTGATAATGATTAAACATAATGAAACTTGTTATTGATCGATCACTGCTTTTGGTGGCTCCTAAATGAGCCGTTTGTTAGAATCTTCAGGACGGTTCTAAACCCGACTCTTGCTCGCCAGTAGTTCTTTTAAGAGTTTTATTTGTACTTGTTTGAAACAGCTGTTTATTTATTTCTGGAGTGAAGTTTTTACGTTTATTAATCGTAAGATGCACACATTTGACTTATTAATCGTAA
>CM042754.1:9450963-9458463 GCA_022496165.2 Catalaphyllia jardinei
CAGATACCTTCAACGTTCAACGTACATGTACTTACAAAAACTAAACGTTAAGCAAGTCTGGCTGGAATAAAAAAGGTTTGGCCAATGTATCTGAGACAATACTATATGCTTGGGAATTTATAATACACACATGGTACACACGCATTGCTGATGAGAATGAAAATCATATCTACTGTGCTAATCGACATGATACGATACTGACATCTTAATACACAAAACCGGTTTCGAATACCCATGAATACGAAATATTGGTACTTCCAGTGCACTCGCGAGAAATGAGACTCGTCTCCTTTCTCGTCTTGAGAGAAACGAGACGCATCTCGCGAGACGGTGGTAACTTACTTTTGAGCGGTACTGTAGGTAAACGATTATTTCATACACGATTCAAGAAGCTAGTGGAAAAAGGGGTTAAGTGACGATTTTGGTTGGTATTTTTTTGCTCGAAATTAGCTGAATTTTTGCATGTGGCATTATTGCAGTTGAAAAACATAGCCCTGTATTTTTTTCGCAGGGCACCTCTTCGTTTTCAAGAAATAACGTATGCAAAAAAAACACTTTTCCTTGCGGTATCTTTTATCGAACGTGAAACAAAAGAAATCTTTTGTTTTGTTGAACAATGAAATCAATGAAGCGTCACTTTAGCCGCTTGTTGTGTGAGTCGATACAGGTGTTGTATTCATTAAAAAATCATTCAGCATTGATGTTGCTTCGTTAGTACAAGCGCTGCACGGACTGCGGGCATGAATCTTTTGTTGTGGGTCAGAGTTCGACACGACACCAGCGCCCCCTATGTTTCCCTGTTATTTTTTTCTCTTCTTTTCGAAACTGAAACATTAAAATGCGAAAATAAACCGTTTGAGTTCGCATCAAAATACACCTTCGATTAATTAAGTTCCATGTGTATATCGATGCCGTCGTCAATGAACTAAGTAAGGTCTTTTTTCATTTGAAGTTGGTGCATTTTTGATCGTGTGGCCTTTTCAAAAAGCAAAATAAAAAAAATTAAATCAGCGGCTGCTAGTCGTTCGAGCCGACACAAGTATTTTATTTACAACAATACTGTCTGCAAACATCATCTGCTACGTTAGCACGAATTATTAGGCGCTGCACAGTTAGGTATGGTCTATGTTCTCTCATGCCACCGGTTCAACGCAAACTGTCCGATTGTTCTTTTTTTTAGGTCTATTTCTCTGTTTCTTTCAAAAACCAAAAAGTCTATTCAAAATAAAAACCCTTGCTGTGGAAGCTACTAAAGTAACTCTTCAGTTGGTGTTGAAATTCACCTTCGAAGGATCCACTCGACTGTAAAAGGGAAACGCCGGAATACTGAAATCCGGAACGCCGGGTTGGTTTTTGCATCCAGTTCAGATAATCCACCCTAGATTTGAATAAGGGCCTCTTAATATGAGCCCAGTCAACCGAGCTGGCTTGGTTTCCGAGATCTTGCCTTGCCACTCTTATCATTGTAACAATTTCGATTTCTTTTGTATGAGAAACCAGGCTGGCCAAGTTATTGAGATCTCAGTAACCGAGATGAAAATTCTGGCCTCCCAAATAATCAAAACATTAACAATTTTCTTATAGATTAACCAGACGATATGTACCGTCTGATTTGATATGTGCTGGCTGATTTTACAAAGTAACGCTAAAATAAAGCAGCAGCATAGTAAAGCCAAGCACGGAAGTTCAGGACAGAAAAAAGGTCACTTTGAGGACCTAGTGTAGAACAGAGAAGTAAACATAAGGTTAAGCCTGCATATGGGCCAAGTGGCTCATCAGGTCGGAGCTTATCCCGGTTTTTGTAGCATTAAGCGACGAGGAGTATTTCTACTCCCCCCTGGATGGGATGCTAGTCCATCACAGGGTTCTCCCCCCCCGAGTCAGTGATTAAATTGGACGGTACCCTTTTATACACTTTCTTTTTTTTTTCGCTCTTAAGGCTGGTTTTCACTAGAGATGGAGTCGTAGTTGGAGTCGTAATCAGAAGTGTAGTGCTTGTAAAATCAACACTCAATTTTCTTGATGATCGATTTTCATCGATTTCCCTTATTAATCGATTAATTGTTATCGATTATATTGATTATTGGTTTTCATTAATTCAGCATGCCAGGATTCTAGGACACTCTTGTTTAACTCAGAAAATATTTAATTTTCAGTCAAAAAGTCTTAACTTGCTTTGATGAAACAGCCAAATAATATCCCAGGTCAAAACATTACGTTATTCTAGGCATGTAGAGCTTAAATTACTTTAATAGGCAACATAAATGTAGAATATCAATTTTGTAAATAAATACTTGTATTGGCTCGAACAACTGGTGGATGCTGATTTCACAGATTTCGGTTTTTTGAATTTGGTTTTTGAATATGGTTTTTGAAAACTGTATTTCGATGCGAACTTGAACAGTTTACTTTAGTACTAGCAGTATTGATTGTACGGACTATTTTAATGTTTTGGTTTCAAAATGGAGAGGAGAAATCAACAGGAAAAAAGGGCTGAAGTTGTGTTGATCCAGTCTTGCAACAAAACGTTACCCTGTCTAGACACGCTGCACCTTAATCGCTTGTGCTAAAGAGACAAGATGAAACATAACATGCAACTTTACAAATGCTATACTGATATCGGCTCGAGCAACTAGCGGTCGCTGATTTTCAGATCATTGAATTTGCTTTATGCAAATGCTACACCCTCAAATGGTTAAATTTCACTTTAAAAAGACCTTAAAAGTTTATTGACGATGGCGTCGATAAACTGATGGGTGAAATCTTTTGATACACACGGAACTTTATTAATCGAAGGTGTATGTCGATGTGAAATTAAAAGGCTTATTTTAGCACTGGCAGCATTGACAGTACAGGCTATTTTAATGTTTTAGTTTCAAAAAGAAGAGAAAAAAAGGGGGAGCTGATGCGTGTCAATCTTGACTCACGAAAAAAAGGTGCGTTCGCTTGACCTGTGCAGCGCTAACGAATTGATTGTGCTAACGAAGCATTACGATTGAAGACGCCTTTTTTAAATGAATACAATACCTGTATCAGCTCAAACAACAAGCGGCTAAAGTGCCGTTTTGTTGATTTCATTGTTCAGCAAAACAAAAGATTTCTTTTGTTTCTTGTTTGACAAAAAGATGCTGCAAGGAAAAGTGCCTTTTTTTGCATACGTTATTTCTCGAAAATGAGGAGAAACCCTGTGAAAAAAATACAGGGCTATGTTTTTCAACTAAAATGAAGGCCACAAGCAAAAATTTAGCTAATTTGGAGCAAAGGATAAAAACCAACCAAAATCGTCACTTATCCCCTTTTTCCACTAGCTTCTTCAATTATACATGAACGTTAAGTGCTTTTCCTTGTGGTACAACACAACCTGTAAGACGCATGCACCCTAGCATTGTCAGCATTATACAATCTGTTCTCGAGTTTAGATTCATGCCTGTGATACCACACTCTCGTCTTAACAGGCGATAACAGTTATATTTTGGGTAATATCAGTTCTCCCTTTTAGTGCAAAAAACCCTTTTTTGACAATGTATCTTGGAATCATCCCTAGCTCAGTTCAAAAATGTTGTGCGCTGTTTTCAAACATGTTTGCTAAGCTTTAAAGAGGGAAACGGATGGATCTCTTCAGTCGCTTGTTTATTTTCTCCCCTGTGAAAAGGAAAAAGGAGTTCACAAAGGTATTCACCCTAAACATTTCTGAGTTACCGGTATTAAAATTAGTAACGTCGTGACAAAAGAAACTTCTCAAACATTGCTGCACTGAGACACAGTCCAGTTGTAACGCTTTTCGGTTGTATTAATCGATACCATTGTGTATTTTGAACTGGTTTATTGTTAACACTAACAGTGGCAACCTAATAGGAATGTGCTATTCCGAGACACAACGTGACTAGTTGATTATTAAATTAGTAGTTGTTCAAGGATGATATGAAAATTTACCTCTTGAATGAACAAAATCATTACTCTTCCATTTTTTCATAAGTTAATAACACTATTTCATATTTCTCCAGCAGGAAATAAGCGAACATATCTTCCTTTGTATGTTTTTGAGAAAAACAAGAGTATCATGTTACAAACTGCGAGGAAAACAAAAGTATCAAGTTACAAATGTTGGCGTTGAAAAATAAAATTATCACATTTGCTAGTTCAACGTATTGACGAATTTAAAATGATCAAAATTCAATGTAAATCACCAAGTAAAATTTAAAGCTGTCTTGACAAACAGTAATAATAATTGGGCCTTGAACTAACAAGTTACGTTTATATTCAGGCAGCTGATGACTCAAAATGTACTGACAGTCCTGCATAACACTCTGTACTATTTGAGATAGTCTCACTAGTTTTACTGTTTACTGGCTTTGCTATTGAGCTCACACATGTCAGGTTGAGCACTTACATTTCACATTTTTTAACTCTTTTTGAAAATTGTATTTCTTGCTTTATAGATATTTGATTTTGTGTTCCTCTAGAACTAGGAAAACCCTATTTAAGACAATACTTTCTTGTAAGTTATCAATTGAACTTCAAAACTGGTTCACTTTGACGGTTTTACTGCCTCAAAGGTGTAATTTGTTTGTACTGCTGTACTGATTCTGTTGTTACAGTAGTTTGTTAAGTACCCTAATGCAGTGTAAGAAAAAAATGGACAACTGAGGTTCTGGTTTTACTTTTCAAAACCTTGCATCTAATTACGCTTGGATGTTGAGATAAATGCAAGCTCTGATGCATAATAATGTCTATGAAGCATAAGCCTTTGTAGTGAGTAAGTTAGATAATGTTATTGATAACAGCAGAAATGTATTTTTTTAAAAAAATGTACAACCACTAGTTAGAGGTTTGAACAAGACATGTTTTGATCTCCCTGTGATTATCGTCAGTTGTTACAAATGAATTGATTACAGCAATGATGTTATGTGATTTAAAATAACATAAGTTGTTACAATGCCCAAGACATTACAGTTGATAGAGTGATTTAAAATAAAATTGATTACAATGAATTTAAGCACTGGAGCCCCCCCCCTTCCTCCTTGCTTTTTATTTATTTATTTATTTATTTATCTATGTATCCATTTATTTTATTTCTTCTCATTGATGTAATTTGCTTTGTTTTTTTTAATCAATGTAGTGTAGTGTAAGTAAATAGCATAGCTGTATTGTAAGTAAAAAAATAAAATAAAATAAAGTAAAAAAAATCGATTACAATGTACATAATTAAGTAGGAAAATATCAAAATGGTATAGTAATTAAGAACAAAGATATTATATTGCATAGAAAAAACAAACTAAACTGAGTAAGAAACATACCAAAGAATTAAAAAAAAGATAACAAAAAGTACAACAAAAGATGGAGCTCAGCATGTTTCAGTTTCTTATTTATTGTGGGTTTCTCTCAGCAAATGTGTTCAGCTTCCTTTAAAACAGGTTGTACTCTATTAGGTGCAGAATCCAAAATCATAAAGCACTTTTTAGAACAAAGTCTTTGGCATGTTTCACATTGTTGAAGATGCTGAAATATGTGAGAGTTCCTGTCTCTACTCAGGTGCTCAAGAGACAAAGGAATTTTTCATTTTAACCTGAGTTTCAATTTGACCTTACAACATATCCATCACAGCAACACATTTGCTCTCATAAATAAGAGTGGGAATCAGTGAGAAATAAAAGTGGGAATCATGAGAGCTTTTCATAGTTTACTGTAGTTGATAAATCAAGCTGTTTTTGAATTATATACAAAACTACATTAGCTAGTGTCAGGCATAAATGTGGCTGACATAACAAGACAATTAAATGCCAGTTTCAGCATCCATCAGACATTTAAAGTTATTTAAAAAAGTCTGCACTTGGCTAAATTGGCCCACAACACTGGAGATTAAATGTCACTTGACACAATGTACGTCTGTCACAGGCTAGTAATCACCAACATTTTATTTGGCTTCCCAAACAGTTCTCTGATGGGGAAGACTCCAATATAAAAAGGATGAGGGTATTCATTGTACCTTTTAGGGGTCAAAAATGTGGTTTTGTTTGGCATCGAAAGGTCAATGACAGAAGCTTCTACAGTGCCTTTTTGAGTATTGAGCCCAAAAATAGATGCTGTAATGTTTTGTTTTAGAATTGCTACCTCTTAGGAGAAATCAAAGGGCTCTTAAAGTTAGCTCATTCATGTAATGACTAATGTGCATTCTGCTGTTTGGTTATGAAATATTGGTACAGTGAACCCATATGAAACAGCAGGAATGAAGTTCAAATAGATATCATCAGTATGTACCACACAGGTGAAAAGTACTTTTTGCACGTGCTGATTGGCTAGCTTGGAGGTGATTAGCCAAGTACTATTTACCTCGTAGCAGCCAAAGAAAAACAAAATGGCTTTTGTCGGTACATAGTCACAAGTAAAGTTACTCTTTAATTTTGGCCGCTAGTTATTCAGCTTGCGTGGTATATACTAAAACAATTATTTACCTCAGTGTCGGTAAATAGTTGTTAATTGAAGAAGCTAGTGATAAAAGGGGAAAAGTGACGTTTTTGGTTGTTTTGTTACTCTCGCTCCAAATTAGCTAAACTTTCAGTTGAAAAACATTGCCCCGTAATTTCTTTCGCTGGCTTGCTCTTCGTTTTCGAGAAATAACGTATGCAAAACAACCCTCAGTTTTCCAAGCGGTATCTTTTGTAGATGTATTGTTGAGTAAACAACAAAAGAAACGTTAAGCACAATTAATTTGTTGAGCAGCAAACAGGCAGACTTTTATGTTGTATGAAGTCAAAATCAAATCCCACAAAATCTTGACTGTCTTTTAAGTCAAAGGAAAATAGCATAGAAAAGATCTATCTTCATGTCTTTGTAATTGCATTGCCATTTTTACTTGCTAGGCTATCAGTGAGTTTAAGCATGGCGTTTACGGCAGACGGCAAATGGCAAAGATGACCTCTGAATTTTGTGTTCTTTTCTTCCAATCCTTAATTAAATCACATAAAAATAGAAAAATGTCTCCTACTATTCACCACAAATACACAAATATTTTCACTCTACTGTTCAAAGAGCTAAAAACAAACAGCAAAAGTTTCATTTTTGTCGTTAGCCGTTTGATGTAACTTTAAGCTTAATCTCTCTATTGTGACGTCGGCTTTTGGCGCGCAAAGCATTGATTATTCAGAGCTTACCTGTTAATCAAGCAGAGTTTGCTCATTATTTCCACCGATATTCGAAGATTATTTGAGGAATATTTGCGCCCGCCTGATAGGAGATTTGGCATCATTAAGCCTTTGACCCTCTTTAAGTCACCAGCATGCCTCAAAGAACCGAGGTGTGTTTTTGTTCCGAGATTATGGCTAAACTTAGCCATTGATTGAGGAGCAAGTGAGCCAGGCGGTAGAGCCTAGAAAGGCTTCTTCTTCCAAAGCAAAGCATTTGTCGTGGACTTAGGGCTGATTTGCTAAACTTCGGCATGTGTCAGTTTTGGAAATTAGAACTGCTTTCTAGACTCTTATTATTTTCTTGAAATTCATCCAT
>CM042754.1:9465963-9499474 GCA_022496165.2 Catalaphyllia jardinei
CTCCCAAAAATATTTGAACGAAGCGAATAATCTAAATAAACAAAGCGCCTAGAGGTCACCGTAAATTAAATATGCAGAAATCCAGTGTGCAAGTTACTGTTCACTTTTAAAACCTAAAATTCCAAAATACAGGGAACCAAATGAAAGAAATGCAAAAGGAAGTTCAATAGCAGTAAAGTTTCATTCAAGCTGAGGCGAAGAAACTTATTTAAAAGCGAAAAAATGTTGAACATTTCGCAGACGTGAAGCACTGCACGAGCAGTGTTCAAATTAATTCTTCACGCCAAAGCGAAAGCTTTAGTTTTTGCCGACTACTTCCGTGGCTTTACCAATCGTTCCAAAAGTTTAAATCAACTTCAAGTAATAATTTACATTACCATTGTTCTTTCTAAAGTCCGAGAAGGTGCTTTAAATCTGTGATTTGTCGTCAAAACTTAATTGTAAAAGTGCTCCGATCTTCATGTTTTTGCGATGGTTGTAGGAAGAAAAATACCGTTCAGGGTCCCCTAGGCGCGAACATTTCGACTTCTCAAGCATATGGCGATTTTCAGAGGTTGCAACATTCTGAATTGATGTTAAAATTTATTTATTAAAGCACACACACGTTGTTTAATGTTTGCAGTTGCTTATTGCAGCGACATCGTTTTTTATTTAGACTTTTGTTAAGCCGAAGCTGGGTGGGGTGGTGAGGATACTTTCACCATATTGCAATTTCCAGAGGTTGTGAAATTCTGACTTGTGGTTTAAATTTATAATGACATGCAAACATTCTTTGCTTTATTGCACTCACTTATTCAGCTTATTGCAGCGGCATATGCGGCATGGACGTTTTTTTTGGCACTTTTGTTAAGCCGAAGCAGGGAGGGGTGGTGAGAACACTTTCACTTCCGGTGACGGTCCACGGCCACAATTTCCGTCGACAAATTCTGTCCACAAATTTACTTCTACAGTCAACTTCCGGCGACATTTGTAAGCTCACGATACTCATTCCTTGCTTCCGCTGCACGCGCATGAATGAGCTAAAAATCAAGCCACATCCACAAAACAGGAACTTGGTACCTCTTAGGGTTCTTTTCAAAATTTCTGATAAGCACCCTCATCCTTGTTAATTATTTTAAAAATTAAACGAGACTTACCTGTAAGTTGAAGTTTGATTGGAATTCTATCTGTCACCAAGCATTGAGGGATTACATGATAGCATTGCGCCTGCGCGAACTCACTTTTTATAGCACTTACCATGTGTGCAGTGGAAAAACTCCCAGTCAAAATAAGGGTGAGGGCTTAAAAAGGGAGGGCATGTAATCCCTCAACGCTTGGTCATGGATAGAATTCCAATCAAACTTCAACTTACAGGTAAGTCTTGTTTAATTTTTAAATTCTATTCCGTCACCGCATTGAGGTCTTACATGAGACTTCAAAGCACACTGCACACATGTAACAAATTCAATGCAGAATCCATATTCTGCAACATAACACTTTGTCTGCAGACTCTCTATAACACAATAATACCCTTGTCTACAGACTTCAAACATTTTCTGCCAAATCATTTTCAACTTAAACAGGTTAGTTGTAAAACTAGTAAATCTGGAGGCTGAACTCCACCCAGGTGTTGACAGAATCTGATCTAAAGGAACAGTATATACACTTGCTTTGGATGTGGCTTCAACACTAGTATTGAGGCTGGAAGAGTTCAACATTTATCCACGCCTGTACATAATTGCTCTTCTAGAAACTAACTTAATGAACTAATGAACAGTGCCTTATTGTCACCATGTTTGCATCTGGTGCAAGCTAGGTACATCCTAGAGTAGTCATCACACAAATGCGAAGATCAAAAGGATATGAAGTAAACTTGACTAGCATTGGCTTAACTCCTGCTTTGGATTGTTTGAGAGGTTTCCTCAAGATAAACGTAATCAAAGTTTCTGAAGTTATCTATCATTAAGGTTAAGATACAAAAGTAAATAGTTATGCCTCTTTGGGCAGATACAACCATGACAGTTTCTAAGGTCACGTTCCACAACAATAAATCGTCCTAGTTATATATTGTCCCAAGGTGGCAAAGTATTTTGCTAACGTCCCTGGTGCAGTGGGTTTTGATTCAAAAACCTGTTTGAGGAACCTTGTAACTGTAGGATGAGAGCCAAGGGGTTGATAATACTTGACAAAGCAGACCTGGCAATGTTTATACCACATATCCTATTCCATTTTTAAGCGTGGGATGAAGTGGGTGAAACACAATCAATTTGTAGGCTACCAGAAATTGTAATACACTTTTATAATGTAAGATGAGTACCGTCTGAGAGTTCCACATCTCCAAAATTGAAGGATGATGTTCCCAGCCCTCTTAACAACAACAAAATTGTATTAATTAGAAATCTAGGTAATTACATTATTTTCCCCCGCAAATAGCTTATAAACTAATCGAAGTGGGGAGATCTAAAGACATTTTATAAATACAAGGTCTTAAAAATTCCCTACACTTTAGGGATTCCCTGAAGGTCTGAAAGCCATTAGGAACATCTTTTTGAATGGACGAACCTCATGCTGTTTCCCTGGCATTTTGAGCCTGCTCAGTTGCTGTGGAACTGACCTTGGCACATCTACTATCAGGCATAACAGCTATGCATGGCTGGGTAGGCCAGAAAGACACAGTCATTCATGCCCTCTGCTTCCACCCCCACTTTCTTGTGCAGGCAATGAGAAATCAAACTAAATAGGGGAAAAGTGTAGAAAAATTGTTTCCCATGTGATTGAAAAAACATCTACATAAGTTGCACCAGGATCATGTCTCCAGGATGCATACCAAGACAGCTGTGCCTTTAGCTTAGAGACAAAACGGCCAAAAGGTGGTTCAACCAGATTTTTGTAACCCTTTGAAATATGCTGGCCTTAGCAATTCCACCTCTTATTACCAATAAAAACTCTAGACTCTCTGTCAGCCTGAGTATTATTCTTCCGTAGGATAAGAGCTGCAGGAATCCAGATCTCTCTCTCAATTCAAAACTGCCAGATATCTTTCGCAGCAGAGTTGCACTCTATAAAATGTGCCTCCCATAGAATTAAGGCAGTTAACAATCGTTGTATTGTTCAAATATATGTAAATATGGACTGTCACTTTTCCTACTGCAGAAAGCTTTCAAACCAAAAATTACAGCCATGAGTTCAAGGCAATTAATGTGACTCTTGGGTTCAGCTTCAGTCCTTCTGCTTCCTATTTTTTTCAATGCCCATGACTCACAGCACCCTAACCCTTGTGTGAAGTGTGTTAAGGGTCATGCAAATCTTTGCATTTGGGGTACAAAGGAGATAGTTAGCTTTCTCAATATTATGAAACCACCATTGTAATTCTGAAAAGTGTTTGTTTGTTTTTTTTTGAACTGATATAGACACACTGCTAACAAGCCCAAGGCACTGCCCTTTGATGCCAAACACATTTCCAGTGGGAAGGGGATACTGTTATGCTGACAGAAATCAGAACAAAACCCCAGAAAACTAAGTGTCTCAGCTGGTTCAAGCACTGATTTCACAGGGTGTATAACAAACCCCAATGTTGTAGATAAGCAACAAGTATCAGTGACATTAGACTGACAGTCATGTATCATACCACCCTGTAGATACAAGTCCTCAATATACCCCACATTTAAATGCTCTTTCTCTTTAAGAGTGGCATAAACAGGTTTTAAGATGTTTGCAAACAGACAGGGCACGTTACAAAGTCCATTAGGTAAACAAGCCAACTGAAGTAATTATTTTGCTCTCCATCTAACCTTAAGAAACTTTTAATTAAGAAATAGAACACATGTACCATGTTTGTATCGAGTTATATAAACACAAGTGGAAGTTTGGGAGAACGAGAAATGCTGTGGGAACATGAGCCGCAGGTTAGTGTTTCCACAGCTTTTTCAAGTTCTCCCTAACTTTCACAAGTGTTTATATAACTCGATACAAACACCGAGTACATGTTTTCTATTTCTTTTAGAAAACACAGCGACGAGAAAAAGGGAAATCACTTGTTAACTTTGATTATCAAAATGTAAATTCTCTTTGTTCGCGCCATCACTACGTCAACAGCTCGCACTAGTTCTGTGTCTCCATCGAGTTATACAAACACGATTATGAACCAATCAGCACGCATGCTTTCTTAGGACTGTTTTCTAATATTCCTTATCAATGGGCACTGAGTGATAAGAATCTCTTAGATCAGCTAATGCCCTGTATTCTTTTTCATGAGCAGATTGCAGAGTACTGATCTATCTCGCAATGGAACTGCACTGATGCCTATTAAGGCTTTTTAGATTTAATGAGCATATAAATGCTGTCCTTCTTAGGGCAGATGAACAGACTAGAAACATATTCCTCTTCACAGTGGGTAGTTTCTTAAAGAACTCCTTTATACAGTACATATATCAAGTTTAGAATTATTTCACTCTGAGTAATGTGTTGTTCCTGAAGGGATTGCATATTTCCCTTGGAATAGCATCCTGCTGTGAAAGCCAACAGCAATTTCAATTTTCTTGTCAGTGTTACTATCAAAAAAAAGGGGGCCAGAAGTAATATTCTGCCACTGTGATGAAATTTATTTCAGTAATCCTGCAATACTGTCATTAGAGATATTATACAGTATGGGGTCAGGCAAATTGGTCCACTACCATTAATCCTAGTGACCTTTTATCCAACAGTTGACTGCTGCCAAGTCCTTTGCGTGCTTTGCTAACTCATTCCCAAACAGTTAGTCTGTGTTTGGGATGAATGAGGAGCATTAATGTATATAATCATCATGTAAGTCAAGCTTTTTAACTCTCCATGCCTTTGATTAAATCCAGTGTCATCATTAGCCAGCAAAGCAAAGGCATCTACAGCCTCTTGAAGCAGCTCACTTCTTACAAGTAGTGGTACTATTTGCTCAACAATTTTGTTAATCATCCATGTCAAGGCACATATGCCTTCAAACAAAGACGTACCTTTTGCATTTTAACATATTGTGAACGTACATGTACAGATGGGCTCAAACTATCCCATAGCCTGGTTTACATTATCCTTCTGTCAGGCTTTCGCAATCCTCAGGGCAATGATATTTGTTCATCTTTTCTGAGAGTTTTTCCTCTGGCAGTCTGTCTTTCATTAATTTATTGATATGCTCGTCAGCTCTGAGTCCACGTTTGGATCTGTTTCCTCCTTTCGCAGACCTTGTTGCTGCTAAACACTTGGCTTTTACCCTCATGGAAGGCAGGATATGTCAAGCAACTGTCTGACAGACGCGTCCAGATCTTTAGTGACTATACACTTCTGGCTTTTGCCATTAGCCTTGTCCCACTTCTACTTCGCAAGGACTTGCCCTTGTAGTAAGGATAACTTCCCCTTGAATTTCCTCGTCATAGGAAATCTCTAGGTCGGCTTTAACTGACTTTAAAAAACCTCGGAAATAGCCTTAGCCATATTTCGAGACACTGTTGCAAATCTGTCTTGCATGGCAGCAAGGATATATTCCTCTTGAAATTCCGTCATAGGAAATCTCTACAGGTTGGCTTTATCCAACTTAAAAGCTTCGGAAATGGCATTAGCCATATTTCTGGACCGAGCTAGTGTTGCAATCTATCTTTCTCTTGAAAATTCCTTTTTTTTTTCATCTAGGACATTTCTAAGTCAGCCTTAGCCGACTTAAAAGCCTTGGAAATGGTGTTAGCCATATATCCTGGCAGTCTTGCACATTCTTCTTGCATAGCAGCTAAGAGAGCTGTCAAAGGTCCTTCACGGAGGAGAAGCGCCAATCTTGGCGCCATTTTCCACAACATTGCACTTCAATGTCCTCAGGCACTCTTACTTCGAGAGCTATCGCTGCTTTCCTTTTTCTGTCCAGATTTTTCCTTCCTCTCACCGGCATCCGTGTCATTGTCAGGAATTATAACGTGCTATAGAACAAATTATTGCTGAAAATGTTCACTAGACAAAAAACTTATGTTTGCTCGAAAAGGTGGCAACACACTGAGTTCGCGCAGGCGCAATGCTGTCATGTAAGAGCTCAATGCGGTGATGGAATAGAATCAGGATCCCACCCCCCTCAGTGCAGGTCACTTATACAGCTGGATTAAGAAAGATTGAGAGTGTATAGTACAAAGGAGTCAAGGATGCCAACTGAACAGGCAACTACATGGAGTACTAGACTTGAACAGATACCAAGATATTTTATTTTCTTGGTCATTGCAAGGGGTGTGGTCAACATCATTTTCAGTCTAGTAATAAGTTACATGCTAAGGAAACCAGACAGTGATTTGAAAGAAATAAACATGCCTGTTGAAATTGAATGGTAAACATTTAACCTATTTTCATCACTCACAGGTGATGCATCATCACCACAATTTATTTAAAAAAAGAAAACAAAACACTTTGAATCAAGGGACACAAAGCCAAAGGGTAGTCATCTAGCGTACACTATTGTGATTCTTGATTGTGTGATTCCACCTTACCTGCAAGTGCAAGTCTATGTTAATTTGTTGAGGCATCAAAACCCAAAGTTTTCCACTCCAAACACTAATTTCCACGAAAATTAATAACTTTATAGGGTCAAAAACATGTTAAAAGTAGGCTCTCCATCAAAAGACTGCAAACGTATCGATACTTTGAATGCAAAGTGGTGGTATTTCAGTGTCCCCGAGAAATCTTCACACAATGCAGGGCATGAGCAAATGACCTGAAATGAAATTAATACCAGTGCATCATGGTTGCAGTATGCACACCACTTGACTGAATCTATTTTATTAACATTTATGTGGTTTAAATAAATTATGTTATGTAAATATGTAATCAAATTATGTAGGGTGTAATTAGAAAATGGGTGTCTAGTAAAACCTTCATATGCCATAAGCTTTTCACTTAAAATATAGACTTGTACCCATTTCTGAAAGGTCTTGAAAGTGTCTCGTGGTTAATTTTGCTGAGGTTAACATAATTTAATATCTATATGATGTCACAGCAAAAGGGAAATTAGCAGGTTCTTGAAAAACCTCCTGTGAATGTCAGGTGCTGTTAGAAGTTGTTTCTGGTGTGCTGGGAGTGTGACTAAATCTCTTAAAATTTTGATATTCTCAGTACATCATATAGACACCTGAGGGGCAGAAATCATGACGTGTCAAGAGCTTACACTGTAATTGTCCAATGTTACATTTTAAGTGAAAATTCAGTGAATTTTGTTCAAACTAGAGGTCTGTAATAAAACAAGTAATTAAAGATGTGATTTGTATAATATAGTGATTGAATTATGCCTGTTTCTTTTTCTTATTATAGATTCTTGTTTGAAAAGTCATTTCATCCAATGGCCAGTAGACATGTCATTAAATGGATGTTTTTCTTCTGGTTTGCCTGTGTCAGCACAAGCCGTGGGAGTTACCCAGAGTTAAAAGTCCAAGAATTGCTGGTTAACTTGGTTTATGATAATATAACAAATAGCATTTTTATTGGGGGTGAAAATCTACTGTTGAAGGCATCAGCAAGTTTAGTAGAACTTAAAAAAAATGTGACTGGTCCCAAACTAGATTATATTGATTGCGTTATTGGCAAGGTGTGCCCTGGCAAAGTTGCAAACAATAGAAACAAAGTGTTGCTGATAGACAAAAAGAAAAGACTTCTAATAACATGTGGCAGTCTCCAACATGGCATCTGTAATACGAGAAGTCTAGATACCTTAGAAACACTAAACACTAGTGTTAAACCGGTTGTGTCAAATACTGCCTTACCAGCAGTAGCACTGATTACACCATGGGGAAACACACCAGAAACCTTTGCCATGTATGTTGCAACGTCATGGGATGCAAAATACCAATCGCCAGATTTCACATTAATTAGACACACACCTGCTGTATCTACTCGTGTTATTGATGATCCTGGAATTTTAGCTGAAGATAAAATTAAGTGGAGTTTTTTACAGTTTCAAGACTTCAAGTATGAAGCAAAGTACATTTATGGATTTTCATCTGGTGGTTTTACCTACTTTGTGTCTGTGCAAGAGACTACCGAATCTTATGAACGCAAAAAAACCCCAAAAGTTTTGAGAACATTTTTAATACGTCTGTGCCAAAGGGATACAGCATATTTGTCATACATAGAGCTACCACTGGAATGCCATGGAGCCAATGGAACAAAGTTCAATATAGCAAATTCATCATATCTTACAAAAGTTGGAGATGGCTTTGGGTCTCATGCATCCGATGATGTACTGGTTATTACATTTTTTGAGTCTGCTAAAGGTTGGGATGGACCCGCAAAATATTCTGGCATATGTATGTATCCAGTGAAAGAAATCAATGAAGCTATGATGTCTAATCTCAGGAATTGTATTAATAACGTTAATGCTGGTGAGAAATTTGGGCTTCCCTGGGTACCTAATGGAGACCAAGAATGTGCTAAACAGGTAAGAAATTGTGTAAGGTTACCATACTACACTATGTATACCTTTAACAATTGCTTTATTGTCCCTTTTGGTGAGGCATGGAAAATTGCATGTTCTAGGATTATGCTATAAGCACTTACTTCATGGAGAGATGTGGTTTTCTGAACCCCTTGTACAGACTGATATCAGCAGTTGTGGCATATAACTCATGCTGATACAGCCTGGGTGTGAAATAGTATGAAATGATTGGCACACAATGCATGCAGAAGCAGTAACGTTTGATTAAGGACATAGCAAAACAAATTGAATGGCTCCGTAGAAAAAGGGCGACCACACAGTTTTCAAGATATGCCATCAGTTACTCTGTATTATTTCTTAAAATTTAAACGGAATGGCTGTTCCATTTCCAGCAAATTACAAATTGGTAAAAGAAAATTTTTGTGACAAAATTTCATGTTTGATTTGGACACAAATAAAAGGAATAGTATAAAAATGAAACACAAAATATTTAAGTTTGCATGTACTTAGTGGCATGGATCTTGTTTAGGCTTATTAATAATGTGATGTTCTCTAAAACTGGGAAACAGTACAAAAAAATAGTACAAAATTACCTCTTCCCGGATGTTTTTTCATTGGATGCCATGTAAACAGATTGCTGGGATGAAAACCAACAATTGTAACTCAGGTGTTTGTCTGTCATCTTAACCCATTGACTTCGGTACCATCTGTAGGATTGGCCTTTCTTACACTTCTGATGAAATTGGCAAAATTGGCATCATCTATAGTCAACTTCTGCAGCAGGAAAAGATCTTTCCAATGATGCTTAGATCAGAGTGATCGGCATGATGGAGCCTGAGATATGCACAAAAATGCTCAAATAGATGAGTGAGAAACTCAGAGCAAAATTTCTTGCCACTATAGCTAGCTGCTCCATGGTAAAAATTGGCCGCCTTGATGACTCTTTCTTAGAAGTTTTTTTAACCGCAAGCAAGCTTAGTAGAAAGTAAATCACTGCAGCAAAAAGAAAAGAAAAGGAGAAAAAGGAAAGGGCAAAAAAAAAAAATCGAGAAGCCTAAAGATAAAGTTCACCTTCTCGTCTCAAAATTTTGATTTCTGCACATGCCTGAGCCAAAATGTCATAAAATATGATTCAAGAAGGGCTAGCTATCATGTTGCCAATGCATTTTCGACCAGATTAAAGCTACATGTAATTTGGCTGAGATCCAGCCTCAAAACTACCAAAATGTCCAAAAAACGCAATGTTTGGCGAAAAGTTCTTGGAGTCAATGGGTTAAATCCATCCCTGACTGCATTCAGGACATACCATACGATGCACTTTGGGGTTCATAAAACATGGTGGGTGGGTGATGTGAAGCAACATTTTAGTTTCATAATTATTTAATACCTAAATCACGGTAATGACATGGTAACAACAAAGTAATGACAAGGTACTGGAAACGATCATTTCCTTGAAATCCTGGGGCTTGTAATGGTTCCGTCTGATCTGTCTGGGGATCTGATATGTTGTCAACAGCTGTGACAATTAAAGTTACGTCCCACTTTGGTGCATGTCCTTCAGGAAAAATTGTAAGCATGCCAGTTTCAATGAAACCCCAACAAACTATATATCGGAGGAAAGCCTAATAAAGTTAGTTGTAATAGTTCAATATTCTGATTGGTTGTCAAGATATTCGCATCTAAAATTGAGGTAGGTAAAAATATGTGAGACAGGTTGCGTAAATAGACACCATAGTGAAAAATCAAAATTTCCCAACACTTTCGTTTCTCATTTTCCCTGGAATGTTTTGGCAAAATTGCATGCAAATCTGTCAAATCTGCATACCCTACAAATTTTCTCAAAGTGGATGTATTCTTCCCAAAATCAAATGCAATGTTTTAGCTCGTTCTTAAAGTGCATATGACCCGAAAAATAAGTCATAAAAAATTTCGAAGGCTTTTCAAAGTAGAGTAAAATGGCGCTTTTCTTTGTGATATCTCGTTGTGTTCCAGAGATATTCAAGTTTTCCTATTATGGAAAGTTAGTCACGGATGACATCATCAGTTGTGCAAGTATAGTAGTGAGACACAAAATTAAGAATATCGCCACCAATAATGAAGCAACGCTATTGAAACTTGGCAGCGGACGTGAATTTGTTTTGGCATGACAGCAGTTTGACACAAGGTCGGTTGTTTTTTTTGGTCTGTTTCTCTACTTACTGGTATTCATAAACCAAAACATCTATTTAACGATTAGATTGTGAGCTCGAGATTTCTATCTCATGATAGTTGACGTGATAGTTGACAAGTCAACTATTACGAATAGAAATCGAGAGCGAATAATCTAATTGTTTTAATATAAATCTACTAGTTGTTCAATCCTCTTCACAGGCACTTCGAAAAAGCCAAGAAACGGCCTTTATTTTGGCGACAACAGCACACTGCTTGGTCGCTCACTAGTAGTAGATGTTGTTGGGAATTAGCCGGATTACTGTCTAGGTAAGTCTAGGTAGGTCTAGGTAAATCATTAATATTCAAACTGTCTAGGTAAAATGTATTCCTGCATACTAATTAGTGCCTTCCTGCATACTAATGAGGTGCCTTCCTCCATACTAATGAAGTGCCTTCCTCCATACTAATAAGGGTCGCTCTAAAACAATAAAAACAATAAGGTTGCCCGGTCTTGCCCACTAATAGTGAACCCTGATTGAAAAACTCTATTATCTGTTCAAAATAAAAGTGCCAATTTTAACAAAAGTGTTATCTTTCTTGCAATCACTTTGCTAAGAAATAGTTTGTTTGAGCTCGTTGTTTGGAAAATTCTGTTCACTGTTTATCGTGAAGATGACTTTTTTTTACCAACGTTCGCGAATTTCAAACTGCTTTGAACACTTGTTTAACTGTCCATGATTTGGTGGTGGTTGTGGCGGTGGCTGTGGCGGTGGTGGTGGTGGAATGCAATAGAATTGTGGTGGCGGTGGCGGTGGCAGCGGCGGTGGTGGCGGCAGTGGTGATGGTGGTGGTGGTGGTGGCAGTGGTGGTGGTGGTGGTGGAATACAATAGAATTGTGGTGGTGGTGGCGGTGGTGGTGGTGGTGGAATACAATAGAATTGTGGTGGCGGTAGCGGTGGTGGTGGAATACTTGGCAGGTTTAGTCTTTCTTTGATCGCTCATTTCCACTGCAGACAGGTTGTTAGTTCCAATGTTGGACAATTACAATTCACAGATTCTAATAGTGTGAACACTATGCTTTGTTTTTCTTATTCGTGAGAGCTAGAGGAAAGTTGATGGAGAGCTTTATTCACCCTTTCAAATATCTTCGTGATGTTGATAATGATCATAAAATAAAATAAAACAAAAATAAAACCCTGAGAAAGCTCGTAACACATAATTTACTTAAATTAGATCAGAAAGAAAACCAGCAAAGTGTTTTTAAGGAGTGTTAAGAAACATGCAAGTCTCCTGGATATATAAATAAATGACATAAAAACGAAAGCAAATCTGTCATTCATATCGTGAAAGGTTCATAATTCATAGAAATCTGAAACAATGCGCGGTAGCCCCTCACAAGACTTACACGCGAGATTCAGGGAAAAACACAGGATTAAAAAGATGCCCTTTCTGCCCTTTTGTCCTGAATGGCCTCGTTTTGTCCCTTTTGTTCCTCAAATGTCCTTTTTGTCCTGTGTTATGCCCTTTTTGCCCTTCGCATAAACTGTTAAAATTCGCTGGAACTGTTAATGGCTCGAAATTGATAATATGCAAGGACAGCCAGAAACGCCAAAAGCGCCAGAAACGCCACATTTTCTCTAGGTGTGCGCTTGAGATCTAGACCTACTGTGTTTTGCTCCCAATACAAATGTATTTCTAACCAATATCTAGTGTGTTGTTCGATTAGTTTATTTCTTTGTTAAGGGGATTCCAGTCGTATTGTTCATCGCATCCTAATTTACTTTGTGTTAACACTTGGTAGTTGTTTTAATTTTGGTGTATTCATTTCAAATCTGTGTGTATTCGCTAACTTCTGTCGCTAATAAAAGTATTATTCAAGAAACGTGTTGTTCGATAATATTTATTGTCGCGTGTTGACAATTAATTAGCGCTCCGAGCTTCTATTGTTGTCATTTCCATGGTAGAACTAGTCCCATGGGTTTCTCCGTTGGAGAGTTTGTATGCAAATCTAGGGTTGAAAGTGGAGTTCAGTGCGTGACTAATGGCGCAGAAAACTCGAGCAGTTAGCCAAGAATTAATTCTCTCTCTCTTGTCAGCAAGCTGAGAGATCAGGTGAAAACATATTAGATTCTACCTGAACCAATCACAGTTAAGAGCCCGGATTCAAAAATCGTAGAACGTTTTCAAAGAAAACTAGAGAACTTCAGAAATTATTTCGCGTTCAAAAATTTGTGCTTGTCAATGTTTCCGAATCACGGACAGTTAAACAAGTGTTCAAAGCAGTTTGAAATTCATGAACGTTGATAAAAAAAAGGCCATCTTCACGATAAACAGTGAACAGAATTTTCCAAACAACGAGCTCGAACAAATTATTTCCTTGCAAAGTGATTGCAAGAAAGATAACACTTTTGTTAAAATTGGCACTTTTATTTTGAACAGATAATGAAGTTTTTCAATCAGGGTTCACTATTAGCAGGCAAGACTGGGCAACCTTATTGTTTTCATTGTTTTAGAGCGACCCTTATTAGTATGGAGGAAGGCACTTCATTAGTATGGAGGAAGGCACCTCATTAGTATGCAGGAAGGCACTTAATTAGTATGCAGGAACGCATTTTACCTAGACAGTTCGAATATTGATTTACCTAGACCTACCTAGACTTACCTAGACAGTAATTCGGCTAATTCCCAACAACATCTACTACTCTCACTTTCTATCACAGAATACATGTAGATAGTGAGTAACATAGCCAATCAGAGAATAGCATTCGTGATAAAACGCTAGTAGAGTTATACTAATTAAAACTATATACATGTGCTGTCGAAGCTGCTAAAAGTAATTGTTTAAGCTCGCATCCCGTTGAAATCCGCCTTCAAAAGATTTGCTCATAAAGATGCCAATTTACGCGCAAAACTGAGTTTTTTTGCATACCTTATTTCTGGTGAACGAAGCGCAAAACGACCAAAACAATTACAGAATGATGCATTTCATGTCAAAACAAGCCATTCTGCCAACAATTAGCTCGATCCTGCAAAAAATGAAAATCGGCCCAAAAACTGATATACGCCCTTTTGCACCAAGGCCTTCAATCAAGGCGAAACTGGAAAAGGACTGGGGCGGAATACTGATCCCTAACCTGAATTCCGAAGCCTGAAACCCTAAATCCTAAACTTTAAACCCTAATCCTAAAACCTAACCCTAACTTCATTAAGCCTAACTCTAAGCCTAACTCTAAGCCTAAATGCAATAACAAGGTTATTGAGGCTAAACCCTAAACCCTCAACCCTCAACTGACTGACAATTGATAATTGATAACTGATAATTACTTTAATTTATTTTCATGATTTCACACCAGTACCTTTCTAGTGTTAATTGCACATATACGTATCATTGGACTAACAGAAGTGAAGATATGTAGGACTAGTAGATAAGGTATTGCTGAGCAACTCAAAGAACATATTCAGAGAATTTTTATAACATTTCAATGTCAAAATGAACATGTAATACTTTTAGTACTCTTGAACATGGATGGAGTCATCTTAAAAAATTGGCAGAAACAATGTTTTTAATGAATTGTCAAAAATGGCATGGCAGTATATTATTCTCTGCCTGATCCTTTTAAGTCCACAAGAGTTCAAAAGCTAGAAACTCCAGAAAGATTAGAACATTTAGTTATGCCATCTCTCGCTCAGCTGTAATACACAATACACTGAACTATGTTCAGCCCATGAGCTGAGGGAGAAACCACTTCATGTAGAAGGTGTTTGCTTTACACACTACCTGTTCAAAATAATCTTTATCTAGTGGTACCCTTGTTATGATCATTCCCTTGAATAGGTAAACTACAAAGTCAACCCACTGTAAACCACAGAAACCCATAACCAGCTGGACTTGAGTGTAATATCCTCAGTGATGATCTTTCTTCAGGTTGGGTTTACCATCAACCAGTTCTAATATGTAAAATAATTCATCTTCCATTTTCTCCTGTGGGGTGTGATTCTTCTTCCCCTCTGGGCATTTCAGTTCAATTGTTCCTATCTTCCCATATGAGGAACATGGATCAATCACAAGGCCATCAGGACTGCCCTCAAGCCAAAACATGCTTGGACGAATAACCATCCCTGCCTCCCTCAAGGTAATTTGGCCTCCTCAAATAATGATTCATATAACATCATAGTATTTGTCTCTTGCCACTGGCTCAAATTTTATGCCATGCTTAAACTTTTTCTGTTGAAATGCTGGCATTTTACCAATAGGCTCAAACGGCTGGTTAAGTTCTTTGACAATATTATCGAAACTTCTTTTTTTTGCATATATTCTGTGACACACTGATGATCCAGGTCTAGTTTTGCGGTGTTTGATCCATTCATCACATTCCCTTTGCTTAACAGTTCTTTTATCAATATCAATGCTTTCTTGATGTGTTGTTACCCTTAAGTGTTCAATGAAATTTTCTTAAGCAGTATTGAAATGGACAGCTTCAGGTAAATCTGGGAATTGGTATGGCAAATTTACCTTGTAAATGTCAGATGGGTCAGCTTGGGCAAGGTTAACAGTTGGTTCCAGGTTAGCACCAACAGTAAAATTAAACTCCAAGGCACTTAAGAATGGCACTTGGAAAAAGAGTGGAGATCCAATAAAGTGGTCCATACTTGGTGGTGTCCATCTTGCTCAATAATTCAAGGTTTTTAGGGATGACATGCGAAAAACCAATATGTGGATGAATTGATTCTAATTCCTTTTGCATCATCTGAACTCCAGGGATATCTAATTTTTGTCTTTCCTTGACCCTTGGATCATACAGAGTTGGTTTTATCCCCCTGTTTGTTTTAACTCCTAAGTAATTAAAAAATCAATTCATATCCTACCTGGGATACCCCATTTCCTTGACATGCTTGTACATGCTGCTTCTTCAGGAACTCTATCTACCTCTTCCAAGGAGTAACGGGCGAGTTCAAGAAGACCATTATATGATTACAGTATCCACTGTTACCAGCTTTACAAGTACAGTGTGCCACCATTACACTTCCAGATGTTAAATCGAGTGAAACTTCTAGATCGTGAATTTCCTGTGTGCCCATGATGGCTCGACACTTTGCTTTTACCATAATTGAGTTACTAAATACCTTAGCGAAATACCTTAGTGTCTGATGAAGGATACTGTTCTTCTTGAAATTTCAAGCCAGGCTTTAGTGTTTTTTTAATAGGCTTAGAAGTGTTGTCAACCTCTTGTTTACCACTTTTGCTCCGGTGGTCATCTATCTCTTTCTTTGTAAACACCGGCAAGCTTTCAAGAGACTTACACCATGGAACATCTCTCGAAGTTTTACTGTCAGCTTTTCTGTGTTTTCCGCCATTGTTTGATTATCGTCCACCCGAGCCTGGCTTTCATGATTTTGTGTGATTGTGACAAATGCAGGAAAGGTCTATTGCATTCGGACTTGTTGAGTTTTCGTCCACCAAGAGCCACTGGTGTTCTACTCCCACTGGCATCAGACTGCTCTAGAATGAAACCCACTGCCTTATTAGAGGCATCACAAGACACAATAAAGCGTCTTTCTGGGAGTTTGAAAGCACTGTCACATTGAGGTGTCCACACAAATTCTGATTTGTTGAGGAGATCATAATGTGGGACTGTAATATCGGCAAAGTCTTTCACAAATCTCCTCCAGAATGTACAAACACCCAGAAAATGGTGAAGATCAGCTTCATCTTTCGGGACATTCCACTCTCGGATTGTGTCCAACTTCCTCTGGTTGAGGTCTTATACCATCTTTGTCAATGACATGACCAAGGAACTTGACTGACCTTGTTCCAAACTGACATTTCTTGCCTGATAACTTAAAACCAGCTTTCCTGTTTATTTGTAATAATCTCCCAATGCCTTTTAAATGTTCCTCAAAGCTAGAGTGGAAACAAATCACATCATCCAGGTAAGCCATAATATCGTTGACATCCAATACTTGCAGCATTCCCTCAATCACTGCCTGGAACGTTCCTGGGGCCCCTGCAAACCCCAAAGGCATTCAACAATACTAAAACAAACCAAATGGAGACACAAAGGCAGTCTTGTGCCATTCCTCAGGAGCCACCTCAATCTGATGGTAGCCAGAGACCATGTTGATTGAAGTGAAAAACTTTGCATCAGCTAACTGGTTCAATATTTCAGTCATGTTTGGAAGAGGGTAACAAGCTACCAAGCTACCCTTGTTGCTTTGTTTAATTTCCTGTAGTCCACACATATTCTTAGTTCCACAGAAGGTTTCCTCACAATGACCAGAGGGCTAGCGCACTCAGAGGTGGACCCCTCGATAACTCCATCTTTCAGCATATATTTCAAGTCTGACTTAACACCTTCCTGATAGGCAAATGGAACTCTGCAAAGCTGTTGTTTGAAGGGAATATGGTGCTGTACTCCAGCTGTGTATTTGCCAATGTCACACTTACCCCTTGAAAAGACATTGGCATAAAAGAGAAGTAAATCTTCACCCAAGGATTACAAATACTTTTGTACTAGTTGTTCCTCTACAGTTCCACTGGGCAGCTGGCAACTACTGGAGAGTAATTTTTTCGACCAAAACACTAGGGCTCCCTGAGATCATCAACCACAAGGAAATTCCATTTTGTTTGAGCACCACCCAGCTCCAATCTTACTTCTGCTTCCCTACGAACAGTAATGGGCTGGTGAATTATTGAAACATGAGAGACTTGAGAATCATCGGCGAGTCACTAAACCAGGAGTACTTGAAGACATCAGGCTCACCTCTTTAACTGTATCCATCAGGAAGATTACTTTCTCTTTATTCACAGTCCCCTCAACATAGTAACTCTTCCTACTTACAGCCTTACCCCTGTGTACAATTTTAATAATGGACTCTTTCTGAGGAAGGTATGGGTAGTTGACCCCTTTACAGGAATTCAAGGCTAGTGTCGGGGTCCTTGGCCAGGCCTGCTCCCATTTAAAGTTGAGCAACTGCGAGCCCAATGGCCATGACCATTGCAAGCTCTGCAAACATCAGTCGGCTTTGGACCAGGTCTTTGCCTACCTTTCTGTCTTCCTTTCTTACGTATGGCTGCAGACAAGGGGCCTTTAGTTCCACTGTCTTATTTACTATTTCTTCAATTTCACTGACCTGTTTGTCTGCACCTGATCGATTCACTTTCCCACTTGGTTCACCAACAGAGGCCACCTTACGCACTCCACCACCCTCCTCCTCTAATGTAGCAATTCTATTGACAACAGTTTCAACTGGGATCTTCAGGAGATCATCCTGTCTAATCAATAATTCCCTGAGATCCTTCTTGAGCCCATTAACAAACTGGCATAACATATTCTCAGCTTTCCTAGACTCGTAAGAAGCAAGAGATCCGCCAGATACGAATGTAATGGTTCACCATCTTTATGGCTTCGTAAATTTTAAGTCTCTCTTGTACTTTAACAAAGCCAGACCTCCCTTGTATCTCTGCTTCAGAGCCTTTGATAACTTGCTGAAACTTTTCTTCACTGTCTCTGACTATTGGTGGAAAAATGCTTTTGCGTCATCCTTCAAAAACACAGCCAAGAACCGGCCTGTTTTTTTTTCTGACCACTCGATTACTGCCAGATACATTTCAAAATCCCAAAGAAATTCTAACACATCCTCTTCATTCCAGAAGGACTACTCGATGTAATCCCACCGCTGCCATCATTGTAAAGAACGAGAGAGGAAACCTAAAAAAGAAACGAGGACTTTACTACCGAGCAACCGGCTTGAGCAACAGTACAACAGTTCAAAGAATCCACACTTGGCTACCACGCCTAGCTTGGTAACACTACTACAAAACTTGGTACCAGTCTCGTGGCTTTATGCTGGCAAAGCCACTTTCTTGTGGATAGGACGCTGTCTCAAGAATTTCCGTTGTGGTTATGTTGCGCATCGGTAGAAGCAAAATGTACTCTGGGAGCTGGTTAATAAGACACACCCAAAGTTATCCATCTTTGGTTTCGGGGAGTGAGAAACTTGCCCTTTGCAGCCGTTGTTTGCGGTTTGTAGGATCTGTGGAGAGCCTTTAATTTCAGCTTTTAAACAATGTTCTGCTGTAATGAAAAGATTTTATAACTGTGGCCCATACATGTAAAAACCAACTAGAAGACATGTGATTTAACACTTGACAAGCAAGTCGCACACAACATAGGCCAAGGGTCCAGGGCTTTCAATAACATTTGAAGTAGGCAGCTGGTTTGAGTAGAGTAACCGACTGTATCGACCAGTTTTAAATGCATTTCTCTTATATTACTTTAATTTTTGGGTGAAAAGAGCCAACTTTTATGGACGAAGTAGGCGACGAGTTTCGTTGGCCGTCGGTGCTTAATGAAAGCCCTGAGGGTCTGTACAAAATGATAAACGATATCTGGTGAGTTAATTAGCATTGCCAAGTGTCAGTTATTTAAAGATAATAAGGTGTTCATTTCAGAGCGACACAATGAGAATACTGTTTGTTGGCATTTGCTGATGTACTTTAGGTAACTTGTTTCACATTATCTGCAGGTGCAAGTTGAGTTTGAAGTATTTTAGTTTGCTGAAAGAGTTTACAATTTTGAATTTATATTATATCACATTGCTGAAAGAAGAAATATTTATTTGAAATACCCAACAGACCGGTCACTTCAGTTCGCTGGCAGTTTAAGCAGAATTCGAGCTTATGTCGCAGAAAATGCGCTTTAGAGGTTAGTTTTAAACTACTTATTTTCATCTTTAGACTTTTCTGTGTGACTGAAACCCATCACTTCAATGTTCTTAGCCTGTTATATGTTGCCAATTTATTTTGAACATAATCACATTGCATGAACCGAAACAAGATAAAGTGCTAGAAACAGCTTGTCACACTGCAAACTGAACAACATCATTGTTGCCCCTGCAACAGTATTATTAACGGTGTAGCCGTAGGCTGGATGGTTCTTGCTCGGCCTTCGGTTTATTTTTTTTAGTTTTGTTGGTTACAAATGCCAAACCTCCGGATGGTGTCATTATCAGCCAATTACAGGCCTTTTCTCAGTTCTTTTCGTCATATCCCCCCTCAGGACGGTTTTGTCAAGTTAGCAAATTAACTACTCAGAGAAAAAATGGCAGCTGAAGGAGGAAATGTTTATTTGGTCAAAATTGGGCCAAAATCCATCGATATGGACGTCAGGACATATACAAGGATAAAGAATGTAATTTGGGACAAGTTGCTGGCTACTGAGGCTGAAATTATCCAGAGTTAAGCTGTATTTTCATTTTGCGTGCAAAACAGGAGGTGATCGATTTTTTAATCTGAAATTTCTGTTCACTTTTGAACGCAATAGTCAATCCGCCAAAAAGGTATTACGTCTGGCGTCAGCCATGGAATATGCGGACGGTGATAAATAAGATCGTATTTACTTCGCCAGAAGCAATGGTGAAATTTTCTCGGGAAAAATATTAAACCCTCAGCGCCCATCAAAAACCCTTTTAACATATCTAAATTTATAATCGTTTGAAAGGTCAAGGTATTTTTCCTTAGACGTAAACAAAATTCTCCGAAGTCATGCTAGACCCATGCTATGCAAAGAATGTAATCAGATATGCCTTTCAGCATATAATTTATGCTTAAAGGCAGCAAGAGTCATGTTTGCGTAATGAGATTTAGTCAGTATGTAAATGGTACATGACGGTGGTAACTATGTCATGCACGTTTCACAAGCTAAACGTTTGCATAAAGATTAAAAAATAAAATAGTGTGGTTAACACCGCACTGCGGTTCTTGTTGTAGAACACTTACTTGACCTCTGAAAATGCAGGCACACTGAACAAGATATATGGGGCCTTTTATTTGGTTGAAGCTGTGTAACTCTATTCAATCGGCTGACTCCTTAAACGCTTTCAAAAATCAAATCAGGGTGCTTGACCTGTTGTGAATTGTATTGCAATATATATTTAAAGATTGCTATTTACAGGTGCAATACTAGCAAAAACTTTTGGACGCTAAAATTTTATTTTAGACGTTTAATTTTCGGACACTTTTTCGTTCATTTCAGACAATTTTCGGACAAACATTTCAGACACTGTTCCGAAACATGCCTAAAGTAAATTTACGACTAAAAAACATGAATTAGACTGAAATAAAATCTGTGAAAATGATAGTTTTAATGTACCTTCTAGGTTTTACAGCCTTATACACCAATGAGAAAATAACACAAACTCAATCAGCACCATGATGTGAATTAGAATTCTAGCCATATCATGTATATTGGCTTTGAATATGTGATGCTGTCGCCCAGAAAGTCCTTTTAAAGTTTTATACTATACTGTAAAAATTTTGGACGCCTAAAAATTTTGGACGGTTCTCTTTTCGAACAATATTTTTTGTCCAAAATTAAAATAGTCTGAAATTTTTTGCAAGTAATGTATGTAGAAATTAGTTTTTGTTGATTTGTGAACACTATTTATATAGGTTGTCCTCATGGTCATGGTCATGGTCGTCGTTGTCATGGTCATGGTCATCATCATGGTTATGGTCATGGTTGTCGTCGTTAATTATTCATTTCTTATCTTATGAAAATTGTTCTCACATCCATGTTGATAAATGAACTCAAATTCTGTTTGCAAATATCCTTTTCCCAATTTTGCAAGTGCCAGCGAAAGGAAAGGTCATCGCTTCTGCATGCTTTTCATGCTGTTTATTAGAGAAAACCGAGTTTGATGAAAAGATAGAGGTTGGCCATTTACCTTCACCTTTTCAGTGTAAAAGCTAATAAGAATTGTGGCATATGATGAGGTAGCAATTAATTTCTTAAATAAAAAGCTTTCTTGTTTAGTTTGTTTCTTTATTATATGAATTGGTGACACACTTGGCTGTTTCCTTGCGTACCACTCTTTTGTTCTCACCACATTTTGATGTCATCTCTAAACAGACTCATGGCAATGCATAAAATCTATTTGTGAAACCCTGTCTCATTGTCATAATTTGTTAAACACAACCTAGTTCATAACCCACCCATTCCTGTAACCTACCTTGACCATTGTTTCCTAAAAAATTAACACATTACTTGCAGGGTATCAGCTGAAAATAATGGTAAAAGTATGCCAATTAGCTGCAGCTATATGCAGTTGAAATTTGTCTACGTCTTGATGTGAAATGCGAAGCTTGTTTTTATGGTAACTTTTGTTTTTTCACTGGGCTGGTAATGCTATTGTGTAAGTGAAGAATGATCATCGCAGTAAATTTTCCAATTTAAGCAACTGGAAAGAAGCCTGAAAAAATCAGGGCTTTAATGGGATTCAAACCTGTTTCCTCCGCGATACCAGTGTGATGCTCTACCAACTGAGCTATGAAGCCACATATTGGGGTCGAGGTCACTTTTTGAGTTTATATCTCCCTGTGCAGTGAAATGATGTGAAGTATGAATATGAATTATTTCATGTATACTTCACATCATTTCACTGCATGGGAAGATATGACCTCAATAATTTGACCTCGCTCCCAATGTGTGGCTTCATAGCTCAGTTGGTAGAGCATCGCACCGGTATCGTGGAGGTCACAGGTTCAAATCCCGTTGAAGCCCTGTTTTTTCAGGCTTCTTCTTTCCAATTGCTTAAATTGGAAAATTTACTGCGATGATCACTCTTCACTTTCATCTACAACCGTGGCAAATATGAATTATTTTATATATACTTCACAAATGCTATGGTGTGTTTCTATTTTTAACAGACTAGTAAGCCAACCATATCAGATGACTTCTGTCCTACACGATTATTTGCCTTCCATCCATTTCGTGGAAAAATGCCTTTATCTAAAAGAGCTGTGATGCAATATGACAAGGGTAGGCTAAGTGCTATTGCTGCAATGCCATATCAAAATCATACAGTGATGTTTGTTGGTACTGAACATGGTCAACTGCTCAAGGTATGCCTTAACTGACTTAACTTTTGTTTGCAAAATATGTTATCAAGACGGATTCCACTCAAAGTTGGAGCAATAACTGCAAAAATTATTTACTAAAAATTTACTCATATCATGGTAACTTTAGGAATAGTATTTCAAACAACCAACTTAAGTCCATTTCTCCAAGTGACCCCGTGATTGAACTCTCAAGCATTCTCGAGAAAGTTAATTTCATACTTCATAAGAATGCTTAAAGCGTGTGTTATTGTGGTTTGATCTGACATGAAACCTCTGTGTTAATTGAAATATGGACAACTTCAAGCTGATCAATTTTCTCTTGCAGGGTCAGCTTGAGAGCCTAAGTCTAGATAAGTTCCCCTTAACTGTTTTCAAAATATTACCATGCTGAGAGTGTTTTTTGGTAACTTACCATAATTTTTGCCATTATTGCTCGAATATTCTTCAGAAATCATTTTGACCCATTGACGCCTGTGCCGCCCGTAACTGCCCATTCGAAAAACCTCTCCATTTCCCTGTGCTGCCCGTAACTGCCCGAAAAAATGCACGTGGGCCAATTGACTTTCCTAACCTCCCTGAAGACTCTTTGGTTCTCTAATTGTTCTATTGTTCTTGAGGACAAATAAACCAATCAAAATGGACTTTCTGAGTATATTTTTAGAGGACTTAAGGGGTCCTAGAAAGCCGGGCTTTTTTTTCTTAAAATCGTGCGCTTGAAAAGTGCAGTAAATCATGGCGCGTTGATGGCCAAATCATAAAACTTCCAAGGTCTTGTTTTCATTCTTAACATGGAGAAATTACTGCTTTGGTTGTCAAAATAGAAAGGAAAAATACAAATCAGAGTTTGGGTAGCCTCAGAACGGAAAATCAAGGAGTACAAAGTCCCCAAACCTTTCTGGTGGAGAAGTTTTTCTTCCTACTATCGCCACGAAACATGAAGATCGGATCGCTTTCAAGTAAGTTCTGATGACAGATCACATATTTAAAGCAGCTTTTCGGATTTGAGAAACAAAAATGGTAATGTACATTGTTACTTCGAAGTTGAATTCAACTTTGAAAACAATTGGTAAAGCCATGGGCGTTAAAATGACAGCAAAAGCGTCGGTAAAAACTCAAGCTCGCACTTTAGCGTGAAGAATTAATTTGAACATATGCTCATGCAGCGAAGGCACGTCTATGAATTTAGAATATTTTTTTGCTTTTAAATAGGTCTCTTCGCCTCAGCTCTGAATGATAATTTATTGTTATTGAACTTGCTTTTGCATTTCTTTGATTTCGTCTCATGTATCTGCGAATTTTAGGTTTAAAAAGCGAACAGCAACTTTTACGCTGGATTTCTGCATACATGTATTTAATTTACGACCACAAGGCGGTTTGTTTATTTCTTTATTCGCTTTGTTCAAATATGTTTTGAAGTCTTATTCAGCTACTACAAAACAAATCAAGAAAGAATTAAAGGGCACTAATTTAACACAGTTGAAATACAATTGATCTCAAAATAACTGGCTTGTTTTTTTGTCTTTTTGATGTACAAATTTCATTTCTCTTCCGCCGTAATGGAATTTCTTCGCACAGCGAAGAAATTATTCGATTCCTTGTTTTCAGATTGATTTTTTGATGAGTTCTTCACTTTTATTTTCTGTTGTTTTCTCAAATGTCAGCCCAAATAGTAGAAAGGAAGGAAATTCTATTGTATTTGGTTTCGTTTTGGCATCTGAAGTCAATAATTAAATCGTTTTTGCATATTCAATATTAATGCTGGGGGGTAACCCTGCGATGGACTAGCATCCCATCCAGGGGCTAGTAGAAATACTCTCAGTCGCTTCATGCTAGGGAAACCAGGATAAGCTCCGGCCTAAATGAGCCACTAGGCTCGTAAGTAGACTTTACCTTATATATTTATAATTATAATATCATTTTAGCATATTAGAATTGTGTAATTTAGGTAATAGCATACTTTTTTTATTAAATTGTTGTTTAAAATAATAATAATAATAATAATAATAATAACAATAATAATAACAATAATAAGGCAGTGTTAGGAGAAACAGGAGGAGATTACTTCCTTTTGTTGTATTGGTAGGATGATTTCACTCTATCACTCCTTCCCTTCCTGTTAGAGATCTAGAACCCCTGGAGAGAATTCCCATATGAGAAGGTCGGGATGCTTGTCAGAAAATTTGAATTTAACTTCTAAAGAAGACTTTGCAGGAGCATTACTGGAGCTTCATTAAACCCTAAGACACCAGTTAAAACAGAATATGATTCAAGCCATTATCAGAGGAGGAATGAACATCTTCCCACAATGCATTGTGACTCAAAGTAATATATCAAAACTTTCCATGATGTCATCATTCAGCAACGAGACTTTCGTGGCATCAACATGATTGTGTCCTTCATGTCGGGGTATGGTAATCTCTTTTATAGGGTGCAATTCCTGTATTTAGCGGCATGTGTGTCGATGAAAGGTCAATGCACAAATGCTTTGTGTAATTTGCCTTTATTAATACGTCCACTGTGTTTCAAAAGAAGACTCTTGCTTTAGTATTATTGACTTTGTTTTGGTTTGTCACCATGCATATAAGTTTTGTGGACAAAATAGCTGAAACAAGGGTTTCACGACGCTGCGTACACGTACATAGTGTAGCAGATTTGAGTGACATCGTAGTCCAGTTTTATTTGATGTCTTCAAGCACTAGCTGCAACTGAAGGCAAAGAAGACTTATCACATTGGCATGCTGAACACGAACAAGAGAACATTTCTATATTGCAACGCATTTCCATTTGAGCTATTTTCCGATACTCACTCGTTCTTCAGTAGTTGCTGTTACTGATTACTCCTTTGTGGTCAACTTGTGTCGCTGGATCTTTGTATTAGAATTTACAAAGAATGTGATATCTTACCAATCATATAAAGATTACCCAGTAAAAACCAGCTTAGCTAAAGATTCTTAAATAGTTGTTGTTTTCTGGCAAATTAAGTTATTTAGGTTCTTTGACCAGGTTCCTGTTTTCTTAAAATATATTTGTGCTGCTGGAAGGAAATTGTCTGTTGTTGATATAAAAAATGCATAATGTCTGAATGAGCTACAATCTAAGCAAGTACAAACTCTATCTTAACTTATTTATTTCTCTCAATCCAGAGGAAACAAACAAACCAAAGCTAAAATATTTGAGAACACAACAATTACAATAATTTCCTGAATGTCAGATTACTGTCTTGGACCTGAAGGTACATAGAGGACCATACAGGTTAAGTGCCAGTTTGATCAAATTTTCCGAATTTTATGTTTGTTGAATTTTCGAAAGTTTATGTTGCCGTTACTTACCACGCCAAGCAGTTTTACAACCCGAGCACTGGAAGTCCGTTTTTTTCTCACGGTATTTCTCGCAATTTGCGTCCGTCATTATTCAGCCATGTTCCTACCGCGCAGTAGGAAGAATAGGCCTAGTGACATCATACTCGTAACGAAAACCTTCGACTAGCGGTGAAATGCCTACTAAATCGAATGTTTCTTGCCTTTTCTTACCAGTAATGGATTAATGTCGAGTTAAAATATGCCAGGGAAAAGTTGTGTTGTGCATAGTTGCAGTAATATTGCTGATCTCAAGGATCTTAATAGTCCCGAACTAAAAGAAAGTGTGTGATATTTATGAAAACTTAAACTTGTTGGTGATTTTGCGATGTGCTCTAATACTTTGAAGTGCCTTGCTTTGGGCGTCCAATATAGCTGCCTGGATGAAGACGGAAACTCCTCCAGGGTCGATTCGGAAAATATGGAAAGGTGTTGGAGAAGAAAAACCAATTTCAGGAAATCTGCTGGGAAATCCAAGCGAACCAAGTCGAAATCAAGTGAAGAGGATCATAAACAAGTAAGCCATTTAAAGACAGAAAGGAAAAATGAACATTGAATACTGACTATAGTCAAAATATTTAAGAAAAGCAGATAATGTAGTGGGAAAATAACAAATAATTCAGGGTTTTCAATAAGAAATGTAGTAGATGGCATAATTTGAGAAGTAGGCGGAGAGATACTGAAAGACGCCGAACGCGTCTTAAGCGAGCGCCGTAAGGCACAAGGTTCTAGGGGGGTCCAGGAGCATGCTCCCCCGGAAAATTTTGAAAATTTGGGTCTCTTAGAATGCATTTCCTGCATTCTGGGGCATGAATAAGGCTATTCGAACAGAACACAGACATCATTAATTTTGGACTCTTTTTATTCAACGGTACACAAAAACTGTAAATACTTTTTTCTTCTTGCCAATAGTGATAAATTTCTTATTGTTTGAGTACCGGTTTTAATTCACTTGCAAACAGCCTCTTTTGTTGTTGTTTTTTTTTTACATGACTTGTGTTATATTTGCTGTCCTTCATGAAATCGTGGGATCTCGGCCTGGTGTAAAATGAAAGTGTGCACCTGCACAGCACTTTTGCTTCAATTGCAACAAAAGAATTACAAATCTGCATGTATACATTTGCAAATCATTGCTAAATTAACTAATATCAAAATTAACTAAGCAGTGACAGCACATCATCGAATTTGCAAACTTTGTTCGCGTGTTATTTTTGAGGATATTTGCCGCGACTAATTTTTGTTTACACACGGAAAAGACGAAAACATGACAACGTTTTATCGCTTGTCCAATTATGTGTCTACCTAAACTGTGAAGTATTTTCTTCAATAGTTTCACAATTTGTTGCTGATTTTATTTGATGTATAGTTATTTATAAACACGACACATTTTAGTATTAAAGATCTTAAAAACCAATCAAACTTCGGCGACATAATGTCGCGCCGCCGACACGTGAAAGCTCTACAACTTGCAAAATGTAAATAAAGGAGTGGACATACCTGTCTCTCTTCTTTGTCGCTTTTGTTGAGGCTGAAACACTTCAAAAAGAGTTCTTTGTGTTTTCTTTGGCGCAGACATGCGTGTAATTTATTCAAAAGTTGTGAACGCTACGTGACCCAGAACCCACGGTTTAGGGAATATGCCAGGCTGCTCAGCAACTGAGCAATCGATCGAAGAAATCGATGGCCACCGGGCCGAAATTACTGAGATTTCAGGTAACATTCTTCTTTTTTTTAAAAAAACTTTGCCGATCCAGGGCGAATGTTTCTCATGATATTAAAAAAAAATGGGGTTATTTATTTTCAAAGTAGGTGGCGAGTTGGCATGAAATAGCCGGCGAGTTTCGCCGGCCACTGGCCCTTATTGAAAACACTGTAATTAAAAGAGAGAAAGGAAGATTTGCAGTCGTTCGATTTCTATTCACGAGTCGAGTAGCATTACAAACGAAATCATCGAACAAGACGAGCCAGTTTTCTGATCTTTTACAGAGCATTTTCAGTGGTGTAATTTGTTTACGTTATTGAGAGTAGAATGAAAAGGCGAAAATACACAGAACAATTAAGAAGAGAAAATGATTCAAAGTTAAATATATATTTTTTGTTTGACGCCTGAACAAATTGATAACATAAAATAAATCCGCGAAGTTGTGTTTAGCGTAGAGCATCTTCCAGTGCACCTGCAGAGACGAGCACTAGCACAATTACTGGAAGTAGAAATACAAATCACATCAAATCATGGTGTGAATCTCTATCTGAAGGGACGTCTAATTAAAACAATGTTCCCCCAAAGTTGTCACAAAGTCTTGAAGCAGACAGCTCTTTGTGCAGGAAACTGATTTTTGCTATATTTTTTTAAGAATCAGATACATGTGAGTAGTTCAGCAGACATCGACATCATAAAATAGATGGTGAGTTTTGCCAATTTTGACAATACTCTTTCCAGTATCTAACTTCACAAGATCAATTGACACAACAAGTTGAAAATGTCAACATTTGTAAGATGTCCTGCCACTTGTTCACTTTTGGACTAGTGGGAGGAGTACAACAACAACAACAACTTTATTTGTACCATCAGCTGGGAATTGAATGAACACAAACAATTGAAAATAAAAAGAATATTTGGTTGACCGAAATAACCCAAAATAAAATCAATGTATGGGTTTAATAGCCATATGTGCCATGATGTTTGGAAAAAAGACTAGGCATTTGCAATTTAAGATTAATTTTCTAACAGTGAAACATGGCTGTAACTACTTTTTCTTGATTTTGTGGGAATGAGTATTGAGAATAAGATTTTTTAAGATTTTTTAAATAGGTATATTAAGTTAAAATTGCTCTACAAGCATCTTCTCATCTCTTTTAAGTCAAGTATTACATGTACTAATATTGTGTACTATCACCTGGAAAGTGGGGTTGGGGGGGGGGGCTACTCTGGATTTCAAGTGACAGGGGTGATTGAATGGGGGCAAAAATGAAAACTCCAAAAAATCCCTAGGGTTTCAAACAAAATCAAAAAAGGTCCCAAACCAAAATTTAACCCCCAAAAAATCTCATGCCAAATTTCCGAGTCATAAAAATTTCCAGAAAGTATTAAATGATATAACACAAACAACAGAATAATTTGATAATGAAAATTACAGGTAGAATCATATTTAAGACCATGTTTCGTGTCCTCATGACACCATCATCAGGTCAAAATATAATATTCAACAGATAACAAGAATATTAATTTTCAAGTTCAAGTTCTTAGTCCCTATCATGCCTGATAGGAATAGAATAATTATTATAATAATAGTAGTAATGGAATGTTTGTGACTGTTTATTCATCACACCCTCTGGAGTAAGAACCTTTTCTGCATCTGGTGATCATATTGTAACAACACTCCAGACAGACACCCAAGAACATATTCTGTTACAACAGTAACATTATGCAGAATGACAACTCAAAACAAGACCACCCTGGGCAAGAATATTATGCACAACCATACAAAGTTATTTACAAATTATTATTATTAGATAAATAATAGTCATGCTTTATGAACTATGTTGCATCCATCATGGCTTTGGTCATAGCATAAAGTATATTTAATATCATTCTTGGGTAATTACCCAGGGTGAATTTCATTAGATAAATCACCTAAGTATAGCTGGCGTGCCCTTTTTAACACATTCATTGCGAAGCAATGGATGAGTTTTTGCATAGAGGGGCAAAACGGCGTTAGCAGAAATCTGTGTAGACGGAAGTGATGTAACAAATTGGTTATAGATGTGAGCAGCCGCTGACCAACTTGCTAACTTGCTAACAAATAGCAAACACCACCTTCTGGATGATTGCAAAACACCGCGAGAGAATTTTTATTCTTAAATGTAGGCATTCAGTAAATAAAATTAGTCCAAAACATATCTATATATTTTTTTAAATATTTCTTTTTTCTCCGAAAATGAGCCCGCGTACCTACCCGTCCCTCCATCTCGTATTAGTGTTATGTGCCGAGAAGGCAGCCATATTTTAACGAATGTTGTCCACACTGACACCCCCAGATGGGATGTATACTTAGTTGATACATGGATAGAATTTGGTTGGAAATGTTGAAAAATTCTAGAATTTGTGGAGCCCAAACTGTTTCGAGATGTTCATCGGATTCGTCGGCCTCTATCATGGGCTCAAGGATCCTCAGCTTAAGCCAGCCATTATGCATTTTGATTTCCAGCTTTTGCGATTTCTGGTGAGTAAATATTACTTTCTTTAAATGTTTGAATTTGCTTTGAGCAAAACATACAGCCCACACGTCAAATCGAAACGACCCAGAACTAAACTAAAGTCTGTTTCAGACTAGAAGTCCAGAAATAATCGCCAGGTTTACAATCTCTGCATGTTCCATTCAGTAATATTTACAACGTTATGAAACTGCTAGTTCCATTGAAATGCCAAATGACTACTTTTGCATTATAACAATGGCCCTAAGTCGAATCTATCAGTAACAGATGATATCCAGAAATGCATAAAGTGGAATGGTATCTGTACTTTGTTTAAGAAATAGAAAACATGTACCGTGTTTGTATCGAGTTATACAAACACGAGTGGAAGTTTGGGAGAATGAGAAATGCTGTGGGAACACGAGCCGCAGGCGAGTGTTTCCACAGCTTTTTCGAGTTCTCCCAAACTTTCACGAGTGTTTGTATAACTCGATACAAACACGGAGTACATGTTTTCTATTTCTTTTAGAAAACACCACGACGAGAAAAAGGAAATCAACTTGTTAACTTTGATTTTCAAAATGTAAATTCTCTTTGCTCGCGCCATCACTACGTCAACAGCCCGTGCTAGTTCTGTGTCTACATCGAGTTATACAAACAGGATTTTTAACCAATCAGCGCGTGTGCTTTCTAAGGACTGTTTTCTAATTCTGATTATCGTCGCTCCTGTGTTACACACGTAGTCCCAGATCGATCTGGCAAAACAAGACATCAGGTTTAATGAATCTAACCGTGATACCAAACCTGGCAATTTTAAAAGCTATGTAACATTTGGTGACCATTGTAATCAGCCAAACGGGGTCGAAATGCAGGTAAATAATCAATTCAGTGTCTTAGATTGCTGGAAACAGAGTTGATCAGAGTTATCTGCAGTGTGTTTTCTTTCACTCAGGACTCTTGTCCTGCTAGGCCCGGGTCAACTAAAAAGGGATGTGCTCTATTTCTGGTATCTTCCAAATTATTTTTATTTAGATCTTCATCTTTTTTTATCTATTTAATTTCAGGGGCAGCAGTTAATGTTACATCTACTGGATTATTCCTGGCTACCCATATAGTTATTTAATAATAAAAAAAGTAATAAGTAATTATTATAATCAATGATACACAAGTCAAATGAATAATAACAATGACAACTCAAGAACTTTAAATGATAAATACTTTGAGTGCAGGGTGGATTGTCTTGGCAAACTGACTCCATCAGATTTCAACGCTTTCCTTCGAAAACTAAGCTTGCACACTTTCAACTTCATTTAGCCAGCCTATAGCTGACGTACTATTTGTAGTTCACCATCATAGCTTCAACCAACTCACCTTAGATATTGACATAGTCATTATGACTGTCTCTTATTCCTTGAAATATGAAACATATTGTTACATATAATACCACTACAACCTGGACTAATACACACTGAAATACTGTTTTGAGAAATTTCCACCACCAGACATCAAGACTGACACTTGAATAAAGTGATTTACCGGTATTTAGTGTTAATGAACTGTCAGACTACCTAATATCTTTGTTGTGAAACTTCTTCACCACCATTTTGGAATTATTATCAGGTTAAACTTTTGTTAAAATATTAAGAGTTTTTTGAGGTAATGGTATGTGACCAATCTGAACAGAACTTATCATCAAGCATTTTTGCTAACCATTTACACAAAATGTTGACAAGAAAACTTTTCTGTGTAAATGATACACAACCCAAATTTGCACAATGCTGTAAACAAGACATTTTGCTCATGAATATCGTAATATGATAATATGTATGTATTGGACTTCAAGTGGCACAAGCCTCAATAAAACTCCAAGAGACTACATTGTAGCTAGTAATATATAAAGTAAATGATCAGTTACGTCTGTGTACATGTAGGCTTCTCTCTGTCCACTCAAGCTTCCCACCGTGCAAGCAACCAAACTAACAAAATAGGCTTAATATATTTGCATGTGATATAGAATATTCTCCTTTAGTTTCATTCAGACCTGTATTTTTTGTAACATGGTACGTGTTTAAAATAGTTACATAAGCTTTCTCAAGGTTAACTGATAAATGTTGCACTAATCACGTACATTTCCTTTGAATAAAATATCATACATAAACTGTAACAAGCAAACAGTGAGTGAAGTTTTCACTTCATTTAGACGACACAACATTTGCTAAACAAAACATACAGAATGATGCTATATTGTCCTAATCTATTGTACAGCAAATGATTCATTTACCCAATCAATCAATTGTAAGCCTGCTGATAGCTAAGATACATATCAGGAAGAAGCTTGATGCTTATTGATGCACCGCCAACATTGTTAAACACTATAATACACAATAAACACTTGAGTCATTTCATGGCTAAGAGCATGAATGAGTTGACTCATGAGAGCCCTTTAATTTTTTCTAGCCCCTATGGTTATTTGGGGCAGCTACATGTAGTACTCTCCTATATTTTTGTTAACATTTTTATTGCTTATAAGTAGTGTATTATTTTGGGTACAAATAAAGATGTTGTTGTTGTTGTTGTTGAATTGATGGAAAAAATGTCTGCACTGGTAAACATTAACTAAAAAAACAAAATTGATGAATGCTTCTGCTACTGAGGAGTGAAGAAGAAAGAAAACAAGAAGAAAACAAGGTTGTACATACCACCCAAGATATCAACGTTTCCATCAAATCAACTTTATTTGAAAACATTCCAGCTCCTCTTCTTCGTACACTTACTGGAGCGATCGATCGGTAACCTCGTGTTTGATCAGTGCTGCAACAGGTTTCATTATTGAGTCGTTGGCGCATCGGAACCAGAAATCCTTTTGTAGACAGTCAAGAGCATTGAGAATTCCCCTTTGAGTATGAGGAAAAAAATGGTGTAGAGATATTCAGGCTGGCTCTGTTCTCTTTACCCCAATAGAGAGCCTGTTTACAGTTAATGAAATTTAACCCCCACTTTGACCCACACAGGATGAAAAGTTTCTCAAAAAAATGATGTATTACTATCCTTGAAACTTTTTTCAGAAATATGACAACTTATAACAGTACTTTCTTCATGACAAGGGAATGCTTTAAATAACATATATATACTAGAAAATTTACTGGTCAAAAATGGTATGTTATTTTGTAAAAAAGTCTCGCTGCCCTAGAACTTGCGCAATTTAGATAAACACATGCAATGCTCTGTAATTTTTAATCTCAACAATTTTTGTTGATAACTTTGGTCTTATGAATGTTAAAAGAACTACATTGTGTGTAAAATGAAAACACAGGGAAAGTATTCCATTATACTTCATGAAGTTGCAATAAGTGACTTTTGATATATCAAAATTCAGGATGATCAGCCTGGTTAACAAATAATGGTTTCCTAATGGAAGTCCAATTTTATTTTTTGGGGCTTTGATGGAGTTCATTCTGTTATGAGATCATGCGAGTGTACATGTAACTGGCCTGGTGAGCACTCAAA
>CM042754.1:9499874-9504874 GCA_022496165.2 Catalaphyllia jardinei
AGAACTTTAAATGATAAATACTTTGAGTGCAGGGTGGATTGTCTTGGCAAACTGACTCCATCAGATTTCAACGCTTTCCTTCGAAAACTAAGCTTGCACACTTTCAACTTCATTTAGCCAGCCTATAGCTGACGTACTATTTGTAGTTCACCATCATAGCTTCAACCAACTCACCTTAGATATTGACATAGTCATTATGACTGTCTCTTATTCCTTGAAATATGAAACATATTGTTACATATAATACCACTACAACCTGGACTAATACACACTGAAATACTGTTTTGAGAAATTTCCACCACCAGACATCAAGACTGACACTTGAATAAAGTGATTTACCGGTATTTAGTGTTAATGAACTGTCAGACTACCTAATATCTTTGTTGTGAAACTTTTTCACCACCATTTTGGAATTATTATCAGGTTAAAATTTTGTTAAAATATTAAGAGTTTTTTGAGGTAATGGTATGTGACCAATCTGAACAGAACTTATCATCAAGCATTTTTGCTAACCATTTACACAAAATGTTGACAAGAAAACTTTTCTGTGTAAATGATACACAACCCAAATTTGCACAATGCTGTAAACAAGACATTTTGCTCATGAATATCGTAATATGATAATATGTATGTATTGGACTTCAAGTGGCACAAGCCTCAATAAAACTCCAAGAGACTACATTGTAGCTAGTAATATATAAAGTAAATGATCAGTTACGTCTGTGTACATGTAGGCTTCTCTCTGTCCACTCAAGCTTCCCACCGTGCAAGCAACCAAACTAACAAAATAGGCTTAATATATTTGCATGTGATATAGAATATTCTCCTTTAGTTTCATTCAGACCTGTATTTTTTGTAACATGGTACGTGTTTAAAATAGTTACATAAGCTTTCTCAAGGTTAACTGATAAATGTTGCACTAATCACGTACATTTCCTTTGAATAAAATATCATACATAAACTGTAACAAGCAAACAGTGAGTGAAGTTTTCACTTCATTTAGACGACACAACATTTGCTAAACAAAACATACAGAATGATGCTATATTGTCCTAATCTATTGTACAGCAAATGATTCATTTACCCAATCAATCAATTGTAAGCCTGCTGATAGCTAAGATACATATCAGGAAGAAGCTTGATGCTTATTGATGCACCGCCAACATTGTTAAACACTATAATACACAATAAACACTTGAGTCATTTCATGGCTAAGAGCATGAATGAGTTGACTCATGAGAGCCCTTTAATTTTTTCTAGCCCCTATGGTTATTTGGGGCAGCTACATGTAGTACTCTCCTATATTTTTGTTAAAATTTTTATTGCTTATAAGTAGTGTATTATCTTGGGTACAAATAAAGATGTTGTTGTTGTTGTTGTTGAATTGATGGAAAAAATGTCTGCACTGGTAAACATTAACTAAAAAAACAAAATTGATGAATGCTTCTGCTACTGAGGAGTGAAGAAGAAAGAAAACAAGAAGAAAACAAGGTTGTACTTACCACCCAAGATATCAACGTTTCCATCAAATCAACTTTATTTGAAAACATTCCAGCTCCTCTTCTTCGTACACTTACTGGAGCGATCGATCGGTAACCTCGTGTTTGATCAGTGCTGCAACAGGTTTCATTATTGAGTCGTTGGCGCATCGGAACCAGAAATCCTTTTGTAGACAGTCAAGAGCATTGAGAATTCCCCTTTGAGTATGAGGGAAAAAATCGTGTAGAGATATTCAGGCTGGCTCTGTTCTCTTTACCCCAATAGATAGCCTGTTTACAGTTAATGAAATTTAACCCCCACTTTGACCCACACAGGATGAAAAGTTTCTCAAAAAAATGATGTATTACTATCCTTGAAACTTTTTTCAGAAATATGACAACTTATAACAGTACTTTCTTCATGACAAGGGAATGCTTTAAATAACATATATATACTAGAAAATTTACTGGTCAAAAATGGTATGTTATTTTGTAAAAAAGTCTCGCTGCCCTAGAACTTGCGCAATTTAGATAAACACATGCAATGCTCTGTAATTTTTAATCTCAACAATTTTTGTTGATAACTTTGGTCTTATGAATGTTAAAAGAACTACATTGTGTGTAAAATGAAAACACAGGGAAAGTATTCCATTATACTTCATGAAGTTGCAATAAGTGACTTTTGATATATCAAAATTCAGGATGATCAGCCTGGTTAACAAATAATGGTTTCCTAATGGAAGTCCAATTTTATTTTTTGGGGCTTTGATGGAGTTCATTCTGTTATGAGATCATGCGAGTGTACATGTAACTGGCCTGGTGAGCACTCAAAATAATTTGTGGAATCCATGTCAGTAGTTACCCCTAGGAAAGTAAACCTAAATCACCCATTAATGGCACAAGTCGAAAAATTGATTTTGCTTGTATTTTGCCCATAGACAGGTCCTAGTAAGAATAGAAACGGACCATAATTAGTTTCTAATACAGTTTTCTTTGGTAAAAATATGCAAAAAATGATTGGGCTCAAAATCCACTTCCGGCCTTGCTGAATTTTCCGGACATTTGATTGCTTTGCACTCCACAGAACAGCTGCTTGAGAATCTTTCAGTGGATTTTACATTCAGTTTTGGTCTTCGTGGTATGACTGAGCGGAAAGTAAAATAAATCGAAGTTAGTTTTGAGCCCGAAAAGAGATCAAACAGACATGCAAAATTTTACAATGTGTTGCAAGCAAATTATTGCATTAATACATCGCCGTATTTTTCTATGGGCTATAACTCTAAATACCAAAAAAAACACCCACCTGTTAGGATATCAAAAAATATCTCTGGGCAAATGGCTTTAAGTCGCCCGCCGTGGCCTGTGTTTCTCATAGATTTTGCCCAAAATCCACCGTTGGAATGTTAACAGTTGCTTGACGTGGATAGCCACTGTCGAGTAAACATTCCTTTCCAACAATCTGATGAAATCAATTTTTGAAACGATGTGTCAATAAAATGATGGAAAGTTTTGTTGTTGTTGTTGGTTAAGTTAGTATAAATACATAGATTTTTTCAGTTGCATTGCAACACCCACGACATCCCCGAAAAAGAATGTGACAATTAAGAGTGCTCCAGGAAATGATTTTAACACTATTTTATTAATTTCACTGATAACTTACAATACAGCAGCAGTTTTAGATATACACTTGACCAATCCTCTATGGCTTATGGCAATTAAATGATTGACTGACAAATGAAGTCAAGTGGAAATACCATAAATTCTGTAAACTGCTAACTGTGTGATAGCATCTCAGCACTTGTACCTACACAATATGCTCAAACTCAGCTAGAAAACCCGGAATTTCTTGAATTGAATTAGCCGAGGAAGAAATTGCGTTTGCGCTTCAGTCATACTGGGAAAAAATCTATCTTTTCTACTTTGGTTGTTTGATCAATTAAGTGACACTATTAACGCCATTTGCTACCTGTCTGAAATTTGCAGATCATGACTGGTAGACAAATACAGTAGTCGCATCCCGGGGTCCAGCGCCACCGGCCCATTTTGCTAAGAAAAGAATATCTTTGCAGTCTCCTAAGGCGCTTCCTTAGAAGTAAACGTTGTTGAACCCTTTTTTTTTTGAAAATATTTATAATGCTTCCTTCCAAACACTCCTTCGAGAAATACAGTAAAAAAGAAATGTCACCGTGCTTGCAACAGCAATATGATGGAGCAGTCTTAGCCTGGTTAATGCCTCTACTGGTTCTTAGCCAGGTACCTTATCTTATCGGCTCTCCTTACATTTTGCAGTAGCTGGAAAAGTCTACAAGAGCACGTGGAACAATGTAATATATAATTTATGAGAAAAAAAACACCCAATTTTAAACAACATCCACTCAAAACGTTCCTCGAGTGGTTGCATTCAAGGCCATAATATAATTTGAATCCTCAGTTACAAACGATTTTGTGCACAGCCATATCATTTTTCCTTCCGCAATATTTTTGTGCAAATTTTCAACTTAAAGAGAATAATCTATATTTGCCAGAATTATACAATTAAAACGAGCATTAATGTCGCTGTCGATCTTAGCTTGAAGGAAATCCCTTAATGTTATATACAACCACAGGTAGCCCAATCAAAAAAAATGAGAATAACAACCTACCTAACTTCAGGTGTGTGTTGCCTTGTTTCCAATGGATTATAGGCCATGAATTGGCCTAACAAACCTCAAGCAAAACAGGAAAACAAACATCTGAAGCGAAATAGGTTTACTTTTTATTCATACCTGCTTCTTCGTATATTTTGGGCTTAGGAATATAAGCGTTTTTTCCCATAGAAATCCTTATACTTCGACTACTGTGTAACCTAAGATGTGCAAGCGTAGGACTCTAGTGCTACCGCGCGCTCGTGCGGGCGTGTTAATGACGTAAAAAGCAACCTGGTCAGTAATGCGCAATGTAATTCAGAGCAATCACCTTCAAGATTTTGTTGGCTCTTCAAAATAGACCGAGAACCTATGACAGCGTTAACAGATTGCTTCAGTTGAGCAAGTGCAGGACTTCACTAGATCTTGAAGCTTATCGACATAAGGCTTTTTGCGTTTCACAGTGATTCCAGAAACATCAATGTCTAGAGAGAGACAGATGTCGCACAAAACAGAGACACTGAAAGTAGCTGCAAGTTTGCTACTGGAGGCAAGTTCACAGATGTTGTTAGTGTCGTACATTATGGGATGTTGAAGGCCCACTAAATTGACCACATCTTGATGCATCTTACTTAAGGCTACCTCCTGGCGAGCACAGTTCTCATCTTCTTCGTCCTCCTCAGTCACAATATCAAGACTTCGTTTGGAAGCCATTGTGGAAAAAAGCTCTGGATTTGCTGCTCAGTCAAAAATTCACTGATGGAAAAGACACGATTACCATTGGGATCTTTTGCAGTTCGCATTTCTTGTGACACAGTGAGTGGGTCAAGCTTCTTTCCAGTTTTCTCTCCTATCTCAAATTTCTTCTGAAGGTAGTCCTTTTGAGTTGAATTAAACC
>CM042754.1:9509874-9514795 GCA_022496165.2 Catalaphyllia jardinei
ACAAACAGAAGTTAGTCAAAATGTTTGCATACAAGTAAAGAATATTAACACGAGTGGGAAATCAAATTATCTACCTGATCCGACGTGAACCAAATGTCCCGTTCTTTTCATGATTAACTGGGAAAAGTTTTTGTTTATTCTGCGGTCAGCTCTAGGCCATTTCCCTCTGACGTTTCTATGCTCTGAAATTTCTGGAGGGACCCTACACCTCTTGGTTCCCCTTGTCCAACCAAGTCCAAGGGATGAACGATGTGATGGACAAATCGTCATGGTAATGACACTTTGTGGCACTTTAAACATCGCAGCACGAGCGAGAATCAGGTCTACTTCACTCTTCACATCTTAGAATTGCCAGAGTGACTTGTGCCGGGTTATATCTTTACTACATGATAGCAGTGCAACTATCTCTATAGACTGACTTCTGTCTCTTCGATCAAAGGAACACTGCCCACCAACTAGCGACTTAAATGAACAGCAAACATCCATTTTGTTTTGTTCGCAGAAGTCGGTCACGGAAGAGCAAATTGCCACGAAATATATATAATTTGATTAAGCGATTAGCCAAAATAGGCTGGCCGCAAAAATTTTTTACTAAACCTAACCCTAAGTTTTCAGACTGAAGAAAAAAAATATCTGTCAAGGTAATATTGTTGAGCATTTTACTTATTTGAAAAAGAAACATTTGTGCACAATAAACTATATGTACATGTCCAGTATGTGCGTGCCTGGAAAGCAATCCGTTCAGCACAGTAATTGTTCAAATTAATAGCTACCGAAACACTGGCACTGTTGATGTATACTATTTATCATTTAAACTTTTAGGATTTGTTTAGTTTGCTTTTCGCGACTTTTTTAGAAGGAGGAAAGGCATGTCAACAAGCTGACTGGTATACAGATAAAATACGTTTAACTGGGAATCGATCCGTCGAAATCAACACTGTCAGTAATGTAGGGTTCCTTCAGATCACGTAAGGCTACAAACTAACAATATCAACTTGTTATTACGCTCAACAAATGCACTTACAACGATTTTCTTTCTAGAACTCATTCTTGTAACTGAAATGATCAAAGAGACAACAGGTTAAATCAACATCGCAGTAACACCCGAACTCCAAGTAAATTGCTTCTAATTGGCGTTTTTGATTGACGAAATTTCTAAAGCGATGCCTTTCAAAATATTAAAGTTAAGGGTGGTCAAATATGCTTTTCATTTTTCACCCAAATGTACTTAAGATAGCCATCTGCAGTTTGTTGGAAACAAATTATGTATTCAGGGTGACCGCCCGCGTCACGGAATTGTTTACATTCCCACGACGGTTCAGGGAAAAATTAATGAGAAACACAGGCTGGGAGACTTAAAACCATTTGCCCAGAGATGTACAAAGTGTTTTTATGGCATTTATAGTTACAGCCCATAGAAAAAAAGGCGATGTTTTAGTGCTATAATTCACTTGCAACACATTGTAACACTTTGCATGTCGGTTCGATCTCGTTTCGGGCTCAAACGAAACCTCAATTTATTTTATTTTTACCTCAGTCATACCATGAAGACCTGAGCTGAATATAAAAACCATTGAAAGATTCTCAAGTAGCTGTGCGACGCGTGAAGCAATCAAATATTCAGAAAATTCAGCATAACCGGAAGTAGATTTTGAGCCCAATCAGAGCGAAATCATTTTTCGCAAATTTCTTCCAAAAAAGCTCCCTTAGCGGAAACTAACTATGGTCGGTTTGTTTTCTAGCTAGGGCCAATCTATGGGAAAAATTTGAGGAAAATCGATTTTTTCACTTGTACCGTTGTTTGGTCCATATTTGTGGGCACTGGCTCTTAATTGCACTCCTATTCTGCTTAAAAAATTATGAAAAGCAATGATTGCATGTCCTTTCCTTTTAATGTCTCACATGGTAGTCTCTTGCACAGCATGTGACATGAAGTCTGTGCAATTCCAGATTTGTCTCATGTTTGAAACCTCCAAAAAGTTAGAAATCCTGGGTCACTTTGGTATTCATTTGTGTGTGGACATTTCTAGAACTAAAATCTTTATCGTAGATTGGAATTACTCCAGCAGAATTGCAACTATGAATGAATTTATACACCTAGTCAAAGCCGTGTTTACAAAAGGTTTGAAACACTGATTTGAAAAGCATCATAAAATAGATGTGTTGAATGATCAATTCCCACAAAATAGTCTGCTGATAAAAGATAAAACAATATAGACCTAATATCAAGTGTACTTACCTCGGGTAAGCGCTTCGTCTCGAAGAAATTCAAACTCAAAGAACCCCGAAATTTACCCCATGTTTTCAAAACAGGCACCATCTTGTAAAATCGAACAATGCAAAGGAGTCTGGGAAGACCTTCATTCCTACTGAACTGATTTGAAAAGCATCATAAAATAGGTGTGTTGAATGATCAACTCCCACAAAATAGTCTGCCGATATAAGATAAAACAATATAGACCTAGTATCAAGTGTACTTACCTTGGGTAAGTGCTTTGTGTCGAAGAAAATCGAACTCAAAGAACCCCGAAATTCGCCGCATGTTCTCAACACAGGCGCCATCTTGTAAAATCAAACAATGCAAAGGAGTCTGGGAAGACCTTTATGCCTCTGAGCTGTTATTAAAAGTTTTTGATGATTAACAGATGAAAGAATTGAGGAGACTTCAAACAAAAAGTTTCGCTATTATTTATACAGTATTATAAATAAATGCTTCAAAGATGAATACAAACACTGCAAAATGATTTGAACAAAAAAAGAAAGAAAAAAAAGAGAAAGAAAAACAGCAAACATTGGATTGAAAATCCATTCCACCCCTTTGTTATTACAACATGGGGTATTCGTCTTTGGCAACCCATCCAAGCATGAATGCGTGAACGGCTAAATGACTTTGAGCGGACAGAATGCCGTGCTGTCCTTGTGGTATGATGACTCTACGTTGGAGAGTATTTTTTCTCTCTCAAAAGTTAACAAAGAAAGGAAAAAAATCTCTATCACCTGGGAAAAAAAAGAACAGAAATAAATAGGAATGAAAATGAGAATCCGGTTATACTTGCTTTGCTGTTTGCACAAGAAGCCATACTTTCTTTATTATTGACTTGGACGAGGATCACCAATAACTTCATTGAGTGTTTTCAATCATGTTGCATCTCACCGTTTATTCTGTTACCATTGCTTGAAGAGCACATGCCACTAGATAAGCATGTTACCAATATTTGCAAGGCCTGTTTCTTCCACCTCAGGAACAAGAGACTGTTTATCTATAGCAGACACTGAAAAGCTGGTTCATGCATTCATTACCTCTAACCTTGGTAGTGCTAACTCACTATTGTACGGGCTACCCACCTTTCTAATAGATCGCTTACAAAATGTCCAGAATACTGCGGCCCGTATTATTACTCCACTAAGAAATATGACCACATTAAGCCTGTCCTAAAGCAACTTCACTAGCTTCCAGTTAACCAGTGCATTAACTATAAGATACCACTTCTGACCTACAAAGCATTCAATGGGCAGGCCCCTAGTAACATTACTGAACTATTACAGCCCTATACACCAGCTAGGAATCTGAGATCCTGCTCTAAAGACCTCCTAAAAATACCACTTGTCAAGCTGTTGGGTGGCATAGGCACTTTGATTTTCATCATTGCCATTATTACATGTTCCACACTCCTGTAGGCTCAGTATAGATTAAATTTATATTGTTCCTCCCTAAAAAGATTTGTCATCTCCCAGGTTCTGATAGACATGTGACCAGACCCAACTAGGATCTCTCTTCTCTTGCTCCAGTAGGGTCAGAAGATCAGAGACCCCCATAATGAGGCTGGGCAAATTTCTGCAGAAATTTACTAGGAAAAGCTTGTTTGCTTAACTTTTGCACAGTACTATGGAGCATCTCATCTAGATTCATATTTCTCTATGATGATGTGCTATTCAATGGGAAAAGCAAACAAAGCAATTTTTGTTGACTGAATAATTTATTTGCGCGCCCAAGAGAGACCTGCAACCCTAATCTTGACAGTGACCAGCGGATTGTGTATTACGTGTGCGATTTTAAGAAAAAAAACCCCTCTTTCTAGGACCCCTAAAGTCCTCTAAAAATATGCTTAGAAAGTCCATTCTGATTGGTTTATTTGTCCTCAAGACAATAGAACAATAAGAGAACCAAAGGGTCTTCAGGGAAGGTAGGAAAGTCAATTGTCCCCACATGCATTTTTTCAGGCAGTTACGGGCGGCACAGGGAAATGGCAAGGTTTTTCGCATGGGGGGTTACGGGTGGCACATGAGTCCATGTGTTAAAGGGTTAAATTTTGTGAAAACGTCAGTAACATTTGGAATTATTTGTGCAACAGACCCACTTCTACAAAATATGACTAAGATTGTTTGCCTCCATTGACTCATCTTCGATATTTTTTAATTATAAACCCCTGTAGGCCGTGGGACAATTTTTCAAAATCAGTTTAGTTTACCACACGCTATATCTCTGAAACGAAGACGGCGACCCCCAATTTTTTTTGCATTTCTGGCACAAGTAACTCACTATCTGCCTGCAGTAAAAATTTAAAAAATTCTATCAACAGGAAAATTTTCACATGAACGTCCTTAAAAGCCAGCAAATAGTCTAAAATTACTCTCTTTATCCTTGTAAATTTCCTGACTTCCATCTCTGAAAGATTTTGCCTCAATTTTGAGCAAAAAACTTCCCTCCATGACCAGCTTGGATATTTAATCAGCTAACTTGACAAAATTCTCCGGAGGGGGGATATGACAGAAATTGGTGAGAATCGAAAGTAACGCCAATTTTTCACTTTGAAGTCTGGTTTTACAAAGCGTGGTGTCCAGGGTGCTCAGCTTGTTATTTTTGTTGACGCCAAAGGAGAAAATATCTGCAAGAGGTCATTTTCTAGTTGTAGTGAAAAAG
>CM042754.1:9515195-9522695 GCA_022496165.2 Catalaphyllia jardinei
ATTATGAAGACGTTCGTGCGAGAATTTATTCATTGTAGAAAGTTTCTTCGTGTTTTATACCGAGTCCGTAATGCTCAGTCCGCGTTTTATACCTGAGTCCGTATTTTATACCCAGTCCGTAATGTTTAGTCCGTGTTTTATTCCCAGTCCGTAGTCAGTAGTCCGTAGTCTGCAGTCCGTGTTTTATACTGACCCTACTTTGATCTTCCATGTGACAGAAGCCTCCATCCCATGCAACAAACTGTTATAATTGACACATAATTGGCATCCCTGTTATAAACGTGGTGTGCACGCGTAATATGCAATCCACTGGTCACTGTCAAGATTAGGGTTGCAGGCCTAAGAGAGGCTCACAACAACAGCAGTTCCGGTTTTGATCAGGAATTCCCAGCAAATGTTGTACAAGTGAATCAAATGGGTACAAAAAATCTTATTTTTTCATAGCCACCATCACATAACCACGAGGCACTAACATTGCATTTGATAATTCAAAACCCACTTGTCTTTTAGATATCAGTAGAAGATAGTCAACAGCAAGTTGACCCTTACAGTGAGTTGCATATTGGTCCTGATGAGGTGCTGCAGATAATAATAACCAGTGACCAGAAACACTTATACATCTTGAGTAAACACAAGGTATTGTGGAAAGGATAGCTGTAGAACATTTTTTATTGTGTTATTTAATATGTGACCCTATTTGGGAAAACCAGGCTTAACAAAAATAGAGTTGTTAGCATTTTCAATGCATTACAATGCGTTGATAGTGCATTAAAATGCGTTGATAGTGCATTAAAATGCGTTGAAAATGGTTCTAAATGCATTTGTAATGTTACTCAGTCCATTGTAAAAACGTTGACAATGTTCAACAAATGTTTAAGAATGGATGAAAAATGTTTCTCAATGCGTTGGCAACTTTTTCCAACGTTTGATCCAATTGCTGCCCAAAATATTGAGAACAAGGACGTTTCGCCCCGTTACAACAAAGCTGACCACACACTGTGGACACAGCCAATAGCGCTTGGTTTTGAAGTGACAGATATTCAATTGAACATCAAAATTCTACCTCTGAGAGAATTTGATTTTGTTTAATCCGTAAAGAGCAATTTGCCACAACTTACATTGAAACTTTTGCGGAGCAACAGCCAATACCCACCAGAATAAGAAACGCAGAAAAAAAATGGTTACGGCGTGATTTGTTTGGCAGCTTGCCTCCAAGGTTCGTTAATTTTTCTGTCACTGTTTTTGCCACAGAATAACCATTCCCTTGAGTAGCAGGTGAAGGTGTCATCAGAAATATGTAACACAATAAATAGGAGTGAACTTTCCTGAACTGCAATCTTTTACCAAGAGCAAGTCAAGACTATGTATGATGATAAATTAATAATTATCTTTGTCGAATGCGTGGTGTGCATGACTCAGGATGATCAAAACTGCTACACCGTCGGTTGCATCTAATCGCGAACAGCTTGAGACATTTCAAAGATTTTTTGAAGCTTAATTAACGGTTGGTTTTCAGTGCCAATGAAACTGAACGGTGTACTGAAAATTTATTTATTTTCTCTGGTAATTTTATACGAACATTACGAAGCAGACACTGAGGCACTGAGGCAGACAAGGTTGCGCCACATCATTGTTATGTTTATGGCTCGTTTTTCACCTTTTATCTTTATGTTGTTTAATTGCAGTGGTTAGCAAAGACCTTTTTGATAAGTTAACTGCAAAAGGGATTAATCTGCACCAGTGTAAAAGAAAAATTTTAGGAGGCTTGCAAAACAAAATTTATTCAGTATCACAACTTCAAATTTGTGATCACTTGTGCGAAACGGTGACATTCCTTTGTGCCATTCAAATCATGTTTGTGATGTTGCGTTGTTGAAGTTGCCAAGTAAAATTGTCAGGATCAATTTATCAGCCTGATCCTGATTTTAAGCGGTTTTTGAACAAACTTTTGTGAAAGAAGAGTATTTGTTTATTCACTTAGAACAAATAAAGAAATAGACCTTGTCTGAAGTTTGCTTTCGTGACATCATTTTGACCTTTCTGTCTGCTATCAAGCTTTCCATTTTGAACTTCCAATATGCTCGGAATAAGGTTACAAAATGAAAATTCCCTACATCGTTTCAATAACATCGCTCATTTTGCCTTCCAATATTAGTATTTGGATACTCTCTAATGTTTAAAGTTTTCCCAAAGGAAAGGTTGTTTTGAATTCAGTGAAATTCGAGACTCGATCGATTGTTCAAATTCGAATGTCATGCATGCATGAATTTGAAGCAGACAATCTTTATTTTTGCTGCCATAAGTTCACTCAACATCATAAGAACTAAAGCCAAAATAGGAACTCAAGTTTTACGAAGCTTCATCGCGTTCTCTACAAAATTACATCAGAAAACTCAATGTATATGATATTTCTGCTCAAGTTCAAAGATGCTGTACGTGCTAGAGTTGTTACATGTAACAATTCGTTGTAAAGATTTTAATAACTGATAGCAGTGGTTCTATGAATGATTCCAAATGGCCGGCTGTTTCATTGCATGCATGTTCAATGTTTGAAAATGCATTGACAATGTTTTGAAATGGTTTTGAAATGGATTCGCAACGCATTTCGGTTCCGTTGAAAAACATTGCCAACATTTCAAAACGCAATGAAAATGCTCTTCAATGCATTTCCAACACATTGAAAATGCATTGCAACGAAAAAACACTCCAACGCTATTTTTGTTAAGCCTGCTTTTCCCAAATAGGGTCACATATACATGTATGTTTAAATAACACGGAAGCTTCAGTAAGTGTATAAATTATATCAAATAGCATTATTTCCTAAAGCTAACAGGTTTACATGTCACTATAAAAATTGTCAAACAAACTCAGTGTTGCTCTTTTGTACAAATAGTAGGGTCAATTTATACCAGTATTTATATTGAATCGTGTAATTTTTTTTCTCTATTTACCTCCCGTCTTGTATAGTCTTAGGCAAATAAGACCCAGTTACCCCCAATTGAGTTGGTGTGTATTTACTATGTAAAAAACTCAGTTTTCCAAGCCACATCTTTAGGACTGAATCCTTTGAAAGAGAAATATGAAGTGATGCGAACTTCAACGGTTACTTCTAGCAGCTTTGACAGCACATTTTGTAAAAAAGATGTTTTAGTTTGAAAGAAGTAAAGAAACAAGTCAGAAAAAAATCACTGACCTTGTATCAAACCAGTGTCATGACAAAACAAACTCAAATCTGGCCTGTTCATAGTTTGATAGTAATTTTTCTTGGACATTTCTGTCCAAGGGGGAAAGGTGCAATGAGTTTATCCCTATGTGAAGCACCAACCTGTGAGACAAGTGTGTGGGTTCTTTAACGTCCCCTGCTAACCATGTACATGTAACATTGAAGATGTAGGAGACGGGGCCTATGGTTTATAGTCCTTATTCAAGAAGACTTGCAGATATAATTTCAAAGGCAGCGCATCCTCCTTAGTTATTTTAAGACCCTGAGTGTTGGTCTGGTCTGGGGCTTGAACCCTTGACCTCCCGAACAGCAGAGTGGCACTCCACCAACTGAGCTAACCAGGTGGCAGTAATTCAGTGGTAATTCAGCGCCTTATTCGTCTACGCTAACAAAGCAACAGTAAGAGATTAGTGTAATTATATGAATAATAAAACTTGTATTGGTTCAAACAACTAGTTCATCATCTTGTGATACAAAAGGTTTCTTTAGTTTTTTGTTCAACAAAAGATCTTCAGAAGATGTCCTTGGAAAACTGATATTTTTCCAAATGTTATTTTTCTTGAAAATGAAACGCAAATCACTATCATGTCAAAACAAGTCTGTCTGCAAAAATTAGCTTGATCCTGTGAAAAATGAAAATTGCCCCGAAAATCCTTATAATTATGCCTTTTTTGCACAAAAGCTTTCAGGTTATATATTTTTGTCTGTCGTTTGTCTGCTGGTTATATTATTTTTGTCTGCTGTTTGTGAAATATTGAAACTTGAACCAGATGGGAAGAAATTGGCCATGTGCCCAGCAACCAGTGAAAACAGCAAAGTGATTGAGACATAAATGTACAGGCACCTTCTTACTTGGCAGGGATGGGGGGGGGAGGGGGTGGTGGTGACCTTATATTCCCCAAAAAATTATACAATGCCCGAAAGCATGTATTGCACAAATGCACTTAGTTTACAGTATTATCATTCCAAAATTCCAGTGGAATCTTGATTTTTTGAACCTTCAGGGGAAACAGAAATTGGTTCAAGTTATCAGAGATTTTTAGAAATCGAGGGTAAAGTTACAGTGTTTGACTGAGGATTGGGAACAAATACAGGGTGATGTTTTTCTATTCAATTGAAAATGATATGCAAAAATTCAGGCACCTTTGAGAAAAAAAAAAACTTAAGATTGTTACTTAGCAAGGTTTTACAGTCAGCCCTTTAATCAGTGCATCTGACAGGATGCAGTGGTGCGGATATGCATAATTCACCTACTTCCGCATCCTCCACGTCCTTGGGGCATTTTTCCGCATAAAACTACAAAATTGCTACGTGTAAGCGAAAAAGCAAATGCTTACCATCCTTAGAAGAAAAAATAGTAAAGAGATTGATCATTTTGAAGAACTTTTTCACCCAAAACAGCAATGAAAACACACCTTTTTGTTCATAAACAATTTTAATTAAACCATCAGGCGTTCCATAGTCTTTTGATGGGCCTGGGTTCTAGTTTGGGACTTCTGGTGTCCAGTTTTTTCTCATCCGATTTAATGCCTGGTTACTAAGTTTCGGAGAAACTCAACTGCAAAAGCTATGGAAAAACTGCGTTGATTGAGGAAATACCTGTCCATAAATGGCAGCAAAAGGTCAAACATGTCGTAAAGGACTAAAATTCTCAGTAGGACATTAAAGTGTATTTTATACATCAAAAAAGCCAAGGGAGCAGTTTTATTAATTTGAGAAATTTCCGCATAATCTGGCGTCTTTTCCGCATAATTTTGCGGAAAGTTTACACATAATTTTCCATTTTTTTCCGCACCCTATCAGATGGCCTGTGTACTACCTACGCACTTTATAGACCAAGAACCAGGAACAGAGTAAAAGAACATTCCCATGTATACTGTATTTTCAAAGCTATTTTCCCTGTATAAAATTTGAAGTGATGAACCATGAACCAGCAAGTTTTTCAACTGGTGGTACTTGGATTTCATGGCCAATTTCAGACCATTTACACATGCGAGGAAATGCAGAAGTATTTTTTCAGTAGTTTCAAATCAAAACAGACTCTTTTGTTGAGGTTTCCTATATAAAAAAGGCTGTAAATCACTTTCCCTTAATAAAATTATCTATGAAAAACATTTTTCTCCGTACTTCACAGTGCTAGGCCCTTAATGAACCCTGCAGGTGCTCATTGTTTTAAATGTGTAATATCATTGTAGCATTCCATAAAAGAGCTACAGTCCCCTATAGGAAAAAAGATAACGACTGGTACATTTACCCATAGTTCTTAGCGCAGGACCCTTACACAACAATCCTAAAAATGTACAGAACTGTTACAAAAGCTTCAAACCTGGGCCACTCAGTGTCCATGGTACAGGGAGAAATATTGTAAAAAATGTGGCTTTCTTTATGCCTTATAAGCTGTGTTAGGCTTGCAAGGCATTGTGGTAAAATATACAGCTGCCATAATTTTTCTTCAGTGGATTGCAGATTTATATTCCTTATTATATCTCTAAGTTAGTATGCGCTGTGATTTGTCAATTTAGCAGGCCGTACTCTCCTGCACGGCCCGCTAAAATTTAAATTTGTTTGTGTTGCCAAACTGTTGCGTGATCTATTGCTAAAATTTCTTAACTTATTTAGCAAGTAAAGGTTTAAAACTTTCTTTTACTCTAAATTGTGTGCTAAAGCGTAGTAACGACTTAAAAACAATTTCAAATTGACTCGTTTTGCTTTCGACCTGCTTCAGAAATTTTCGGCTGGTCCTCATTGATGAAAATTGTTCCTGAAATCGTCAGACACACACTGGAGACATAATAAATATCTTACTGACCTCGTCATCTCGGTCCGTACTGTAAGTTACGGATCCTCGTTCTGTAACTTATGGTACAGACCTTGAACTTGGTTAGTAAGAGGTATTTATACAACTGTAATCATAAAGACATAGGCATGGGCTGGGTGAACTAATGATAATAATGTAGCTATGACTTGCAAAGGTGACAAGAATACCAGTTGAAGAGTGCAGCACCTTTTTGTCCTGTGATAACTGTGTCAGACCTGAGGATCCTTTCTGTGGCTGGTGCACTTTGTATAACAGGTAAAAATGGATTGCTTTAATGTTACAACAAAGTTTGTGAGAACCCAGTACACTACTGTCCTGAGACCATTTTTAAAATGGGCCTGTTCGCTCCCAGCTTAAGCCAGTCTCATGCTCTAAGTTGCCAATCTTTTTTCCAAGGAAGAACTTTTAAGGTCTTGTCCTCTTATTGGCTCAATAAAGGTCTTCCTTTATTAGCCGACCACTTGAGTTAGGTGATGACAGAGAGCAAGAAGATGATGTGGATGGGATATGTTAGGGGAGGGGTCAACAGCTTAAGGGAATGAAATACCTTTAAAACCTACGTCAGCTATTCTTGCTAGCTGAAAAATTTAATGGCTTGTGTATGGGAGAAGGGATGGAAGGGCTGATTTTTTTTTAGGGATTTTCAACTGAGATATGTTTTGTGTCTTGAGAACAAAACAGTTATGTATGTGAAAGGGCATGCGAGAAACTGTGCAATTGCCCGATAGAAGGAGGGAGGTCTTGGATATAGAAGCTGAGGGCTTCTTTCCCATGATGATCTCTCTGGTATTGTCATTTCCCACGTTGGCTAATTAAATTAGTTCTTGTTTATTGGTAACATGAAAAGTGCATTTCAAATGAAACACATCTTTTTGTCTCTTCCACTTTTTCATAAGAATGATGTCTGACTTTCTTCCATTTATAGTGGAACCCTGTTAGTATGGTCACTAACAGGCCATTGAACTTTTGGCTGTATTAACAGGGTGGGTGTACATGTATTGTTGGGGTAAGGTCAAACTTCATGACTGGTTTAAATTTAGTGACTTTTTAACAGACATCTCACATTAAATTATTGCACCTCTAAACAACTGTTCTTAGTTTTACTTTTTAAACAATTGAAACTTGTATCAGTGCATAAAATGTTCAACAATGGAACGTTGAACATTATTAGTTTGAGTGGCCATATTAAGAGGGTAAAATTATAAAGGATTATACAGTGGCCTTAATGATGAAGTGACTGTTTTAATGATGTGACTGAAAGGTAGGGTTCCACTGTACCTAGCATACTTCATATGTTTTCAAGAAAGAAAGAGTATCATGTTGCTTACCTTTCCATGAAGGACAAAAGCATCAAGTTACAGACATTTATGTGAAGCGTTTAATTGAAGGACACTCAGTTTGGCACTCTTAAATCATGTTTGTCCTTTCTTTTTGCAGATGCTCTCAAAGGCATGTCTGC
>CM042754.1:9531078-9547495 GCA_022496165.2 Catalaphyllia jardinei
AAGGAGTCGTTGAAACTGCCATAAACTCGCTGAAACCAACTCCCTTATTTGCATTCTGTCAACAAGACACGCAGTGATTTTTTGAAACTGATTTTTGTGACACAAAATCAACATTTTTCTTCACATGTTAACCGTTTTCTTGCAATTTATGTTTTTATCGTGTTCATTAGCAAGTGTAGAATTCATTCCTTGAGTCACATTCAGGGAAATCTATTCAGGTTTTTTAAAATCTTCAAAAACTCATAGTGAGAAAACACAGATTATAACGAATCCTCGAAGAACAAGACGCCAAAAGGCGATTCCGTGTGATGCTTGGGCTAGGGAGCGTAGCATTGGAATGAATTGTGAAGTAAAGTCCCGGGGGGGGGGTACTTGGGTCAATTTTTGCTTGGTATGTGCCGCTGGCCACTCAGAACCCCTACCCCATTATAGTCTATTCTGTGGCTAATTATAGACCCCATCTTAGTCACTTTTGGGCAAATGTAATTTTTCCCGATCCCAACTTAGTCACTTTCTGTTAATGCCTCTACCTTATAGAAAATGAATTGACATGTTTGTTAAATTGAGTGTAGAACACTTTACTTTTCATCTACGATCAAACGCTTGCTAATTCAAAAGAAGATCCAAGTTGTGTTCCGGGTTGTGTTAACTTCAGTGGAGGATAGACTAGCCGCAAAATAAATACCGTAGCATGGATGATTTGTTGGACTTTGTTCTGGACCCAGGGGTTCCGCACTATTGTGCAAGTCATTAATGTTTAAGTTGTGATTTCCTGAACCGACGGAATTCAATGCGAGACGACTGTTAAATATTAAAAAACAGCATGCACCATTTTTTAACCGCGTATCTTCCTGCTTGCCAGAACTTTCTTATCCCACACATCTCGAAAATGTGCGACCCCATTCTAGTAACTCTACTAAAAATGTAACCCCATTATAGTCAGTCCAGTCTTGAAAATGCGACCCCATCCAGCGGCACATCCCCATTAGCCTCTTATAAGGAAGTACCCCCCCCCCCCCCCGGGAGTAAAGTTAAGTGCCACGATTACGCCTGCTTTCAGTGTTACGTGCATAGGCGACATCTTCGTTCATCTTTCGACATGCCATCTTTGGACATGCTATGTAACCTGGCCCACATGAAATTGCTAACACAACGGACTCTTTCACGGTCGAACTCGACTTTTGGACTTCAAAGATGGATTTATTTGACATCAACCTAAGGTTCGGAGTATCAAGAAGTCATTCTGTGAGAGATAAATCGACTATTTTGAATTTTTACATCTTTCGAATACTAACGCATTAGCAGCCTAATTGTACCGGAAATCACCATTGAGAGCTGATCGACTACACAGAAATCGTTTAATTATCCCATAAATCTGGAAACATGTAATGTTTGCAATCTTCTTCAGCCATGCCAGGTCAGTGATTATCATTTATTTGTCATTTCTTCCGCTAATAACATTTCGCAGTTAAACAGCCGTTTAAATAGCATGTCCAAAGATGTCATGTGGAAAGATGAGCGAACATGTCGCCTATGCACGTAGCACTGAAAGCGGGTGTAATCAGTTAGATCGGTCATAAAAATCACTGAGGAAACGGTGTTGAAGAAACTGTCAATGTGCTTGTAGTGGAAAATAGCCTAAGTCGGCGGAAAATTACTGGCAGAAGTAATATTGCAACGTGAAAAATGGAATTTTGAGGCTAGATCTGTTACGTTGAGATCGCGAGAACTGCCGGAAAATCTTAGGACATGAACGGTAACGCAACGTTTTATTTGAAGACTAAAATATTGTGAAGGGCTGTATTGCCATCAGTGAACATAAGGAATCTGCTAAAACATTAACAGGCTAAAATACTGATTGTCTGTTATATAATTAGAAGCTCTTTTGCATGAGAAAAGAACTGAAGTAGGCTTACTTGTGTGAGAGAAAAATGTAACGCACGGTAACGCACCTGGTATATTCCCGTTGATAATGTTCCTTGTTTATTCAAGATAGCGAAAGGATTAAATTTTCCATCCATCAGAAGTATGAGGAATTCTTCTTAACATATATTTCGCTTCGTATTAATAAATGTTAACAGTGGAACACTGAAAATGAAGTAAACATCGAATGGAATAAGCCATCTCGCAAACACTATTTACATAAGCGATTCAGGTAAACAGGTAAGTTCCATGTCAGAACTTTACACATCACGTAGCATGATTGTCGACACATGGACTGAATGAACGCGAAAATTTCGATAGAGTAGAACTCTCGAGGCTTAAATATCTTCAATTGCAAACCAACAAATATTTGAGCCAATTTTCGAATTGGTTGGTGTCGATATTTTTCATGATGGACTCCTTGATTTGTGAATACACTGATGCAATGAATATCGTGTTTCAAAGTTGCTTCAAAACGTCTTGTTAATGTTTAGACAAAGCAGTTAGGCACGTTGGCCGGATGAACACGCAAGTTTGGTGCCTGAAATCGTTGGCTCGTTTGGCAGCCTGACTGAACAGTAAATTCGGCGCCGGTGCGTAACACCGAACGGATCATGTTCAATTCAATACACAATGTTGAAATGCCTTCTAAAATGGCTTACCTTCTGTTCATGTTTATTTCCTCGCCTTGTTACAATCGCAGAAATGTTCCTTGCACGAATCGCAGAAATTATGCTTCGAAATTAAAGTCCTTGCCATGTTTGGAAATAAAATTAGTTTCAGCTGTCAATCAAATTTGCCGTTTTGCGTCGACGAAATTCACCCGAAACCTTACCGTGGCCTGCCATAGGCATCCCACGGAACAATACGCAGCACAATAAAACACTTACAGCCAATCAGCATTGGGCGATTTTTGATCATAATAACTTTTCGATCCTACCCTGTAGTTTAAATACACAGTACCAAACAATCAGCCTTCGAATTTATTCAGCTCATCATGTCAGAAAGAGGTACTCCACGTGCGTCATACACTGCCGGATTCAAATTGCGAGTTGTTGGATACGCAGTTGAACACGGCAACCGTGCGGCTGGGAAGAAGTTTGCTGTGGATGAAAGTTGTGTTCGCAGGTGGCGAGTGCAAAGGGAAAAATTGACAAACACTCCAAAGCTGAAACGTGCAAACCGGCGTGGCGCTGTGCTTTTCCCTGATCTGGAGAAAGAACTAGCTTGTTGGATCAAAGAATAACGCCAAGGAGGTTTCGGAGTTTCGACTAACGTCATACGTCTGAAAGCCAAAGTTATCGCGCAGAAGTCTGGATTACCAGAAGGAAAATTCAGAGCTTCGAAGTCTTGGTGTTACCGCTTCATGGAACGACATGGGTTTTCAATTAGACGCCGCACTACAGTCGCGCAGAAGCTTCCTAAAGACTATGAAGACAAACTGATCAGTTTCCAGCGCTTTGTTATTTCCAAGAGAAAACAACATAGCTTTAACTTGAAACATATTGGTAATGCAGACCAGACGCCTTTGACATTTGACATTGTGACAAATAGCACTGTTGCTGAAAAAGGTATTAAGAGCGTCCGTATTCTAACAACAGGACATGACAAGGGCAGGTTTACTGTTATGCTGGCTTGCCTTGGAGATGGCACGAAACTTCCACCATACGTGGTCTTTAAACGTAAAACACTACCAAAGAATATGGTGTTTCCTCACGGGCTTGTAGTCAGGTGTCAAGAAAAAGGATGGATGAATGAAGATCTAATAAAGGACTGGCTGAACACGGTTTGGAGCAAAGTCGGTGGCTTAAGTCACCGAAAGTCAATGCTTGTATGGGACTCGTTTCGTGCGCATCTGTCAAATCCAGTCCGGAGGACATTGCAGTCATTGAACACTGAGTGTGCAGTTATTCCTGGAGGGATGACCGGTATACTTCAACCTCTTGATGTCTCCATCAACAAGCCATTCAAGGATCGCCTAAGAAACAAGTGGCAGCAGTGGATGATCTCTGGAGAACACAGCTTGACCGCTAGTGGCCGTATGCGTAAAGCTGAGCTGAACGTCATCTGCAACTGGATAAAGCAAGCGTGGGATGAGATTCCTACCGAGATGATTCAGAAATCTTTCCTTAAGTGCTGTATCACAAATGCACTCGATGGAACCGAAGATGATGTGTGGGAAGAGGAAGATGAAGACCCCTTTGAGAACTTGGATGAGCCAGAGCCAAATGATGACGAGTTGTTCTATGCTGACACTTACGAGAAGGAACAAGCAGGCATTGATTCTGCAGCGTATGAACTGATTTTTGGAAGCAGTGATAATGAGGAGGACTTCTATGGCTTCTAAATAGCCTTACTGAACGCTAGTTGAAAACACCTCACTACAGAACTTTAAGAGAACTTCTAACTTGACAAGTTTATACTCGTTAGTTCTTTTTATATTCCATTGCAAGAAAATGCTTGTTGTAAGCAATCCAAACCGGAAGTTAGAGTATGTTCTTGACTGTGTAAACAAATGTAATAAATTTGTTTTCTATTTAAAAGGCCTTGTTTCAAGTCTGTCTATTACTGGTAAAAAAATAAATTCCCTGTTACACTTAGCAATGTTTGGGCAACTTATCTCACAATATTTTCCACGGTTTAAAGACAAGTTGTAGAAACACTGCTTTGTGTCTGTTATGCCCCTAATAAAAAAATTGCCACATTTTTTTGCACTGCTTCCAGTGTCCAGTCTTCCATCGTCCGATGTTATGCCTGGTTACACAGCTTCGCACAGTGCATGCAAGAAAACAAATTTACGCGCAAAATTCTATAGAAAAACTGCCTTGAATGGTGAAATACATGTACCTGTGAACAAATACCAGGATAATATCAATCGTATGTCATAAGTGGTGGACATGTTTATTCTACTAAAGAGCTAAAATTACGGGTAAGACTTTAGAGTATTTTTCGATCCATTGTTGGCGAGTTTGCCTTGGATGAAGACGGAACACTTCATGGTCTCGACTTTGGATTTCTTTTGAGTTTTTTTCATGAAAAACTTTTTTTCCAAAATTTGAGTTGCTAAACTCAGGGTGCGGCTTATCTGCGAGTGCGGCTTATCCGCGAGTCTTTACGGTATGTATGTACAGCCATAAAAAGTTTGGTGTTGTTTATCTTTAAAGTCTGGAAATGGAACCTTGATCAATTTTAGGTGTAATGGGCCATTTACCACCAATTTTGCCCCAAAAACTGCTCAGACACTTTTTTCATTTAGTTACATCAGAATGCAGGTGATTTTCAAACAGGGCAGTTGTGCAGATAGATCTATCCTAGTTCTATTATCTGCTTGTCATGAATATCTATTGATGCCTAAATGACCCCTCAATTTATTGTAAGAAAATGTATGATTACCAGTTACAAGATTACATAGTGTTAGTATTCAGAACTCGTGCTTTGTTAGATGTGAGCCTGCTGTAGCAGTTCATATCTGTTCTGATTATTTCTTCTTGTGGCAGTGTTCTTGTACTGTTGAAGACTAACATTTCAACTATCTGTTATACACCTGTCTTAACAGCCCTTTAAGTGGCTGAATTGAAGGAGGAGTTCATTCTCTTTATAACAAGACAGCCTTAGTAAACTGTCAGAGGAGGTTGGCCACACACCGAACTGCATTTTGGGTCAATATTACAATATGCTTCAGTTGACACGATCTCTGGTGCTGTTCAGACCTCCGTTAAAATCAGAATTTCTTTCTTCATTTCAATGTTAATGCTGAACGTTGAATGTTATTATGCTGCAAAATTGTTTAGATTACCTTACCAACAGATGATGATCGGCGAAGACTATAAAAGCATGAGTGTTTCTACGATCGAGTCCCAGAGTGAAGACGAGTCCATGAGTGATTGATCAGTCCTACACACGCAGATGGATATATGCAGCTATTTCCTTGATATATCCTGCCACTTTTTAACGTTTATTGATACCCGAATGATTGTGCTTCCCGAGCAATGCAGCTTTACGCTTCTCAGCCTATAATATGAGCAAACGAAAGCTTGAATGTGATTTCTTCTGGCCGCATGTTATTGTTTACATTTTTGCTTATGGCTCGAAAAATTTACGGGGAAGTGAAGAGATACCGTCACCATCGCTAGACAAAATAACACCAGTTTGGTTTCCTTCCATATTAAATAAGAGAAAAGAAAGGTCGAAATTCTTGTGCTGAAGTTATGTTTCTCCGTGACGGAAACAATCAGAGGACAAATATCGAATTGGGCGGGGGTTATTGCGTGATAACTGTCTGGAGATTTATACCACGTGACGTAAAGTAGCCAATAAAATCACTCAAAAATTAATGGGTGGGTTATAATTAGTGTTACCCTCTATAAATAAAGTGTTTACTGTATAAACAAGTTATAATAGATAAAAATGTGGCAAATGCTAAAATGTGATACAAATGTATGTAAAAAAGGGATAAAAATGTATGATGGAAAAAATAAAATAATCACAGCAAGAATTGCTCTATACAAATAGTTTGGCATGAATTGAATTGCACGTTTGTTTAGCATTGGTTTCAGTTCTTTGATAAAAAACATTTCAAAAATAAGACAATCAAATTTGTTCTGACACGTTCTTAAGATTCAAAAACTCTGTGCAATGTCTTTTGGCTCCATATCGTGCTGCCCTCTGAGGTGGCTTGCGAGTGCTGATCCTTTGTGTTCAATTCGCTGGTGTAGGTTTCAGCACATGTAGTCGACGTAGCCTGCATCACACAGGCCACACTGAAATGAATACACCTTGCACTGTTGACTTGCAAGAGGTGGCTTGTCTTCCCTGACCTTAATTTCATCCTCTACATGTATCTTTCTTCTTGTGTAAACTGGGCTCAGAGAACTGTCGGAGGATTCACATACCCGACTGGCTGCTTAAAGAGAAGTTCCAGTCAGAATCATGTTGCCCCCTATAAGGATCAGAAATCTGCAAACGTAGTACGTAAACTGCTGGCTGACCTCAGTCGGAAGATCAATGCAGATATTATCCCATTTTATACAAGTAGAAAGGTCAGGGATGAAATTAAGGTCAGGGAAGACAAGCTGCACTATTGTCCTGACTGGGAGCTACTTTGTTGTAAATTACACTTACAATAACATGAAGGCAAGACAAAGTACTGTCTGATCATCAGATGTGGTTGACCACTGATGTGTCATTTTCAGGTGATGTCTTTGTTAATCTTTCCCTCTTCTCCAACCAATCTCAGACAATTTTTCTTACCACAAAGCTTGGATTTTATAGCTGTTCAGCCATTAAAGGGTGAGTATAGTGAATATCACATAATGAAGAAAATAAATTATTGCTTTCAAATTTGCAGATAAGTTTTCAAGGGAGGGTGTCAATGAAAAATTCCTGTAGTGTAGCAGCTGTCCTAAGCTGCCTTTGGTTTATCATTGTAGCAGCTGTTATTGTTTTGTGGCTAGGGGGTATTGTTTCTGTTGTTTGTTCTATTGTACTCTGAAAGGGTTGCAAGCCATTCATGTGAAACCTTACGAGAGCTGCTACATCACTCAAAAATTCACTCAATTTGTGCTGCTCCAACCAAATCATCAGGCCATTTTTGACTAGAGATTCCTCATTTATCTGGAACACTGTGCTCTGTTCTGGGTGGCTGTTACATGTAAATAATGGGGTGATTTTTATTAAGTAAATTTTGTATTTTCTTAAAAACATTTAAGAAATCTTTAAAAAATCTTTAAAAACGGTTAAAAATACATGACGTTTCAACGTCCTCAGACGTCATTATCAAGTGAAAAGAAACAGTGTGAATATTTTTTAAATACAGGAAAAATAATACATGTAGGTCATTAAAAAGAAGCTACAAGCTAAACTATAGTTTAGAGTTTAGCACTGATGGAGTTGCTCTGAGTGTTAAGACTAGGCCTCAGTTACACTATTTATTTGTAATCTGCTAAAATCTGGCAGACACGTGACCAGACCAAACCAAGGTCTCTACTCGCTCGCCTCAGAGGGTGGTTAGATGAGAGACCCTGGGAATGAGGTTGTATTTTTTTTGTACTGTATTGTAATTCTGTTTTTTAACAGCAGAAAGCAAATAAAATTATTTTAAAAAGACAAGGAAAGTTACAATGGTTAGTGCAGTAAATGAGTGAAATGTTTCATTGATTTAGGTGTGTAAATTGTGCAGAAGGAAAGTATCCATGCAACTGGTGTACATATCTGGGAAAATGCACCAGTGATGGAAATGCTGATTGCTCTGGGGATTTTATTATGCCTAAACAGGTGTGTATACATTACTTCCAACATTTTGTATATTCAGGTTAAAACTTGTAAAACCATAAAAAACTGTGAGAAAACTTTTCTTAGAAACATTTAAGAAATCTTTAAAAAGTCTTTAAAAACGGTTAAAAATACACATGTTTCGACGTTATCAGACATCATTATCAAGTGAAAAGAAACGGTGTGAATATTTTTAAATATAGGAAAAATAATAGGTCATTAAAAAGAAGCTACAAGCTAAACAAAGAGTTTAGCACTGATGGAGTCGCTCTGAGTGTTAAGACTAGGCCTCAGTTCTTGGATGAATAACATTTCATAAAAAAGGCAATCAAATTTTCCTTTAATGAGGAATGCGTCAAGTTACACTATTTGATTACCCAGTTGGCCTCATAAATTCCACCATTGATATGTTTATTCAAAATATTGCAGCTAAGCCAGGAAAGAAAACTGAGGATGGCAACACAATCAGAATAGTTCTTCACTTCAAAGATCAGATAGCCGCTAATGCAGTCCATAGGCAATTACGTGATCTCAGCAGAAAGATTTGCGTCACTTTACAGCCACTTTTTGCGAGCAAAAAATTGGAACAAGATCTTCAGCTGAAAGAAATTAAGCCGAGTATTATAAATCAGCAATGTGTTGTTTATAAATTTGCAAGTGATCTGTGTGATGCAGATTATGTCGGTTTTACAGCCCAACACCTTCGTCGACGCATTGCCGAACATAAGTATTCGTCTATCGGTAAACACCTTTCAGAAGCGCACGGTGACAAAAATCTCCTTAATGAAGGCCTATTTTGTGTTCTCAAGAAGAGCCACGGAAAATTTGACTGCCTCGTTTATCAAATGTTATTCATCCAAGAACTGAGGCCTAACTGTAACACTCACAGTCACTCCATCAGTGCTGAACTCTTTGTTTAGCTTGTGGCTTCTTTTTAATGAACTATTGTTTTTCCTGTACTTGAAGAATTTCATACTGTTTCTTTTTACTTGATAATGACGTCCGAGAATGTCGAAACATTGTGTTTTTTCTTAAATGTATTTAAGAAAAGTTTTCTCGCAATTTTTTATAGCTAAATGTTTTAAAAAGTCACTTCTTTTTAAAACCATAAAAGCCAAAAGTAAAGCTCACAAATCTGCCATACTACTGTTTCCCCATAGTTATAAAATCCTTTTGGTGGTTGTTATGATCAAACAGCTTGTTTAAGTCAACTGATATCATGGCATCTACCCAAGGGATACCTAGGTCCTTGCATAAGCTGAACCCAAGGACAACCAGAGTTTTTATTTTTTTGGAGTCAAAGTACTCCACTTTAGGAAACTTCTCCCGCATGTTTGCAGACAGATTGGTCAGATTGCCTGCATGAGTAAACTTTGTTCTTGGGCAAGTAAAAATGGTTTGGTGGTTTGATAGGCAAGCAAAAGTATCATCAGTAGTCAGTGAAATTTCAAATCAAAAACAATTTTAAAACTTAAGATGGCAAGATGAGAGCATAGATTCAGGTTACTGCATACCTTCAGATTGGCAATTTTGGGTCAAAGTAGTGGTCTCTAATTTATGAAAAAAATTGAAAAGAACTTAATATTGGCAGAGGAATGGAGGTTTTATGCTATGGCTGGAAGTAAAAGTCCATCTTGATTGACAACCGTATAATGTGTATGCAATCAACTAAGAATATTCTATGGATATCACAAATTGGCTGGCTTCTCAGTTGATCAGCATTGTAAATCCAAGCATTTTTCATATTAGACATAGACATAGACATACTTTATTTATTCCAGAAGCCAAAAATAGGTGTAATTCTGTTAAGTTATAAGTAAACACGGACCACCGAAAACTCAGTTGACCTGTTCGAAAAAGTGAGAACAGAGAAGAACAAATGAAAATATATCAGAAAGGTTCTGTAAAAATATGGGAACTTAACTGGGTTGGACAATTTTGAGAGCACTTGCCGTTCAGTTGGGTGACCCTCAAAATGCAGTCACCCAGGCCACTTTTCTCTTGCCCAGAGGTTTACCCTCCCCTCCACCTTGTATTCCCTCGTATCACAGGCTGATTTTCGGGCTTTGTTGTTCATGTTATCGACAACTTTAGAAACTCCAGAAATATGTTTGCACATTCTGGCTGCAATCAGTTTACTCTATTTTTAAACTTACCAGGAGAACACATTGATCAGAATACTGGGAAAGTACAGGAAAACAATTCCCTCACAACGTCATCAAGCACATTGCAGACCAAGGATTATTACTTCAATGAAAAATTATATTTAAATACCTTATACCCCAAGAAAACACAGTGGGGCACTTTATATTTCAAATGTTCTTTTTACCAATGAATATTTGTGAGGTCCCTGCAGTTTGTGAGTAGACATGTCTGCTCTTCTCAGGAGTGGTTGGCTTGGGCGCCATGTTCACCTGGTCATGGATGGCTTGATAGTGATTAGCAGTGCCACTTTGTATGCATACATTCGTTATGTAATTATTTGTAGGAGGAAGCCATATCTGTCAGTTTACAAAGCCCAATGTTACCTTTCACTGCCAAATTATGTGACAGTCTGAAATTTAAAACTTTGTAAAGAAGAAATGGTAAGTTAATGTTTATGGATTTTCTCGGCAAAATGAAATGTAAAAAACAGTGTTTATTTTTCAGTTTAAATAATTTCTTTGTGACAAAAATCGTACTCACCAAATAGACAAGCAATTGATGATTTGCACTTGCTCGACGGTTTAGACGCTCACCCGGTGAGTGGGCAGTTGCTAATCTCCAACCCTGACTTGACAGCGGTGACAGCAATGTTTACAGTGACTCTTCTGTTGACTCCGATACCAATGAATGGTGTGACTCACTGAAATCTATTAGAATATCATCCATGCACATTTCCTCTGCTGTGCTTTGTTTTGTTTTGTTTTTTCTTCACCAAGCCACCGAGCTACAGAAAATCTTATCTCGCCACCTTAAGCGCATTGCAAAACACATTTGTTTTTTGGAGATTCCCGCGTAAATTTCCCTGCAAGGTTAGTGGGGGTAAACTTTCCAAGTACTGATTGGCTTAGTGATCTGAGAATCCATTTAAAGGCATTTGTGGGTAGAATTTGTTTGCAAAGCAAGAGATTTTTTTTAGTGCTTTTTTTCCTGAAACAAATTTTTGCGCTTGAAGCAGACACCTTGAAGAGTTACAAGTCATGGAATTTTCTTGATTGCCCTCAAATTTGGACAGTAGCAAGATTAACATGTAAAAATCAAAAAGGTATAAGTAATGCAAGCAGATTTTGATGAAATTCCTGGCTTTTCTTGCCTTTTTAAAGTTATTTTACTTTTCACAATGAATTTTTGAGTGATAATTTGCTCCTCCTAAAAATTGTCCACAATTATTCAAACAATAATCTGCTGTTTAGGAAAATTGGCAGCAATTTTTCTCTGATATTTCATTCATCAGCAGGCAGAAATTCACTTGTTTATTTCACTAAGAACAGTCAATGTACTGTTATCATTTTACAAAAGTAAAGTTTTTCTCCAGGGCTTCAAGGCTTAATAATAATTAAATTTTTACAGAGAGATCTTTAATTATCCCTTGGTAAAGGTTCACAGGAATATCTGAAATTTCCTCTTTTAACCCACTGACACCTGCATCAAACTGTCCGTGACCCAACCCTAATTCCCTGGTGTTGTGTTGAAATACTTCAGTGAGCGAAAGCACAAAAATAAACAATATGTGCAGTAACCACAGACACCAGATCAAGTTTCAAGACATCGTTTATTGCCTGTGTAGCAAGCGTTCTGTACCCATTTATTTCTTTCGTCATTTGTTTTGTAGTAGCTGAATAAGACTCCTAAACATATTTGAACAAAGTGATGAAGGAAAAAACCAACCACCTGGAGGTCGCCATAAATAAAATATGAAGAAACCAAGACCTTGGAAGTTTAAGATTTAGCCCACAACGTGCTATGATTACCTGCACTTTTCGACCGCAGATTTTAAGAAAAACCGTCTTTCTAGGAGCCCTAAAGTCCTCTAAAAATATTCTCATAAAGTCCATTCTGATTGGTTTATTTGTCCTCAAGAACAATAGAACAATAAGAGAACCAAAGAGTCTTCAGGGAGAGTAGGAAAGTCAATTGTCCCCACTTGTACGTGGATGACATTTTCAAGCAAAACCCTCAAGTTTCAAAAATAAAGGCACCAAATGTTGTAACTGTAAAACAGAAAATCAATCAATAAAAATTGAAACAAAAAAGTGAAATTGAAGTAAAAAAGTTATCAGTGACTTGAATTGGTGCGGGCCAGCACCGAAAAAAGTGCGCGGAAAAGTTTTTGCACCTAAACAAAACTGCTTGCAAAATTTGGAGTGTTTTTGACAAAGTTCACTTTTGAGTAAATTACCCAGTGCCCTTTTTGCACCAAAGCCTTCAATTAAAAGAGCCCTCCCCTTCTACCGCTAACTTCAGCGACTTAACATCACATGAAGATGATGTATTAGTGGATAATTCATCATCTGAGGATCTTTGTCTGGTGGATAAAACCCTCACAAAGAGGGCTCAGTGAGTGCTAATTCATCATCTGAGGACTTTTTCCACTGAATTAAACTGCCAAAAAGATGGCTCAGTGAGTGCTAAATTTGTGAGACATACACTGACTCAAATTGAAATGATCCAAATTTACACACCTTATGATGTCACTAGTTACCAGGCCTCAGAAAACAGCAATTACATTTTTCACCAAGTTTGGAGGGATAGAAAAATTATTTTGCACACTGGACCAGAACTTAAATTCGAAAATTATGAATCAGTGCAACATAGACTTTCATAGGCAAAAACGTTCATAGGCACTTTAACCAGAGGATTTTCAGCTGAATAAAGAGACATGAATCTAGCAGATCCTGCATTGTGAGGTATAGATGTGTGGACAAACCTAGGCTGAGTTTATGTGCGGCTATGGCTAAAAGAGCCCCAGTTATCAAGTTAGGTTGATGTGATCTTTTTGCAAAAAACAAATTACTATCAAGGTGTGTTTTCTTTCTAAGTTGGTCTCCTTGTTGGATTGATGTATTTACTTAGCTATAGTTTTGCACCTTACATTGATCCTTTTATTATTTCACCACTGTTTCTTTGTCTGCTCAATCTTGTCACACCAGCCTCCAAGTGTACATGTATATCTCAATTATTGCCTTGGGAGTCCAGAGAGAAGTAAAACTCAGGCATAAATAAAAGCTGTTGTTGTTGTTGTAGTTTTAAGCTATTGATTTGTGGCTTTTCCAAGGCTGCTTATATGTGAAACCTTTGTTGACAAGCTTCAATCCTTGAAGTTATGTCTTCAAAAAAGTTTTATCCAAGGCTACTCTAATTTGTTTTCCAAACTTCCCAATGCTTCAAATGTGTGCGAAGTTGTGCTTTTAAAATAAAAGTTAAGGTGGCTCTCTATAGCTTTTTGACTAAGTGCAAGCTGCAATGAGTGACAAAAGTAGTTGAGACACTTTTAGGAAAAGATGATTTTTGATACTTAAGCATTTGCTCTATTTTATTCGCATCAAGCATTAAATCTCTGATACCCCTGGCCCCCCAATTCAACATTGTTTTGGGGGAAAGGGGGGGATATGTTTCCAAGACCCAGAAAATCCAATTTTACTGACAAGTGTCTCAACACTTTTGTCGCTCATTGTGATTTCGAAAATCTTGCAATGGCACAAGCTTTCAAACTCTACGCCAAAGTCGCATGCGGAATCACGCAGTAAAAAACATGGCGTCCAAATTTTAAAAATTTGTTTATTGAAAATGTTGCGTGGTTTGCCTCCAGTTTCAAAACATTTGTCGACTGAATAGAAGACCCTACCTTTCCCTGCTTGATTTAAAAGAGAAATATACCAGGTATGCAAGAGTTCCAACCAATGAAGCTGATTTGTTTGATCTCCATGATCATCAAGCAGGGCAAAGCAAGGTAATATATTACCACACATATTTGCAATCCTTGCCGTTGTTTGTGGAGCAGACACAAAAGCCAAGATATGAGTCAGTATGTGACTCCCCTACAAGTTTAGTCATCTAACAAGCTTGCGGAGCATGAACTGACACTTTGAAAATAGAAAATAGCAAAACAGAGCAAAAAACAATCAAGATTTGGCAGCTGTCATTGCTGATTTACAAGATGCTACATCTGATCCATGGGGTAAGAATTCCTTATTCTAAATTTTCATCTCTAAAAATGTGTTGCAATATTGACAAAAGTAGCTTTAAGCTGGGACATACGAGATTAACACGATTTTTCTCACTCTCAAATGTGCCAGAGTGTTATTGATACCCATGCACACATGGTCGTCTTGAAATTTCATGACATCACAGACATGCAAACAAAGAACTTTTCTGGCGTTTCCTCCGGTGAAATATTGTAAAAGTTTGTATACTTCATGATATAGATGCCTACTTCACAATATAATATTTTACATAATTTTATCTGATGATTTCTTGTTTTAAATAAAAAATATGAAACTGTACGATTTTTAAGAATCCTCTAGATTAATTTTCCATTTGTTCAAATTAAAGTATTGTTTGAAATCGTTTTCACAAGACTGCCCAGTTTCAAGATATTTTACTGCGGCTCTAGAAAACTCTAGAAAAGGAAGCAAATAGGTGGAAAATATAGTTCGTTTTTAGTTCTTCATCCTTCTTCAGGTGTAGATACTGTTAATAATGTAGGGAGCAAACTTAATTCAAAAACCTGCTGCCATGTTTACTTCCCAGCATCATAGCAAATGTGACTTGTAGCTTACAAGCTAGACTACGAGTAGTCGGTTTTTGTTCCTGAAATCCTCCGAGCGCGGAACTTAGTTAATATTATGCAAATTAGGGGAATAAATGAGGAGGGAATGGTGAGAGGCAGGAAAAAACCAACTATGGAGGTTTCTTTGTTATTCAAATTCCCGTTCCTGAGAAACGGAAAATACCAATTGGATAACTACCTCTCAATCTGTCAACAAATCCATCAAATTCGCTTGTGTATTTAGTGTCGAAGCTCTTGCAGGAAAACATTTCCGTTGAAAAAGGCGGATTACAAGCGGGATAATTCTCAAGCCCGAACAAAAAGAAGCAATAATATCCCTTTGAAATGGAAAGGATGTTTTTGCCGTGCTACCAACTGGTTTTGGTAAAAGTCTTATTTACCAAGTTTAAGTTTAAGTTAAAGTTTAATAATGCTTTATACCACTGTACAAATATGTAAATAATATAAGGAGAAAAAAATATATATATAAAAATAGGTACAGAAGGTAAAGGAAAGCAATAGGGGGAAACTGAATTCCCATATAAAAACTGCTCTCCAAGCTAAAAGATAATACAATTAAAAATAGAGAAAAAAAATACAAATACATTTTACAATTGAAGGCTTCGGTGGAAAAAGGGCGTTTGAACTTTGTCAAAAACGCTCCAAATTTCGCATGCAGTTTTGTTTACGTGTGTCAAAGAATGTTCTGCATTTTTTTCCCCTGAAGTTTGCATCGTTTTTGAGATATTACGTATGCAAAAAAACCCTGTATTTGCTGTCGCGTCAGCACGTGACCGCAAAGACGGTAATTTCACTTCAAACCCAGCAAATTATTGGTCTTTCGCAACGTGAAACCTTAAAAAAAGGTTGATTTCAGGTTAAAACTGTTAAAATTTTGATTTCTCGTTAACGTGCGACCGCAAAGACTTTAATTTCACGCAATGCACAAGTTGGACAATGTTGATATCAGGTCATTTACAGACAGTTAAAATTTTGATTTCACATTATCACACCACCACAAGGACTTGAACCCTTAAGGGTTAAGAGTTCCCAGTTTTATTACAGTTAGGATTAGGGATTACCGCCCGAAACTAGGGTTAGCGTTGAGGGTTAGGGTTACGGTTAAAATTCAGGGTTAGGGTTATTGCTTGGGGTCAGGACGTGTTAGGGTTAGCACAGTGTTGAGGCATGGAAAACAATCAACGTGTAACGTTAAGAAGATGTTGATTTCAGGTTTTTAAAACCGTTTAAACACATTTCACGTTATTGCGCGACCACAAAGACGTCAATTTCACTCAAATTACAGCCAAATCTGTTAACTTTACGTGATTTCACGTTAAAGCATGACAGCAAGGGTGTTGATTTCACTTCAAAACGAGAAAACTGTTCATTTCATGCAGCACGTAAACTCAAAAACAGCAATTTTAGGCCTAAATAGGTTAAAATGTTGATTTCACGTGAAAGCCTGACAGC
>CM042754.1:9551150-9575239 GCA_022496165.2 Catalaphyllia jardinei
CAAAATAGTATTGTATTAATGCTGATTCTTTTCATTAAACTATAGCTATTCAATTATTATTATCATCATTCATCTACATACAGTACACTGTACATGACAGACCTGCTTGGACTGGATTTTTGTCAACAAGACAGAAATAATTTATATTGATCATTTAGAGTAAAAGAAAAGTCATTTAAGAAATCGACAAGACTCAAGGTGTCTCAAGACAGGTTTTTCATAACCAACATTTCCGATCAGCTTTTTACCAATCTTCCCTTGATTTCAAGGAGGCCAAAATAATACGGTAACTATTTATTTCAAACGAATAGATTGAAGTTTGGCAGAATGACTATTTTTAGGGCAAATTATCAACACTCCATGGAAACAATGAAGAAAACAAATAAACATTTCTTATAAAATGCTAATGCCAGTCTTAGTCTATGGTGTATGGCAAGTGGAATGTACAATAATAAAAACTTCTGTATATTTGAATTTGAGTGAGGGGCAAAGACCTTTCAAACCACACTTTTTTCAATGGACTGACAGACAAACTCTATGTTGATAATAAGTTAAGAGTTTTTTGATCTTGAATGACAACACACAAAACATTCACTGCTAAGACTATGTCTTATCAAGGTTTCTGTCCATTCATATCATGCAAGGGAAAAATTCCTAGCTCACTATCAAAACCAAACTGGGAGTGAAAGGCAGGGGTGGGGACACGTGTGACTACTATCTGCCTGAAGTGTACTCTCACTATGCACTATCTGAGATTGTCTTGATCATTATAATTGTTTTCTTGCTGTCTCTTTCACCCAGTAAATCAGCTATTTTGTCTCATTAAGAGCTTGAAATCTTCCAGTCATTTTCACACTATGCTATTTTCATACTGATCCGATGTTAATTTAGATATGCTAACTTTAACTTTTACTTTGAATTCATACTCTACATGTATATACTTAACTAGCTGGTGAGATGTTGCCACCCTTAACCCTTTAAGGGCTTATTTACACAGTATGACTTTGTTGCATACGACAAGCTTACAACAGGCCTACGGCATGAATTCTTTCTTGCAAATCAAACCTACAACTTGCTTACGATTGTTGTGTAGGTCGCAAAAAACTTCGTGGGATTTTATAACATGTTTTAAAATGCTGTGACAATCATAGCCCACATGGATAGAAAATGATGTATTTTGTAACAAATTTCCACTGACTAGAAGAAAAGGTGACATTTTCAAGCATCAAAATGGCAGACAAAGTTATTGTACAGGCAACAAGCTCTGGCAAGTCACCATCTATAAAAGCAAAGACAACTTTTTGAGAAGAAGGAACAGAAAAATTGACTTCTCTTTGGAGTGAAGAGGAAGTACTATTCAATTGTTGGCATAAATATGATTTCAAAAAGGATTTAAGACAAAATGTGATAAATTGCATAATGTTGCCATTGGTTAAACAAGGTAGGCCCATGACAAGCTTGAAGAAAAAACTGGATCAGCTGCTGTCGGCTGCCAGTGAACAGTAAATTTGGTCGTGTTAATTTTGTCATTATTTTTATTGCAGCAGAATTATCATTGAAATATATTCTTGTACCGTTTATGAAAGCTTGGACGTAATCATAAATAGGTGGATGAAGTTGCAAAAATTAAGTGACTCAGGGCTTGTTTACATGAGTAAGCTCAACCCAGGAAGAGTTTCATCCTGGAATGAGTTACACATCTGTGTCTAGTCAAGATCATATAATTATGCTTCTGGAGTTTTATGTCGGTAACCCCTTCAAGTGTACCGGTAATTCCATTTTTTTCATTTTGGATTAAAAATAAAAATTGCCCAGAAAAATTGTCCCAGAAAGTGCTTATATAGAGGGGTGAGAACAGAGGCAATTAATTAAATAGGTCCGCAATGCGTACATGTGTGGCTTATGAAACTGAGCTGCTTTGATGGGGAAGGTTACAAATTAAAAGAATCTGGTTTCTTATTGAGTTGTTGTTAGTAGAGGTAATATCATAGTTTTCAACATTGTTCCTGTCAATCAATAAAACAAGATAATTAGCATACAACAGTCCTGAAATGCTTAATTTCAAGATAAGGGTAACTGGGTAAAGTTTCATGGACGTGTCATTTTTACAACAGAGCTGCACATGTAACCTGAGGATTTAAGGAACTGAAAAAATGTCAGCATCATGTCTTACAGTGGCCTAATAGATTCAGTCATGATTTTGTTTATCTAACCAAGTGGAATTGAGTACTGAGTTTGTCTAGAGCATGTGATGTGAAATTAATAACTCTAGGGAAGCATTTTGTACAAATGTTTTTGGCATTTTGTGTAACAGGAGCACAAAATTTTACAGAAGGGCTGGGACCTACATTGGGAGCTTGATTTGGTTTGAATGTATGAGTAATTTTTGACAATATATGCATGTATCACAGTGCTTTATTTTCAATAGCGAAACACAGAAAAATTTAGTTGAGGTAAGTGGCTTGAGGTTGCAAATGGAAGAATTTGGGGAAAAAAAGATAGACGCATAACAATATCAGACAACAAGCAATATTTTAATGAGTCATATGCTGAGTAGTGCTTACTACAGTATTGTGCAAAAGTAACGCAAGCGAAATGCGCGAATTTCGTTCTTTGTTTACGTGAACTTTCCAGGAAAGTTCGCGTGAAAGTTCGAGTGACAATTCGAGGGCTTTTAAGCGAAATTTCCCTGGAACAAAGAACGCTTTTTCGTCGACTTTTCGGTACAAAACGAAATTTCACGGACAACAGCGTCATTTCACTAACTTGGTGCCCGAAATTTCGCGTTAGACAGGCACAACAATTCTCCACACGATCTCTTCGATCTCCCAGTCATATAACGTACACGAAGTATACAAAAAGCTTTCAATGCACTACTTTGCTGGAGTTCAGCCACGAACACAAAGAATGCAAATTACAAATAAAACTTACCACGAGTGAAGACTTTGAAGTTAGTTTCATGCATGAGAAGATGCAAAACAAGCCCAATTTCGATCTGTGAAGTCGTCAGATGTGCAGCTGCGTAGAAAATTATCCCTTTCTCTAAACCAAGCAATTCAAATCGATGATGCACGTGTTTTTGTCCGAGTAAGCATCTGAAATGGTTCTTTCGTTTTCACAACTTAACTTCAGTACTCTGATATTTTGATAAACACAGCTGTTTAATGCACTAAACGTTTCGAGAGGCGTTGATATGCGTGTAAACAATGCAGGTCACACTCGCTCGCGTGGGGACTGGAATCCCAGCGAGAAATGTCATGATTTGTTACATGAAGGGCTTACCCTAAAATTGGCGCTCTCTGCAAGTTTTAATTGCCTCAGTGCTTACGTGGTTGAAGCAGTAAGTTTGTACTGAATCTCTGACGTTTTTTTAGCCGCTAGGATGTATTAACAATAAAACATTCAACAGGTAAGAACATTGTAATAGTTGATCGAGTTGATGAACGTCATTTCAGATGTTCTTTACGTCTCTTTACACAACAACAAATCACGAACTGTAGTCATATTTTGCTTAGTTTGTGTAAGAACGCTTATCAACCTGAGCGAATTTTCTCCCGTAATTTCGCGGCTAACGATCGAAAAGAGCGAACTTTCCCTCGAAATTTCCTGACTTGTTAAAACAATAGGTACCTTGAAAGTTCGCGGACAAGTCGCGGAACTTTCGTTTGAAGCGAAATTTCTTTGAAAAGCCACGAAAAGCCACGAAAAGCCACGAAAAGCCAAGAAATTCGTCGAAATTCACTTGCGTTACTTTTGCACAATACTGTAACATTGCTAATAATTTTTAACTCAATAAGATTAACATTTTTACCTGGAGGTTTTATCTAAAAGAAAGTTCAATTTAATTCTTGAAAGCAAAGCAATAGTGATGAACAAAACACGCGCGCGGCTTAATTCATGCAAACCCGCTTTTGAATGTACATGTATACAAATATTTTTTGTGTTGTGCTTTTTCTGTACAAAACACACACGGTTCGCTTACCTACAGTGAAGCTGATAACTCAATGACAGCAAACTAACTTAACATCTATATGTGTTTACAACTTTTTGTGCTATAGCAAGTGATTTTCTTTTTTGCGCGACTACAACCCTGGAGCGAGTGTGTTGTTTTGATTTGTGCGACTTCAACTGGCCGATCAAAACATAACCAAACGTAAACTACAAAAAAAAAACCTGCCTGACATACAAGAATTTTAATTTTCGAACGGTAATGTTATCGGTTTTCAGGCAAAATCAAAAATGAAATAATTTGCAAGTGCATGAGCATTGATGTTTCTCTCAGCTTTACAGTACGGAATGTATTCACTAATATCACTGCTTTCACAAGGCCGTGCGATTCGAATTGTGTTTTTATACATGTAGATGAATAAACGTTCTCAAAAAATGTGACTCTTTGAACAATATTTACTACAAATTAGAGCCCTTCACTCTTACGATAAGATAGGATCAAATCACACGCAAATCGCCCAATTTGTGACTAAAGATTTAGAGATAAATTACGTGAAGACAAAAATATACTGGAAACTGTTTCCAACCACCTTAAGGCGTTTCAACGGCTGATGAACGTTTATGAACAGATAGCTCGAGCCGTTCGAACGGCTGACAAATGTTTTTGAATGGATAGCTCAAGCCGTTTGAATGGATGCTAATTTTTTGGAATGGATAGCTCGAACCGTTCGAACGGTATCCCACTTCGTTCGAACGGCTAATGAACGGGTTACTAACGGCTATCCGTCTTAAAACGGCTTACCGTAAGGAATGTTTTCGCGTAAAATGTCACATTTGACCAAAAAGATTTTTATATTCACTCTTTTTTTACTCAGCTACGTTTTCTGCATTTATCCAATAGGCCATTTCCGAGTTTCATTTTGTCTCTGCGTCTAAATGTGAAACCATTTATATAATTTGCACCTAAAGATTCATTTCACAATAATCAAACTCATTTTTATATGGAAGGTTTCACATGAAGACTTGTTTTGAAACAGAGGCACAAGGATACATTCATCCATGGGCTGTTCACAGGAGCCTTTGATCTGGTACAAAAACTATTTTAAAATTTTAATTTCTGCACATGCCCGAGCATAAGTGTCATAAAACCTGGTATTAGTGAAAAGACAGACCTGCTGTCATGTTGAAAGTACCCAATTTTTGAGTAGATCAGAGCTAATTTAGTCCATTTCCAGGCTGAAAATCTCTAAATGTTCAAAAAGTGTGTTTTTGGTGAAAAGCTCCAGGAGTCAATGAGTTAAGTGATTTGGAAAAACCTTGCAAGCATGAATGTTGTGATTTGTGCCAAAGAGGTTGCAAGTGCAATGGCAATACATGTTCTTTTGCTTATTTTCCATCAATTGAGGGAATGAAGCTCAACTTACATGCCCACATTTTGGGTTGAAAATTAATATTCTGTCTTCTTCTACTGTTCGGTGCAAAATTGACACAGCCTTAAGTCTGGGCTGTGTCAGTTCAGTCTCATTGCTAAGTGTATCAATCTATACAGTCTGTCTTTCTGCCTGTCTGTCTAATGTTATTAATTACAAAGTTCTTTCCAGTTTTCTTTTTTTGAACAAATGAAACACAGCCATATGGTAAGTGTTGAATAACAAAAGCAACCTACCTTAACAGGGTATGGACTGTCAGATGACTTTGGAGACTGGCTGTCCTCAGTGGGTGCAACACAAACCAGTTGGGTCTATCAAAAAGAAAACATTAAACAAGAAGTTTAAAAAAACTTAAAAACCACGCTTTTTTACCTTTTTTGCGCTCACAAAAACATTACATAATATTTAGCAACAACGTTTTGCGAGAAAACATTACCCGGAAACAATTTAAAAGATGGTTAGGACTTGTTTTCATATCTCAAACCGCCCTTGGATACCTTGTGATGTGTACACAAAGTAAATTCTGATTATAGGCCTAAGCACTGAAAATACTGATTAGGGTTATTAGGGTAAGGATTAACGGTTAGCTTCTTTATAGTGTTTGGGTTTCCAATATGCTACTTAAATCGACACTCTGTCGGAAGCGATTTCTCGGTGGTCTAGTGGTTAGGGTAAGAGACTGCCGTGCTGACACGCCGGGTTCAAATCCACCTCATCACATCAAATTTTTTTTCCTTTAAAATTCAAGAGACTTGCATTTTGATAACATTTGTTGAGCAGAAACTAAGTATCTGTGTCAAGAAACTTTGAAATTTCATGTGAGTGTACGTGAATAGGGAGGGGGCAGCTTGAGATATGGAAACATTCTTTGCATGAGGCGGGTCCAGCGTGACTTGCAATCGGAGAATTTCGTTTATGTCTAAGGAAAAAATACCTTGACCTTTCAAACGACTATAAATTTACATGTGTTAAAAGGGTTTTTTACGAACGCTAAGGCTAAGTTTTAACTTTTTTCCCCAGAAAATTCCCTCATTGCTTCTGGCGAAGTAAACTCGATCTTACATTTATCACCGTCAGCGGCCTTAGTAGCTGGCAACTGGTCCTAAGTGACATTCTTCATCTTTGCAAATGTCCTGATGTGCATCGCCAATGGAGTTTGGCCCAATTTTGACCAAATAAACATTTCTCACAGACGGCCATGTTCTGTGTCAATAGTAGAAGTAGAATTTGCTAACGTGACAAAATGCTCCTGAGGGCACTTCTTGGTAGGGGATGCTTATTGGAATAGGGGATTAGAAAGGGGGTGCTAACAGGAAGGAGGGCACTAAATCACTGTAGTGTTAGTGATGAATTACTGTTAAAATTGGTAGAATGCAACTTCACTTTTCACACACCGTGTCAATGCTGGTTATCTTGCAAGGTAACACTCCAACACTCACAAAAATGTGCCTTCTAAGTTTGTCTTGTAAGTTCCTTCCCTAATTAATGGGAAAAAAACAGACATTTTAAAACAACCTAGTGAGAAGAAAATTATATCTAACAAGAAGCTTACAAGAAAGTAAAGTAATGCAGTCAACAGAAAAGTGAGTTCTCTGAAACAGCACCAGCCAAACACAACAAAATAATTCCAGATAACTTAGTGAAAAGATAAAGACATAATACTCCAACTCACATTAGCCACCACCTTAATAAACTAGACCAGCACAAGTTTGTTAAAATTAGGGTAAATCATCTGAATTTCTATTGTACTACTGCACAGGAGTTTCATGTCATTAGCAAGTGTAGATGAATACTTATATACTTATCTCAACTGGGACAAATGGTCATGTTCTATTTTCTCTTTAATAATATACATGAAAAAATTACTCGATTCTGATTGGCTGAGAGGATTGCAGTTCAAGTGTAACACCGGTGCAAAAAGTGTAACACCAGTGCAAATTACACATCGTAATTATGGATTATGATTGACTGAAAGACAAAAGGAAATTTTCTAGGACAATGATATCACATAAAATTATGACGAAAAGTTTGTGCAGAAGCTACAAATGACAAAAAATGGCTTCAAGAAAGATCTTTTGGAACTTCCGATCTTTTGGGAATTGTATTCAGCGAGTTGTATGCTCAGGTTGCCTCAGACTCCAAATTTACGAACTCTTTAATGAACTAACCACGTAATCCGGAACATACAGTAAACGGCAAATCATGATGCCTAAAAACGGTGAAGAAACTAGACTCAAATCTCCAAAAACTGCAGCAAGGCTGACCTAAATTCTCAAACCCGCGTGCCAAGTAAATACAACACAGATGAAAATCTGGAAAATTACGACAGCAAAGTTCAAACACGAGCACATTTTGGGCCATGATTAGCTAATTAAAATCACCTGAGATTAAGCGCGCGCACAAAACTGAGAGATGAGTTCAGAGTTTGTAAAGTTTAGGCAGTTCCATGCAAATTTTTTCATGTTTATATTATTAATACATGTAAGTAATCATACGGTTTTTCTCATTCAATTTGGAATTAATTTGCACTTGTGAGTTTTCAAAAAGCAAATTGCACTCGCCGAAGCGGCTCGTGCAATTTCAGCTTTTTGAAAACTCACATGTGCAAATTAATTTCAAATTGAACTCGAAACTGTATGTGCACAAAACTATTACAGTACCTGAGGGTGAAAATTATGACTGTGAAAACAGTGACTCAAGGAAAATTACATGATTTTTCAATATATTATATATTACACTGTACATTGGCCCATAAAATCTCTATCTGGCATTTTATTTGTGGTTTACCAGCAGATGTTTCCAATATTGAGTTTTTCTTTAGTTGACCTTCTCCAGGTTTAAAAGGCCTTAATTCCCACTTCCCAATTCTTCTGGCCTGCAGATTAAATTTCAAGGCCTGCATGGTAAATGTAGTATCAGTGGCTGGTTTTCAAAGCGTGTGACCTGTCTAAGCCTATTTTCATCTTGCAATTTAGTTAGTTTGTGCTTTTATCCTGTCCTGTTCCTGAGTTCATTACTTATCCGGCCCGTGAATCCTGGGGTGTCTTGACAACTAGACCCTCTGGATGTCTATAGCTTTTCAGGTCAGTTTTTGGGACACCCATGAATCTTGAGGATGTTTCTGAGATATTTGTGGGCAATGCTTTGTAGCTTAACAGATAAGGCATAAGTCACTTTCCAGGTCTCAGATTTATACAGGAATGTAGCTGTTAGAAAGGAAGATGCACTTGGTTTTGGTGGAGATCAATGATGCATTCCAGGTTGCCCTGCAGGCATGTGCAAAATGACTGTTGAAATTGTATTTTTGCCAAATATGGGAATAATTTTTTCTATGGTGAAAAATATAGACAAGTGTTCAGACAGTGTTTTGAGACATTTTTATGTACTGAAACCTAAAACAAAGACATGAAATTGCCTCTGAAATAAACAAACTGAAAATCAGAAACAAGCAAAACCACCTGGTTGTCCAAATATTCTGGTTTGCTTGCGGTCTGAAAGCTTGCAATTGTTGGTTAGGCAACACTGATCAGTCATTTCTTTCGTTTATTGTTTTCAATACACTTTACATTTTGTCACAATAAAAATATACAAAAGTAGTACATTTGCTGGCCTGTAAGCCTTTCTACACACACCAAAAAACGATAATTTCATCAATTTCCATTAAAAGGGTCATAAAAGCCTGAAGTGATGACACATGTAGCTGCAGTGTGGGTACATTTCTCAACTACCATATAAACTTTGAAGTGATCTCCAAAAATTTAGTTGCCCATCAATTCTGAACAAATATTTTTTATGGTCCTGTCACTATTTTTTCTGACCCAGTCATCCCCATAAATAATGAACCATCCCTAATAGATTGACCAACACATGCAGCCACGGCTTACAGCATACATATTTGATATTAGACATCCATTTTATGGTCAATTGACACCTGTCGATACACTAGCACATGACCATATCGCAGGTTCAGGTTTTAAGCTCACTGAGATCATGAGCTTTAAGCGTTGATTTAGGATGTCATCTCTTAACTAGCATACAACAATCCTTTGGATAAATGATGTCCCACTTAAGTCACACTTATGTCACGCACACTTTATCCTGAATCAGAGATAGGAGAACAGGGAGCTAAACCTGTTTCGTTGCAAACCGCCACCTTGATTTTCTGTCTACATGAATAACCTGCTTCTTCCGCTGAAACAAACTGAAGCGGACATCTATGCTGATAACACAGCAAATGGCATTTTTTTTCTCATGCAGGCTACTTGTTTATGTTTTGAAATGGCTTCGATAGAAAAGATGGGATTTTTGTCATAGTGGCACTTTAATGAAATACAACCTAACTTTTTTCAGGATCAAGTGAAATTGATTTTCAGTGGCTTGTAGCATCGACAAAGTGTTGGTTAGATTCCAGTTGTTAAATGCAGGTTTAACCTAACAACTGTCTTGTCATTGTTTAAGGATCCAAGTGTTTGTTTATTTTCCAATTTTCTTGACAGCATTTTAGAAATGGCAGTTATGTCATTGCTTTTGCATGCATTGTGTTCCATTTTTTAAGTTTACCAATGATCAAAAACTGGTTTTCACTTGGATAGCAGGCTCAAGCCAGGTTGATTTATTGTGACAGGAGCTCAATCACAAGACAGCACTGCCTTAGGCTTGGCTAAATCAATATATTAGTTATCAGACATTGACCTAAACATACCTCCAGGATAAGATTATTTGTCTTAAGAATGTAAACACCATCTTCAAAATGCTCAAAATATGGATCAGGAGTCATTATTAGCTTGGTGTAGTTTGACAATAGCTTAATATCACCATCCATCAAGAATTGAGCCTCCACCTGAGAGACATTTCTAAGAAGGCCATGTACTACTGGACTTTCACATGTCATCAATGAGCTGTTGACTGACTTGCATTCCTATGAAGCAATAAAAAATAGTTCACACCAATAGATAACTTAAAGTGGTACTATGATCAAATTTTTACCCCTCAATATTTTAGGTGTATCACATAGAATTCCATAGGAATCAAAATGCCATTTACCGTTTGCAAATATCTGCATTAGTTCCAGAGATATTTAAGTTTGAAAAATGTGTCAATATGCAAATGAGATGACTGATGATGTCATACACTCAACCCAATATCATCTCAAGTACATAAATAGAGCTATCTTGGCCAATTCGCAGCACAGATAATTGAAACTTGGCAGGCTAATAGATCTGTAGGAAACACACCGGTGGCTATAAAAATTCTGTTCCAGTCCCCACCCACTTGATTTCAATAATTTATGTTAGTTATTTTCAGCTTGAAAAACACTAAACAGGGCCACAAACTGGAGCTAAAATTTCTCCAATTCCTATTGGTTTAAATTGATCATGTGAGAGACACTATCAGCTCATAGTGCCCGTCCAAGGAAAATACCTGGTTGGATAGTAGTTGTCTGTGAGAGTTTTGTTTACAAACAATCAGGCTTATAGAAAATAAACAATTGAAATTGAATTAGGGGTTTTTTGTCTGTTTTCCGTTCCCAGTTTTACATTGGGCTTTCACGGCTTTAATCTTTGATAGTTGAAAATAATTCAATATGATTTTTGAACTAGCACAGAAGAAAATTTCGTTGGTATATATTGCAATTAGAGCTGATATTGCAATTGGAACTTTGAAGGGAAATGTTCTCTGCCAAATATGGTTTAACTGGACCTAATAAGTGAATTTACTCAACTGGTGAGGTTCCTCAAAGAACAAGTTCGCATTTAGCGACCATCGTTTCATGTGCCTTGCAGCCGCAAAATGGCAGGATTCCATGTCCCGACAGAACTCTTGAATTTTTTTAAACTTTCCACATTGATTTTTTTGTGCATTTTCGGACAATGTGGAGATAATTGTAAACAAAATATGTTTCTGAAAAGAAAAGTAGGGGTCACCGAACGTCCAAGAATGTTAAATCCAAGCAAAGCTTTAGCAATGCCCATCTGCCCTATCATTGTTCATTTTAGTACTTAGTGCGCAGTAAGGATATGCAGAAACAATTAGTGCGAACGTCCTTAAACGATGGAAAATGCATGCAACCCTCTGATGTCCTATCGGTCAGTTTTGAATGTGAGCAATGGCAGACCGTCAAATCCAAAACTTACACTCAAAATAAACAGCCTTCGGATCAAACTCAGAGCTCTAAATTTTGCCAGTTAGGTGTTAAGCAAACACACTTTCAAAATCGGAAGAAAAAAAGAAATGATTTTTTGATCATAGTAGCACTTTAATATGTGAACTTTAAGAAACTGGAACATGATTAGCAACAGTGTTTCATAGACATCACTTTTTCCACATACAAGGAAACACTAAATGTCTGCATGTACATGTAGACTAAGCTACAATGTCCATGATGCCCCCCCTGGAAGTGTGTCTACATAGGGCATTGGTATTGCTTAACACATTCACCTATTCCAAAGTTTGAAGGGATCAGCATATAAATTCTTGCACTGAACACTTGAACTGGTCATGCCACACATTTGAAGTTGTTTTCTTCCTTACAAACAAGGCTCCAAGTACAGAAAAGACATTTACAAAAATTATGCATGTTATCAATAATATGCCAGCCACTGAAAGCAAAACTGTGTACTTTGTTTCTCAAGGAGTACTGTTTAAGTATTATTGGCTCTTACCTGAACTGCAGATGTCATAGAGGTGCCATTTTGTGAAGGATAAATAAAAAACATTTTTGGTTTCTGGATGGTATCCAAATTGGTACCAGTGATGCGTAACTGAAGGCCTCCACTAAAAGTAAAACAAATATTGTTATACAACACAGGGGCAGAAATTGCGCTTTTCTGGTTGCCAATGTGACTAAACATTTTGCACTGGCGACCAAACAAAACTGGTCGCCAGCGGGCGATTAACTTTTTCAGGCCATGATAATTTCACATACTAACAATAACTTTGATTGTCAACCAAATTGCTTCAAACAAAATTCAAAGCTGCCCACCACTTGGTCACTTACATGTACTTTTTACCTTTCTGTTGATTTTGAAGTATAAAACCGATTTTTCCTGATTATAAATTAACTACAACTTTTCACAGAGCAAAGCCTCGCCATGATGTTTTTTCAGCAGTTTCCCATAACAAACGTATTGCTCAGGGTTCAGGAGACTGAACGAGAAATGTTGCATGGTTGTGGCCAGGTGCGAGCAACATCACAATCCGTCAATCTTGACAGAATGCGAAAGGAAATAACATTTTGAGCATAGAGTAAAGAACCAAATGGTAACTTTTCAGTTGGCGCAAAAAACTGCGCATATGGCGTGCAAGAGTTATTTTTTTGTGAATAACAAGTCCCTGGAGGTAGTGAATAATGCTTGTCAGTCGATGGTGTTGCCAGTCTGGTTCGTTAAAAGTGATTGGTCAGTAAAACCTTGATGGTATTGGCTGAAAGATTCATGTTAAGTTTGTCATCAGTCATTGGTTGGTTTCGATCCATATATTGTTAGTTGTTAGAAGTCCGTTTGTTGGTTTCGTTTTTGACTTGGATAAGTCTTTTTAAGGCACCTGTACTTGTTGACATCTGTTAAGAGGCTTTTGTTGTAAATTAGTGTACCAGCTTTCCAGAGTCAGTCATTGAATAGTTCGTACTGTAAGTTCTCGCTGAAACGCCTTTCATAATTTGAAGTGGTTTTTGACAGCAAAGGTGGCAACAGAATAAGAATGTGCTGTTCTGTGACTCGACCTGTCAAATATGATTATCTGATAATTAGATACCGGTAAGTGTTTTATTTATCCGTGAAATGAAAATTAGTGTTTTGCTTTTCCGTCACATAGGAATACAAACTCTTACCAGAGTTTGCTTATCTTTCTTCTTCCTTTTTTTCTTAGATATTTATCTCCAACAGCAAAGAAAAAGCACATCGCCATTAAGTTTTCGAGACAACAAAGGGATCATGTTGTATAACTTTAGGGGAAAAAAGTATCAAGTTACAAACGTTCGCGTGAAAAGTAAGATTGTCACGTTTTTACGAGTCAACGTATAATTGAATTTAACTCAGTTAATAACAAGATCCAGTTGAGCATGTTCTGATGCCAACAATGATTGTAGATTTTTTTTTCGGTTTTAATATTCCACGAAACCATTTCAAATTAATATCGATATCAAAACCATGACGACCTTATGAAAGGTAACCCTGAACTTGAAACAACCAGACACATGAAAAACTGTATAAATTTTATAAGACTCCAGGAAATCTGCAGAGTTTGGGTCGTTTCCTTGTCACATTACCCCTCCCAACACCTTAGAGTTTTTTGCCACCTTATGAGACTGTATTTTGCAAAGCATGCAAACACTATGTCACCTCAAAGTCTAATCGAATTAATTTGCGGTTTAACTCGCCCCCAGGAGTCTTCAGAAATACCATAGTAGATTTAATCTGATTGGTGTGAAATACATACATTTGATGTACATTTCTCACCCACTCACTCACCCATTGACTTGTCCATAACATACCCGACACCCTGACTAAGAGGTCTTTTTTCCCCAAAAAAATCAATAACTCATTCACGTATACTGGTCCAGGATTACTTTCTACGTCATTATAGAGTTTAATATTCTTGTACAAACTTTGATGACTTTTATCCGTAAATACTTAACAACAATTTTTAACAAGTGGTGATGATTTGCCAAGCTCTAATTGAATTTATTTCCTTGTGAAAAACAAGTGTCAAATTACCCTTTGTAACTAAAAAATAAAAATATCTCATTATATTTGCAAGCAACATGAACAAAACAATTGTCACCTGTAGCTATTGTAATCTTTCGAAATATTTCAAAATCAAAGTAGTCTCGTCTCCTCCAAAACATTCCCAAGGCCAAAACAGGTCTTTCTTAGCAGCTTAACCCTTAGGGTTAAGAGTTCCCAGTTTTGTTAGAGTTAGGGCTACTGCTCAAAACTAGGGTTAGCATTGAAGGTTAGGCTTACAGAACAAGGTTAGGGTTAGCGTTTGGGCTCAAGGTCCAGGTTAGAGTCAATGTTTAGGGTTAGGGTTATTGCTTAGAATTAGGGCTAGCGCTCAGGGTTAGGGTTATTTCTTAGGGTTAGCGCTAGCGCTTAGTGTTAGGGTTAGTGTTTGGGGTCAGGGTTTCGGGTCAAGCCTAGTGCTCTGTGTTAGGGTTATTGTTTAGGGTTAGCGTTTCAGATAAGGTTTCAGTTAAGGTCAGGATATGTTAGGGTTAGCGCAGTGTTAGGCCAAGGAAAACAATCTCAACTTAGGAAATCTATTGCATGAATCGATACGTAAATCAAGTCAATGAGTAGTGCCTAGAGGTTAAACGTTTTGCAAATCGGCTACATCAGTGATTTATAAAATGTTTCTAAGTGAAATTATTTTTTTGGTCACAAAATGGCTCGTTTCATGAAGTGATTATTTCTGACAACAAAGAAAGAGTGCTTTTAGTACTTTGGAAAAGTTGGTTGATAATAGGTGTTCGCTTACAAGAGGTGGCCACAAAGGGAAGTTCGACTCTATGTAAATAATTGTTTCCAAAGGCATCTACATGTAATGCATCTCAGTTCGATTCACAAAAAAGTTTTAAAAGCTGTTGGACTGAAACTTTTCTTTGATAATCTCTTTATTATTTTATGCTTATGATCAAATGCGCGCTTATCGGGAACAATCCCAAATACCAAATGTAAACATGGCTGTTAATATCAAGAACTCAGGATGCCCAGCGTTCGCAGTAATATTAAAAAACCAGGCTTCATTTGATTTATTTCAAAAAGAAAGTGAAATTCACCAAACAACTTTTTTACACGGTAGGAAATAACTTCTATCAATAATTCAAAACCTAAATGAGAAGGAGCAGTCAGCTGTGCAACTGACAGCGCAACGTTGAGAAAATATTATCTCACCCACAGAAACTCATTCAGACTACATTTTGCACCTGTCAAACCGACCTTCTCATTAACAAAATACAAATTAAAAAAGCAACATTTTCGGGATGAAATTTAATTTCATTCAAAAAATCGGCAATAATACCTTCAGGAATTCACACACGTGTAAGGAGAAGACGGCTTCACATACATTAACTTTGAAGTTCAAACTGCCAATCAACACACAAACATCGAACTTCGGCCTACATTGAGAAAAAAGCCTCATTCAAGATCTCTTTTAGAAGCTCTCAAAATGCTCTAATTTCATAAAAACATATCGAACTTGGAAAACTTGTGCCAAATAAATTAAATGCATGCAAAGACCCATGTCATTCTACGCAGTTCACCCACACATCAAGAACAAAAGGATACGATATTAAACTTCGCCGCTCATGGTCGCTTAATTGCACTATTGTTCCATTCATTTGAAGTCGCTTCAGGTCCTCATCCAAAAGATCTCACCACATACTTTGTTCCCTCAATAGAAGTGACTCTAGCATAGCATAGAAGTCACTGTACATCATGTAGCATCAGACATAAACATGACTGTTTGTAAAGTTGTCAATATAAAAACTTACCTAAAAAATACTTCATTTGGCTCAATCGAAGTAACTGTAGGATCAGGTGTGAATATGAAAATTCCCTTGGGGCCAGTTGGTGTAAAGCCATCAAATGAAATGGTGACACCTGCACTTGCATTTATCATTCTTTTTCTTCTTCCAGGTATTTGGCTAATCACACATGGTACACTGGTATTTGCTACCCTGTAAAACATACACCTGGGTAATTCTTTGTCATTTCATGTACTGGTAGCAGTAAATGGTAAAGTCTGCATACGAGCCAAGTGGCCCATCAGGCCAAATCTTATCCCAGTGTTCCTACAGCATGAAGCAACTAGGAGTATTTCTACTCCACCTTGGATGGGATGCTAGTCCATCACAGGGTTGCCCCCAGCATTAAATCTGTTGGCACCCAATTATACCCAGAACTAATAAGAATAATCTAGGACAAAAGTCTTGGGACTCTTGAACGTTTGCCAGCAATGGTACTTGGTCTTCCTTCACCTTTAACTTCTCACCACCAATTCAATATTGATTTATTTTCAATAAGCTACAGACAATGTGTGGTCATTGTTTTTGGGAAGGGTGCTTCAAGTGTCCCAGGGATTTCTGTCCCACATTGTCAAATGTTAGTTTTACCTAATCCTGTCGACAACACATGACCGTCCAGCAACTTGGGCTGTAATGTATCTTCCAGTGTCCATTTTAAGGCCTGTGATAGTCACTAATGTTCCTCCAGATTGAGGACCTTTCTTGGGATAGAAATCCTGTGGCTCTGGGTTCTGTAAATGAAGTGACAATACAAATATAAAACACTGAGTAATTACAGTGATCAGGGGTCAAAATTAAGCTTTATCATTTTGTTACAAATAATTGTTGATAAAAAAAATTCATATTTTGGGCAGAAGGGAATATTGGAATGAGGTCAAGTTTTCTCTGGGAGCACTTTTTTCAAGATAAAGGTTAAAGGCACTGTAATGTTTGCTCAAAATACAGGAAAGGCTTCCAAAGTAAAAGTTTATTATCTATAATCTTAGTCTGTGAGGTCCTTGCAATAAAACTTATACACACACTGTACAGTGTACGATTTAATACCAGGTCAAAATAGGAAAATAAAAAGTAAGGCAAAAAAGAAGTTGAGATTTATTAGTCACAAAAGTACTTTGGAAAATACATGCACATAAACCTCTATTAATTGTCTGCTATAAGTTCAGGTAACAGACCTGGTAAAAAAACAGCTTTTTTGATTCTCCTTTGATTTTACTGACTGTTACCGTAACTGGGCCAGACTGAGGGCGACCACTGCTTGATGTATTACAGAAGATTCTGTGTAACATACATGGCACAAAAAAAAAACAATGTAAGCTCCTTTCTTGCAAAGAATTCTAAAAGGAATATTAGTCATCATGGATGGTAGATTAGACGATTTAACATACGTTGATTAACCAATCATCAAGGTCTAAAGGCCACCACAAAAATAGACTACAATATTGTGATATTGTTTTAGTTTTTCTGAATCTCTCATAAATCTCCTGAGAAGTATAGGGTTTTTTTGCGGACAAAATTTCGAATATGAATACATCAATGTTTTATTAAATAAACAAGACGATCTAAGATCATAAGTTGCACACACTAATATGTTTCCCACCGAGGTAAAAAGATTTTTTCTTTACCTCGTTCTTTTCCTCATTCATAATAATTATTCTCATGCACATTGCCTTAGTCATATTTTTTCCAGCTATGGTCCTGGATTCTCAAAACTATGTCTGTGCAGGGTCTGATAATGTGTCCTTATATTATAAAATTATACAAGCTGGAAGTGGTCTTTGATTTTCCCACCCCATACAGTCACACAGCCAGTGAACAATCCACTGAAAAGGGACTGTCTGGATGAACCTGTAAAAAAGAAGAAAAAAAAATATTATTAACTGCAAACAAGGGTACTTGGAATTCTATACATGTAATACCATTCTCCTATCACAAGATAATTTGGTTTTATCTATTGGGTTGATAATGACATAATTTGTGAATTCACCAAGGAATGCCACTAAAAATTCTACAGTATTGTGCAAAAGTAATGCAAATGATAATCGACGAATATCTCGAATATCGCAATATATGGGCGATATTTTATGAAATTTTACCTTAAACAAACAACAACAAAAACAACAACAACAACAAACGGTTTAGCAGAGCGTTTGCCGAGGTTCCTTAACCGTTAAACGGTTTGACCAAACCGTTAAACAGTTTGGTCAAACCGTTTAAACGTTTTGAAAAGCGTTTACTGACCATTTATAGACCCTTTATATACCGTTTGTTTTTAGCTGTTTAACGGAAAACCGTTAGTGTACGTTTTCCCGTGTGAGGTCACAAATGTATGTAACTGGCTCTTTAAAGATCATTTTGAAGGGCTACTTCACTTAAAGCAACATCAAATGTTGTTTATTTAGTACCAGGTCTCCATGCAGCTCTACCGTGTACCTGTGCCCAGTCCCCTCAGCTGTTATCACGTTTGCCACATTATTGTCCGACCGCTATGATGGATAGTACAGGTATATTATTTGTGACAAATCCTCTTTATTTCACGCTCATTAAATAATAAATGGGGACATATGACTGCGCTTGAGCATATTGGAAGTGCAAAGACATGGGATTAGGAAAGGAAAAGTGCAGAGACCTTGAGATGGCAAGTGCAAAAGGGAGAGACACAGCTACCACAAGCCAAAGGCTTCTTTTGCAAACTGAGATGAAATGAGATGTTCTTATTCGAGCTTATATCGTACTCCCACTGTAAGAGACTGGCCTGAATAGTTCGTCAAACCTTCGACGGTAATATCAAGTTTATTTGTCTAGAAGAATTGCGTCTTGCTACGTTTTTGCCTGATATGAAAGCTTTTGCTTCTGTAGACAACTTTGATGGTCTTCCTGAGCGCAGTAAAATTTACCTAGAATTTGGCTAGAGTGCTGCCGGTGGTCTGTAGCTTCTTTACGATGCGCCCCACACTCGGAAAGCTGACGCTTAAACCTTCACGTTTTAAGACCTTAAATATCCCAGCTGGGTGAAGGCCTTCCTTTTGAAGAAGCTCAATTCGAGTTCTCGTGTACATTGACACTTTAGGCATGTGATAGCTTGAAAGCTGAACTGACCAAACAAACCACTTTTCACTATGGTAACGTATAAACAATGCCAAGGTCGTGCAGGGCCTGGGTTTATTATGGTGGTACCACAAGTTTTACAGTGAGTTGCATTTCTTGTTCAAAGAAAACAGGTTGGCAAACAAACTATTTGAGCTTGCCAGCTTTAAGACTAACAAACAAAGCGATATCAGCTTTCTCTGGACATAAGCAAGGTAAGTTTGTGCGAAAAGGCTTTGAGATATTATTAACACTCAAAACGGTATTGAGGTATTTATCGTGCACGTTTTTGTTTTGCTCTGGCTTAATTCATCTTTCAACTGAAATTTGACGGCAAACTTAACGAACAGAGAAAATTTGAGTAGAACAAATTATCGCTCAAAAAATCGGGCCAAATTATCGGTAGACATGAACTTCTGCCCGAAAATTCACGTTGACTAAAACAATGGGCAGCGGGAAAATTCATTGAATTTTCTTTGAACTTTCAAGGTGAACAAAACTTCGCCATTTTTGGTTGAAAAGCCCAGAAATTCATGAATTTCGACGAATTACGCTCTCATCACTTTTGCACAATACTGTAAATTTCACTCGCAGCACTTCACTTTCCAATGGAAACTACTAGTTATGACTGAGCATGGTGAGCTTTTCGAAAGCGAAATTTTGGTCTTTGTTCAACCACTTATTACTAGACTGTGCCCATTACATGTACACAGACACGGATTCATCATACACAATCGCTTCATTACAACAAATTCACTACAACATATCGTTACAACAAACTTTGCTGCAACCATATATCGTTTTGCTTTGCAAGATATCGTTGCAACAAAGTCTCGCTAGAACGATATCTCAGCAAGATATCACGAAGATTGTACCAATATCTCACTGATTTATAGTTTTAACATTCGCCAATCAGTGCGGTATTTCGCAGATATATCGGCAATAAATCGCGAGAACAAAGCGCGATATTCGTTGCTCATCGTTTGCATTACTTTTGCACAGTACTGTAGCTGTCACTTTTCATACTTTGGTGGATGAGGTTATAAATCAGACAGTAATGGACAAAAATTATTTTTTACAATGTGTGGTTCCAGAAAATATCCATACCCTCACCATGGAGGGAATTGGAAATTCCGAAATGGAGGGGGGTCAAAGATCCAGGAAATTCCAGAGGGGAGGAGGGTTGTATGATCGATTTAGTTTCCAGAGGTTCTTTGATTTAATATGGATTTGAATGTCGTTCTAGCTATTCAGAAATCCTTTCTTACCTACCAAGTAGAATTTTCACATGAAAAATAATGGCTTGAATACTTGTATTTGACTCACATTACATTTGAAATGCATTTTCCTTCTTCAAAAAGCACTTTAAAAGCTAACAAATTTGAAGAACGTGCCGTTGCATGGAAGTGGCCGCCACTACTTGTTACCAGTCCATATGGAATCACCTTGTGGACCAAAAAGCACTGGAGACTAGCCTAGTTTGTTTTCGCATCGGTCTTCGAAGTGGCAGTCGGTTTCTCTCATAAAAATTAGTTTCTTTATAAAGGTAGAAATGATGTTATGATTTCACAAACTTGAGAATCTCTTATCCCTGTTTATTTCTGTCTATCTGTATGTAATTTTGCTGCAAAATTGGCTTTCGTCCTGAGTCTGTTAGCGATCGTGTTCGTAGTAAAAGTACAGTGTCAATTTCCTCCGCACTCATTTTATCATTTTCAGTCTTTCAATGGAAATTGTACCACATTTTTAAAGGGAGTTAATTGTGTAGGAAGGTAATTTGACACGTTACCATTTTATCTTTTCTTTTAAAGCATGTTTCACTAAACTGCTGATTGCTTTCTTTGCAAGTATCTTATTCAGATATAGCCATTGCAATCGATCGAGAATATTAGCTAGTAGTTATAGGCAATGCAAATGGCTAAACGTTTGGAGTGTTTACTTTTACTTTAACACACTTTCTTGCCAGAGCGTATGGGGGGTGTACAAAATAATAGTGGAAATTCTGGAGGGGTCAGGGGGTTGTTTAAAAGGTCAAAAATTGGAAATTCCGGGGAGCAGGGGGGGGGGCCTACATGACATTCCCTCTGTGGTGGGGGTATGGATATTTTCTAGAACTACACAATACAGTTTTATTTCTTGACAATCCAATTTTAATATGAACTTAGTTACCAGATGTGAAAAAAAAATAACTGAGCTAAAAAAAAGAAAACCGAACTGAAAAAATAAAATCCGGGGCCATCGTAGCAGAGGGAAAAGTGCTATTTCAGAGCAACTACTGTATGTTGACTCAACTTAGCTAACGAAATCTCACCATAGAACTGAACTCACTTGTATTCGGAAACTTCAAATCAACGGCGGTACTTTTGGCCCTCTTTGTTCCTCACAAGTGGAGCAATGTTCAATTGACCCATCAAAGGTCAATCTTCTGGATGCGTGGTCACTCTGCAGCAACGAAACTCTCGTGCATCAAATACATTTTGTCTCTGCAGACTGCAGTGTTCTCCATTGGGACCTGAAAGTTATAAATGTTCACAGATAAAATAATTGTACGATAAACAGCAAACTATTACCTATTTCCATTACCTATTTTCCATTTATTTTGTGACACCACGTGCATGAAAATGGTGAGCAAGCATAAAGGCAACTCAAGTCTTCGCGTTTTAAAAAAGTCATGACACAACAACAAGTTTATACTAAACATACAAAAGCAGTTATACAAACCATGAATTACCAGCAATCTCTCTTTCGTATCTGGCTTCCAGTATGGCAGCCCATCTGCTGCGTCTGCGCCTGCGTCTGCTTCTTTGTCTACTTCATTTCCCTCGCACGAGCTGTCATCTTCGACTAAAGGCTCATCTTGGTAAGGTTCAATCTGACTGAAAATAGCCTGTACATTGTTGTCCTCTTCTTTTTCCCTTTCATCTTCCTCAGGTTTGCTTAATGTCTGTGAATAGCCACTAAATTTGGACTTGCTTGACATGTCTTCTCGCACGAATGATTCAGGAAAGCGATGTATGCTATACAAGATCGATGTATAACACTCAAAATTGATGTATCCCAGATGAAATTGATTTATGTTATTTTCCAATTTGTATTATAACAATGCATAACAACAATTTATTTAATAAAACATTGATGTATACACGTTCAAAATTTTGTCCCCAAACCCCCCATAGAGAAACGTTCATTTCTAAAAGCAAAAAGTTTGATTTCTCTAAATAGTCATTGGACATAAACAATTTTCCTCCTTAATTTATTTCCCACTGGCAGTTGTCATAATTGTATACTTTATTGGCTTATTCCCTTGGATGCCATGCAAAAGAGAAAAAGACTGTCCACTCTTGCCATAAGTAAGAAAGATTTTGATTGACAGAAATAGCTTGAGTGAGATTAGAATACATGGACAAATATCAGTGTGTTCAATTTTTGTGCACAGGGTAGATCAGTTTGAATAACTTGCTGATCTAACATTGGAGAGTTTCAATGACAAATTTACCTTCTGGAGGGTTCATATTTTCCTTGGTCAGGATGGCATTTTAAGTCTGACACAGAAACAGATTCTCTAATATCATCAAAGCTTTTTCCCAAATCAGATCCATGAATCTCAATCTCTGTTCCCCCAGCCAATGGACCAGCTAACGGCCATACCTTTAGACATGTAATAAATAAAGCAAACAGCAGTTTTAGAATTCCTGAGTACTTGAATTAATTACACAACTCTTTGTTACTTGAAATTACAGTTATAGCATTAAGCAAAGTCTTAATCAATGTAAAATAGTACAACTTTCTTGGTATTGCAAGTTACCATACATGTAGCTTTAAGTGACTAGTGATATGCATGTCAAGGGTCAACTTTTTACAAAGTTTAAAAAACTGTGCAGGACTTAAAGTTTTAAGTATACCCCAAAAGTGACCATACTTTAATTTTGTTTCTTTTTTTCAGATAAATGTCATTGCAAACTTTCATTTAAAAAAAAATTCTATGAAAAAAAGATTGATTCTCCGCAGAGTTATAAACAAAAGACGTTTCTTTGTATTAATTACCTCTAATTGACAGTTGTCAAGGGTTAACACAAGAAGTTAACTTGCATTAAAAACCTGTGCGACAGATTACCGCGTATGTATGATTTCAAACGTTCGAGTTTGGAAGTCGACAAGCTGTTCCGAGAGTTCTACATTTGTAGATTGTAATGGGTAAAATATGCAAAAAAGATAACTGATGACATCATACACTGAACCCAATATTATATTAAGTATGTAAATAGAGCTATCTTAGCCAATTTGCAGAAACAATCATTGAAACTTGGTGCGCTAATAGTTCTACAGGAAACACACCTATGACTATAAAAAATTATGTTTCCATGGCAATTCACCATTTTCCAGTCCACACCCACTTGAGCTAACATATTTATAGGCTTGCTGGATCATGCATATGAAGTACTGTTAGCAAATTCCAAAATGGAATGCCACAGGTGGCCAAAAAAGCTTTTAATATGGGGAGGTGTGGAACCCAGTTTGTTGCCATGGTAAAAAAATTAAGCTCATATTGTGGAGCACATTTAGTAGAACCTTACTGCAAAAAATCAAAAATTACTGATACAAATTGGCTGAGATATCTCTTTTCATCATATTTGAACAAAATCTGGTTGAGTGTATGACTCCGTTCTAATTTGGCCCATATCCAGCCCGAAAATCACCAATATATCCAAAAAATGCACTTTTTGGAGAAAAGCTCTAAGAGTCAATGGGTTAAAAATGCTCCTAAAGTAATGAAAAAACTTAAGTAGAATGACTGGTTTAGTTATTCTAAATGTACTTGTAGTTAGTTGTACCATTTCGACAGTGTACCTTGGTTATATTAGGTGTGGTAAGGCAGCGCGATGTGTATGGAATCCAGGCCCCTACATCACTACATGCTTCTCGCACTACACACTTTGGATGTGCACCAACTTTGCACCAGCCACATTTAAGATTTGGGTTTGCTTCAACATCAATATGACAGCTACTACAGTCTGTTCTATATATCCAGCACTTGTATAGATACACTGAATGAAAAAACATGTAACTATCATTAAATCTGAACACATCATGCAGCATAATAC
>CM042754.1:9587739-9607739 GCA_022496165.2 Catalaphyllia jardinei
GAATAGCAAACAATCCTCACTGCCAAAACAGACACTCACCGCCTCAGCGGAATAAGATATGGGAGGCAAAATTTAGCCAGCGACTTACAGACGAAGAAACAGGGATCACCAAACCAGGAAAAACGAGAAACTTTAAGTGTTCTTCTCCAGAACTCAGAAAAACCCTAACAGAAAGGTGAGGAGGCGAAACACTAGAAATATACTTCAGGGGAATGCAAAAGGGAATCTCTGAAGATCGTTTTTAGAATGAAACAACTTAGCGGCGGAAACCACTGCAGGAAAGGAGCCTTCAACAGCATGTGTGCTATCGGCCAACGTCGAGACATATTTAAAACTTTGCCCGTCTACGTATAATACTCCGCCGTATTCAGGGATCTCCACCCCACATGCTGAGCTAGGTCTTCCATGGGCACCCCTACCAAGGACATGGTAATACAACAGCCACTGTGAAAGCTGTGTGCAGTCTCTCCATCGTGAATGCCAAGAGCTTTAAGGTGGGGAGTCAAATGGCCTACGGCAGCCGACCCAACAAAAGGCTTCATGACAACTTCACGCCGCTTTAAGTGTGTACCCCAAATTCAGGGGTCATTGAGCATTCATATATTGACGCTATTGTTCTTACTCATCACTTATTCATAACGATGTTCTGCCGACAACATGGCATGTTTTCGAAGAGCGCAAGCTCTTTGATGTTGGTGAGATATTTTTCTTTTATGAACAGAGAAGAAATAAAACCCCAGGGACTAAGATAATGTCTGCTTGATTGATTATTGGCAATTTCAAACTTGAACCAGATATCTTTAATGACGAAGGGAAGTTTTTGTCAATTATCACAGAACGACCGGACACTTCGGTCAATATTTACGCTCTCAGAGAAATTTTGGTTACAAGAATCGCCTTCGAGTGAACAATTTCTTGTTCACAGCCCTGAAACTTTGAGAGTAAGGGTCAAACATTCTCTGTAATCGCCTTTTTAACTTCTCTGAGTCAACATTTCGATCAACAGAGGGTTTATTTTTCTAAAGTAAACACAGGGGCGTATGCGAATTAAATTTATTTATGACCGGGGAGTACTTTTATCTTGGTACAAAGCAGCAGTTACAAAACTTGTTGCATGTGGCAATGCGAACATTTTTATTTGCTAATCTTTTCTTACCTTATTTCGTTTCTCGTTGCATTTGCTTTAACATTCTCTGTGTAAAATCTTTTCGAATGATGGAAGAACAACGGCAAGCAAATAATCGGGAAGCCTACATGCATCGAGCGTAACGAGCGTCATGGGACGTCACAAGACACGGCAGTTGGTCAGTTCTAGACAGTTGACATGACAACCGGAAAAAAAAATTGCGGTGTTCTTGGCCGTAAAGCTCGCTTGATCAAAACAACAGCTGTGTTTACTAACAAGAGTCCGGAGAATTACGTAAATGACTTACGTGCCAGGCTAAACGTGGCTGCATGGAGGAAGATTATAAAACTCACTGAGTTTTTATTTAAAAATATAAAATAATATAAAAACTTACACGCCAAAAAGTTACATGCTGTGATTGTCGGAATTTCCACTTACGCGCGGGGCTAAACATGGCTGCATGAAAGAATGTTATAAAAATCGCTGAGTGTTTTTTTAAAAAAATACAATCAAGGATTTTTAATTGAACTTTCTTTATTGAGGAAAGAAATAAAATGTCATCAAATACATATTCTGGGAGGAACAGATATCATGAAACACGACACTGCTGCGAATAAAACTTGATGGCGGCTTTGAATCGAACACTCAGTCGGCTTCAAAAAGAAAAGAATCCTAAATCAAATCTCTCCTTAGAGCTCCTCAAAGGCATCTAATTAAAAAGTTGTGGTCAAAGGAAATTAAAAGTTCAAATTTATTAGATCTGGGTATTCGCCACGCATCGGAACGTGTTCACGCATAAATTAACTTTGACCGCCGCTCTACGAAAAAAACCTAATATTGGCGTTCCGTGACCAAAACAACTCGTTCAAGATCTCTTTTTAAAGCTCTCGATATGATCTGTATTCAAAACTGCATAAGCTTAAGCTTACAAAAGGATACGTTAACAAGTCAGTTCGCTTACGGTCCCTTAATTGCAGCATTGTTCCAGTCTTTTGAAGTCTCTTTGAGGTGAATGACGTCTCCTTCCAAAATATCTCACCTTTTTCAAACCGAATAAAACCAAAATTATTCGGGACGCTTTCGGATGCTACCAAAAGCAATGCCCAAAGGAATAAACTGAGCCTTCAAGCTACAACATCCAGCGGGATAAGCCATTTCAGAAAGACACATTTAAAGTGGCGTGAAGTTGTAATGTGTTTGACACTGCGCCTCTCTTGTCCATGGACCTGAATAGAAAGCCATCCCTAACATCGACCAACATCAAATCACACAGGGAAACGTAGAGGCGAAGGTTGGCCCCCGGGCAGATAACAGGATTCTGGCACCTCTTAACCATGCAGGAGTTGGTATCTTTTCCCCGAAGAGTCTTGCCAAAGGAGTGATTGAAGAATAGCCCCTCTTCGCCGGGCAGCGCTAAAACCTGTTTGGTGAACACGCATCAAAGATCCGAAGCCCAATCACCTGAGTAAAACTGCAGACAAAAGAAGGCCAGATCCTGTGCAAAGAGGTAACGCTACAAAGGAGAGACGTCGTCAGCAAAGATGTGGCTTCTGAGAAATGTGCAAAGTTGAAGAAGGGCATGGCCTGCTTTGGGATAATCCTAGCACGGGCCTGTTCCTCTCGTAGTGCAGTAAGTTAACGCTTAATGCTGGGATGCGAGGCGTGGGGAAGACAAATGGGAATCAATGTCTGGCAAATTAAGATCAATGCGAGCGGGAGTCTCTGTAGGGTCAACTGACCTTCTCTTGTAACCACAGGACTGGCAAAAAAATGAAACAGTCGTCATTGGGATAGGCACAGTCGGGGCACTGGACAGCGGGTTTCCACACCCTAGGAACCTCTGGGAGGAGCTGTAAGGGAACTGCAAAAACTAAGTATGATTAGGGGGCATGGGAGATGGCCTGGAAGACAGAATTGGTGTACAACTTGGCAGCAGGAACCAACAAGGCAAAAGATGTGGTTTTTCCAGCAAACTTCTGAAGATTCTTGAGCAAAACTGTCTTATGCTCCAGAATGGACTCCCTTAGAGCAGAAAACGAGCAACTGAAAACGCTCGACACATGAGCAACTGAAAACGCCCAACACACGAGCAACTGAAAACTTATCAGGTGGCAAGAGGAAAGCCTTCCTAACTGAGTCGGAAAACATAGCCCTGGAAAGTAAGGGCAGTAGCTGGCAACAAGGTACTCTTACTAAGCGCGATGAAATATTCCAAGGATATTGACGTGAAGCACGCAATATATGCTGCCATCTCAGCCAACTGAAAAGCCTAGAAAGAACTGGGAGGAGGATGAAGAGGCAATCTTAGCTGGCCCACGTGTTGATCATCGATATAGAGCGCACACAGAACTCCAAACGAACGCACATAGTTAGTAGCCGCCAAACCAATCGTCTGATACAGGAAGGCGCTCTCTTTCCAGCCAAAAGGAAAGGTAGCATAAACAAAAAACCATCCTCTCTCCGTCTAAACCGAGAACACTTTACACACGAGCAAAAGAAAACGCTAGACACTCGAGAAACGAAAACATACGATACAGGAGCAGCCGAAAACGCTTAACAAGAAAGGAAATTCCTGGAAAAGGCCTGGAAAGTTCTGGATAACTGTTAAACTCAACTAAAAAAAGATGGATTGTATGGAAGGCAGTAAGGAGAATTAACAGTGAGATCTTGGGAGTGTTGGGGTTAATGTAAATTTTAGAGCCCTTAAAAAATCCATCTGAGTCCTGGAAAAATCTTTGTACCCTTTTCCTTTTTAATTCATTCATTGCGAATTCATTGCGAAGCAATGGATGAGTTTTTGCAGGGAGGGGCAAAACGGCGTTAGCAGAAATCTACGTAGATGGAAGTGACGTAACAAATTGGTTAGATTTGAGCAGCCGCTGACCAGGTAGCTAACTTGCCATGAATAGCAAACATCACCTTCTGGATGATTGCAAAACACCGCGAGAGAATTTTTATTCTTAAATGTAGCCATTCAGTAAATAAAATTAGTCCAAAACATATCTTTATCTATCTTAATATTTTTTTAAATATTTCTTTTTTCTTCGAAAATGAGCCCGCGTACCTACCCTTCCCTCCATCTCGTGTTACGTGCCCGAGAAAGCAGCCATATTTTAACGAATGTTGTCCACGCCAACACTGCCAGATGGGATCAATGTACACTTAGTTAGTACATGGAGTGAATTTGGTTGGAAATGTTGAAAAACCCTAGAATTTGTGGTGCCCAAACTGTTTTGAGATGTTCGTCGGATTCGTCGGCCTCCATATATCACAGGCTCAATGAGTGCAAACTCCTCAGCTCAAGCCAGCCATTGTGGATTTTGATTGCCAGCTTTTCCGATTTCTGGTGAGTAAATATTGCTTTCTTTAAATGTATGAATTTGCTTTAAGCAAAACATACAGCCCACACGTCAAATTGAAACGACCCAGAACTAAACTAAAGTCTGTTTCAGACTAGGAGTCCAGAAATAATCGCCAGGTTTACGATCCCTGCGTGACAATTGCTATAAAGCTCCATTCAGTATGTCCATTCAGTAATATTTATAACGTTATGAAACTGCTAGTTCCATTGAAACGCCAAATGACTACTTTTGTGTTATAAAAATGGCCCTTAGTCGAATCTATCAGTAACAGATGATATCCTGAAATGCATAAAGTGGAATGGTATCTGTACTTCGTTTCTGATTATCGTCGCTCCTGTGTTACACGCGTAGACCCAGATCGATCAGGCAAAACAAGACATCAGGTTTAATGAATCTAACCATGATACCAAAACTGACAATTTTAAAAGCTGTGTAACATTTGGTGACCATTTTAATCAGCCAAACGGGGTCGAAATGCAGGTAAATAATCAATTCAGTATCTTGGATTGCTGAAAACAGAGTTGATCAGAGTTATCTGCAGTGTGTTTTCTTTCACTGACCCGGGTCAACTAAAAAGGGATGTGTCCTATTTCTGGTACCTTCCAAATTATTTTTATTTAGATCTTCATCTTTTTTATCTATTTAATTTCAGGGGCAGCAGTTAATGTTACATCTACTGGATTATTCCTGGCTACCCATAATAGTTATTTAAGAATAAAAAAAGTAATAAGTAATTATTATAAACAATGATACACAAGTCAAATGAATAATAACAATGACAACTCAAGAACTTTAAATGATAAATACTTTGAGTGCAGGGTGGATTGTCTTGGCAAACTGACTCCATATGACTTGCACACTTTCAACTTCATTTAGCCAGCCTATAGCTGATGTACAATTTGTAGTTCACCATCATAGCTTCAACCAACTCACCTTAGATATTGACATAGTCGTTATGACTGTCTCTTATTCCTTGAAATATAAAACATATTGGTACATATAATACCACTACTACCTGGACTAATACACACTGAAGTACTGTTTTGAGGAATTTCCACCTCCAGAAAACAAGACTGACACTTGAATAAAGTGATTTATTTAGTGTTGATATGAACTGTCAGACTAACTTATATCTTTGTTGTGAAACTTCTTCACCACCATTTTGGAATTATTATCAGGTTAAACTTTTGTTAAATATTAAGAGTTTTTTTAGTTAATGGTATGTGACCAATCTGAACAGAACTTACCATCAAGCATTTTTGCTAACCATTTGCACAAATCGTTGACAAGAAAACCTTTCTGTGCAAATGATACACAACCCAAATTTGCACAATGCTGTGAACGAGACATTTTGCTCTTGAATATCATAATATGATAATATGTATTTATTGGACTTCAAGTGGCACAAGCCTCAATAAAACTCCAAGAGACTACGTTGTAGCTAGTAATATATAAAGTAAATGGTCAGTTACGTCCGTGTACATGTATGCTTCTCTCTGTCCACTCAAACTTCCCACCTTGCAAGCAACCAACCAAACTAACAAAAAAAGGCTTAATATGATGCATGTGATATAGAATATTCTCCTTTAGTTTCATTCAGACCTGTTTGTTGTGTAACATAGTACATGTTTTGCCATCACAGTCTTTTATTTTAGATCTATTTAGCCTTTTAGATGAATTGTTGCAAAACGGCGGCCATCTTGGATTTGGTAGCCTGCGTTGCAGACAAAACTAAACCCGGTATAGTCCGTCTGCAAATCAGCGACCAAAAGCTTGTTCTGCCCCCACGTGTTACCAGGGTTTTCTATAATAGGTTCTAATTGGCTCTTGCATATGGCTGTTCTTTTGTGCACCGTGATTGGACGAGTGGATCTCGTGGAACCATGGTTATGCTCTCGATGAATACCAGATACACAAAATAAACATGGCTGCGATCACGGAATTACCTGGAGAGGCATAATTAAATGTAAAAGTTCTACTGAAATGTTGTTTGGAGTTGCTAACGCAATGATATGTTTATTTTCTCTGTCGCTTTCTACTTTCGGTTAGTATTCACAGCCCCACAGGATTTACATTTTAGGAACTTGTCATGTATGCATCATTGCATGTTTTGGTTTAGAATGAACAATTATATCCGCGACAATTGGCAGGCATTGAAAGATGAAAGATTTTCCGAAACCGGTATGGAGATTAACAAAGACATCATTGTCCCCGAAAAAAACTTTCACAGATTCCCGTTGTTCAGGAAGAATTGTCAGGTAGTTCGAACTGCTTTCCACCGCTTCAAACACTAATTCTGTGATCGCCGCCTGCCGCCATGTATATTTTGTGTATCTGGTGTTCATCGAGAGCGTAACCATGGTTCCACAAGATCTACCTGTCCAATCACGGTGCACGAAAGAACAGCCATATGCAAGAGCCAATTAGAACCTATTATAGAAAACCCTGGTAACACGCGGGGAGGGGGGGGGGGGGCGAACAAGCTTTGGTCGCTGATTCACAGACACACCATACCGGGGTTTAGTTTCGTCTGCAACGCAGGCTAGGATTTGGCAGCCATCTTGGATTTTTAGGGTGGTCGGAAAAGCAGGTTCCAGTGCTTGGAACTTGGTGGGGTTTTATATATGTACTATTGGGCCGCAAATAAACAATTTAAAATTGAAACAGCTTTGTTACAATTTTTGTCCAACCTCGACTATTAAATTTCAGTCGTTTACTGGACTAATAAGCATATACTTCAAGGGCTTTTTACTTCTAAAAGCTCATCCCAGACTCCTTTATTATTGTTCAACAATGTCACTTTAAAGCGAAGTAGAATATTCAAATATTGAGGCCTGGGAACTAGGCAATGAGGAAATTGAGTTATCAGTAAATGTGACAATTTCAAAAGGGTTAACAATTAACTATTGAGGACAATAAATTAAAACCTGTTTAGAGTAGACACCTGGTATTAAGTGGACATATCCCAAAGGTTTCCACTTGAAACAAGTTTGACTGTGTACTAGCGAGCTGTTTCACTGTATGTGACTGACTGTTTGAGAGTTTGTGTGGTTGACGTATTGCCTAATGAATTTGCCTTATTTTTTTAGGATAATGCTTCATACAAATGTGAATTGACTGTCGATGGATCTATTAAAACAACAGATGCAAGAAGGATCAGTGAAACACAGTTGACATGTTCTCCTAAGGAAGTATGTAAATACTGTGTCATAACCGGCAGGGCTAAAGTACAGGTCACAAGTCACAGGTTACAGATTGCAGGTCACAGATTACAGGTCACAGGTCACAATAAAAAATACTTGTGAATTTGCATTGAGTTTGTATTTGATTCGTATCTATTTATTTCATATTATTTTTTGTTTGTATTCTCTGTTCATCCCTACTAATCCGATGATGTCGTCCTATTTTTCTAAGATTCCTAGTTTGAGATTTCAATGTCCACATTTATCAAAAGTTTCTATAGCCCTACTTGTTCTCGTAATAATGCTTTGCTAATGGTTTACTGGGATGTTGCTAATGGTCTCTAATAGCACTGATATCCACCCTACACCAGAAGGGACAAAGCCAAGAGATCATGTGTTTAGTAGTCAAGCACATGCAAATGTGTCTCAAAAAATGATCAAAGAAAAGCGTAAAGTTTCGAAGCCTCTACAGCCTGTACTCCCTCCATATAGCAAGTAAAGAAGCCTTAGAGCATTTCCAGGCCAAGTGAAAAGAATCTTACTCTAACTGTACTGTACTTACACTGTACTCTACTCTACGCTATGCTACACTACGCCACGCTAGGCTGCGCTAGGCTACCCTAGGCTACGCTAGGCTACTCTACTCTACTCTACTCTACGCTATGCTACCCTACGCTATGCTACACTACTCTAGGCTACTGTACTGTACTCTATTGTACTCTACTGTATTGTACTCTACTGTACTCTATGCTACGCTGCTTTACTCTGCTCTACTCTACTCTACTGTACTCTACTCTAACCTTCTGTACTCTACTCTAAACTACTGTGTGGTACTCTACTGTACTCTACTCTGTCTGCGCTCAATCGCCATAAACAAAACAGTCTTTGTTAATATACAGTACAAGTAAGATGCCTGTACATGATCTGATCCTGTGGGAGTGAAATGTACATGATGCCATTTCACTAATGGATAGCTTTATGTGGATAAAAAATGGTAGTAAAAGAACAAGATCCTCCAAAAACCAAAAAGAAAGTGCCAACTCACCTCATCCCAACTCACCCCATCTTTTGTAACCTTGTGCTCAACTACTAATCACATGATCTCTTGGCTTTGTCCCTTCCATCAGTAACGTCCCAGTAAACCATTAGGAAAACATTATTACTAGAACAAGTAGGGCTAAAGAAACTTTTGATAAATGCAGATTTCAAGGACATTGAAATCTCAAACTAGGAATCTTAGGGAAATAGGATGACATCATCAGGTTAGTAGGGATGAATAGAGAATACAAACTAAAAATAATATGAAATAAATAGATACAAACCAAATACGAACTAACAGCAAATTCACAAGTATTTTTATTGTCACCTGTGACTGACCTATGACCTGTACTTTAGCCCTGCCGTGTTGTAACATGCACGCTAGATCTGCCTAATTCCTATTGAGCTGTCATAGTAAAAATCTCTATAATCATACAACTGTGCATAAATAACATGACTTGTGCAGTTTAATTTAAGCTGCAAAGTTTCTGTCAAGTTTAGCTGTGAGTTCTTTTTGAGAGAGTTTTGGCAATGTAAATATCATTCTGAAACCCTACTGTACAGTATGACTTTTACATGTACAAGGTGCAGATGTTCATAACACTTTCTGTATTTTGTCTTTGTTTGCTTTTTAATTGAGTATTTTGAGTTTGTTGGCTTACTTTTCACTAATGTGAGGAAGCAAATTATAGCCTGTGCACATCTGCCTTCTCTCCTAAAAAATAATTGGGGAGGGAAATGTCTATGTAGCAGTGGTGTTCCTGTAATGTTTGGAACATACACTGATTAGTTATTATACTAATCTGCTTTACGTAATAAATGTCCCATATTCATTTTCTCCAAATACGGCTTTGGTTATAGAAACCAGGCCCCAGTTGTTTGAAAGCAGACTAAAATAACCCAAGGTTAGCGGCTATTCTGCAATTAAATTTTTTATTCCCAGGATAACTAATCGGGGGATAAAATGGTGTTCCTGACAGCAGATTTAATCTTCAATTACCTGTCCTTTGATTAAGCTCAGGTTAAGCCCGTAAAACCGGTCTGTGGTGGGAGAAAAATGTGTAGCACTAGGGGAGGGAAAGGATAATTATGACAGCTCCTACAAAATAAAACGAACTAATGCTGTTGAATAAAAGAAGCACCCAGTTTTTAATAACTCAACTACAACTACTTTGCTACAAGAAACAATAGAAATTCTTAAATTAAATTAGGAGTTGTGATTAAAAAAAAAAATCTGTGCAAGATAAAGGCAAAGAGTTGTTCAAAGTGTAATCCTACCAATTCAGCCATGAAAGTGCATTAAGTATCCACCCCTCCCCCAAAAAAAGAGTGTCAAAAATCAGGCAAAATATACAAATTCAAATACAAAGTTTATTGGCACTCCCTAAAGAGGGCTTTTCAGTGACAGTGGTTTAAAAATTAGAAAATTACAATTCTAAAAAATGTTTTATACATGTGCAAGAATACAAAGAAACTAAATGTTAATAAATATTCGCAGAAATTACGTCTGAGCATCATACTACGCCTGGGGAGATAAAAACTGAGCAGCAAATTATTTGGCCCTAAGTTTATGCTTAAAATTACGAGAAGAGTTACAAAGTTTAAGGGAATTATCTAAACTGTTCCACAGACTTACTGCATGATAAAAGAATGTCCTTTGAGCCGATTTGGAGTTATATAAGGGTATATGTAGAAATTGCGAGCTTCTGGTCATGCGACCACTTACTTCCCCATGAGTTAGGAACATCGAAGAGAGATAAGTAGAAGTGGAGCAGTCATACATTTAAAAACGAGCACGACGTCACAGAGGTATAGTTGAGTTTTAACCGGTAACCAGTGAAGTTTTTTCGAGAGAGGAGTAACATGGTCAAATTTTCGAGAACCACAGATAATCCATGCTGCAAAATTCTGGACCACTTGGAGCTTGAGGAGGTTGGTGTTTGCTGCATTGGATCAGACGGAGGTCAACAATAAAACAACTTACTAAACACTAAGGTCTTAATTTTTGTGATGAAGGTTGACCTATCAAACACACACTTAACACAGTTAATCTGAGTTAAACTTGAAAAGCAGGAGGAAACTGTTTTAACAATATGCTCATGAAAGGTAAGGCTCAAGTCAAATGTCACACCTATGTCATTAACGACATGCACAGGTATTAATTAGTTCTTTTCCTAAGAGGGAGAGACGAATAACTGGGAGATTTTGTAACCTTTGTGGGCTTCCATAAACAATAAGTTTAGTTTCATCTGGGTTCAATAGAAGTAGATTTTCGAAGTACCAGTTTTGAATATGTATGAGGTCAGCATTCAAATCAGCAACAGCCTTAGCCCAGTCATGGACTGGGAAAGAAATGTAAAGTTTGGTTTCATTTACATAGATACTAAACAAAATGGGTCCAAGAATGCTTCCTTGTTGCACCCCTGATACAACGGGTAGAGGATCAGATAACTCTGAATTTATGCGCACTACTTGTCATCTATTGGTGAGATAGCTGGTAAACCAAGCAACACTTGATGGCGAGATTCCAATATTCAGTAGTTTACTGAGCAAGATTCCATGATTTATTGGGTTGAAAAAACAACAGTGGTAATTTTATTGTCAATTGCGCTTAAGACTGTGTCAGTTGTCATATTAAGGAAGTTTCTATAGAGGGCAATTTCTTGTTACCGCTTTGACGAGTAGACAACCTTTCATTAGACGTTAGGTAGGGCATAATTTGATTAAGTGCAACTTTTCCGCATAGTTTCGAAAGAATAGGCAAGAGAGAGAGAGGCCAATATGTCTGGAAAATGTTTTTTATTCGCTTTCTTTGAGGTGTCTGATAGATTTGATGACCCTTATGGGAGACTGGGAGATTAATATTTTAGTCTGTTTCTTGGAGTCTTCAGGGTAAACTGGGAAAGTAAAACATTACCATGAACAGCAAAGCCAGTTTCAAAGGAAAAAGTATAAATAAATAGGAAAACTGGCAAATACAGCAAAGATACAACTTTATTTAAGTAGCTGCTGCATTTGCCATCAGAAGCAACTTTGATACTGTTTATGACTGATCTTGTAGTAACAGTGCTGGAAACTGATTTTTTTTGTATTTATTCTATTTTGGTTTGTTTGAATTAACAAATGTGAGTTTTGCCACTCACTAGCCATTTTGCTATTTTTAATTGTTTAGTACACCTACAGTGCATCAGTCCAGAAACAAGCTGTTATGTTAGCTGTTACATTTGGGGGATCAGACGTCCTGTATACACTTTTTACTTTCGAAGGTATGACTGTTTTAAATTACAGAGGCTTTGGACAAACAATTGAGAATAAAAGTAAGTGATAATAACTTTGAATGATGTTTTAGAAAACTTATTCATAAAACTAAAAGTCAGATTCTTGTGAGTTCTTAATGTACTTGTGAGTTCTTTATAAATGTATACTAAAAACTTACAAGAATCTGACTTTTAATTTTACGAATTTGAAAATGATGAACGATTCATCAAAACGTCATTCACGTCAAATTATTATCACTAATTTTTATGACTGTTTTTGGATATTATTACAGGTTTTCTAATCTTCTGTTTTTGTTGTCACTGTCTGTCATGTAGTGGCAGTGGGGATTAACAGGGTCTGGGATCAAGAAATTAATGATCAAGAACAAAAGTGCTCAACCAGTAAAATGTGACCTCACACGGGAAAACGTACACTAACGGTTTTCCGTTAAACAGCTAAAAACGAACGGTATATAAACGGTCAGTAAACGCTTTTCAATACGTTTAAACAGTTTGACCAAACCATTTGGTCAAACCGTTTAACGGTTAAGGAACCTCTGCAAACGCTTTGCTAAACCGTTCGAATGGATAGCAAAAATTTTTGAACGGATGACTAAAGCGTTTAAACAGCTAGCTAAATTTTTTCAAACGGATGACTAAAGCATTTTAAATGGCAAGCGGAAATTAAATTTTTTTAAACGGATGGCTAAAGTGTTAAAACAGCTACAGTGTAGCAAACACTGAAATGTTTATAAACTTCCACACTGAGGTATCCAAATTCTATTTTTGAGTGTCTTGGAAACATTCCCCCTCCCCCCTAAACAATGCCAATTCTTCCATTTTTAAGACTACAGACTACACCTATACAACAGTGAATTGAGAGGGTAGGGGGTGGGAATCAGAGGAATTGTTGCCAGATGCATATGATATATACACATGTAGAATAGGAGGTTAAATGTTGCAAACTGTCATTTGCTAAAAGTGTCTCAACTACTATTGTTGCTGATTGAACACCAGGCAAAGCAGTAAATTCATGTTTTAATCAATACCGTTCTTAGTAAGAAAGATTTTGCTGTCCTTAAAGTGGACACCTTTAAAATTAAAAATGGCCAACACTATCTTGGACATACCTGTGGAAACTTTTCCAGCGGGCCCAAAGTGAACTGAAAGGCTACCAAAAACATGAAAGGAAAAAAAGAGCGGAAATGGGGAAAGAAGGTCCGAAGCAAAAAAGGTTTGAAATTGTATGCTTTTTCTAACCCAAAGATTGCTCATTGCACATTTCCAAACGAAAACCCAAGTTTGCTGTGCCTCAAAGTGAATACTATCTGCCAATGAAGCATTGAGTGATTTGGTTGTATTGTATCGGGGAGAGGGGAGGGGGAATCCCAGGAAGCAACAAGTTTATGTACGTATTATGCTGCATGATGTGTTCAGATTTAATGATAGTTACATGTTTTTTCATTCAGTGTATCTATACAAGTGCTGGATATATAGAACAGACTGTAGTAGCTGTCATATTGATGTTGAAGCAAACCCAAATCTTAAATGTGGCTGGTGCAAAGTTGGTGCACATCCAAAGTGTGTAGTGCGAGAAGCATGTAGTGATGTAGGGGCCTGGATTCCATACACATCGCGCTGCCTTACCACACCTAATATAACCAAGGTACACTGTCGAAATGGTACAACTAACTACAAGTACATTTAGAATAACTAAACCAGTCATTTTACTTAAGTTTTTTCATTACTTTAGGAGCATTTTTAACCCATTGACTCCTAGAGCTTTTCTCCAAAAAGTGCATTTCTTGGATATATTGGGGATTTTCAGGCTGAATATGGGCCAAATTAGAATGGAAAGGATTTTGGGACCCTTCTGTTTTTGACTTACAATCACCATGCTAAAGTACAACCTTTTGCAAAGTTCAAAAAAAACTTTGGGAGGGGATCAGAGCCACTTAAACATTTTGAAAATTTAAGGTATCAGTATACCCCCAAAAAATCATAATTTGTTGGCACTGCTTTATGGAAGGACCTTTGATGCAAACCGCAGTAAAGTATTTATTTTCTGAAAGCTTAAGAATTGTAGTTTACGATGGTATATTCAATGACATAAAAAAATTAAGGTTTTCTGAATATAGCACCCTATTTCCTTAGGTACTGAGGGTCATTAATCAGGTTCATTTCTGGTCTGATTTGAGCAGGGTTATGTGATCAACATTGTCCTCTTGACACCTTTCTCTACAAGAGGGTTTTGGGAAATTTTGATGACTTGTCTTGTTTAGTTCTGGCTTTGAGAGTTGATAAAACATGTATTCCCTTCACTAAAATAGTCATAACCTTTAAAGTGGTACTATGACGAAAATCACACCTTTCCTATAATTATAAGCCATTTTGAAACATGAAAAAGTGGACTGCATGAGAAGAAAAATTGATGTTTACTATTTTAAAATATCTCTTTTTGTTTAAGATATTCAAGTTTTTAAAAAATGCAAATTAGCCCAGTGGTGACGTCATACACTCAACCAGATTTTGTTCAAATATGATGAAAAGAGATATCTCAGCCAATTTGTATCAGAAATTTTTGATTTTTTGCAGTAAGGTTCTACTAAATGTGCTCCACAATACGAGCTTAAATTTTTTACCATGGCAACAAACTGGGTTCCAGACCTCCCCATATTAAAAACTTTTTTGGCTACCTGTGGCATTCTATTTTGAAACTTTGCTAACAGTACTTCATATACATGATCCAGCAAGCCTATAAATATGTTAGCTCAAGTGGGTGGGGACTGGAAAATGGTGAATTGCCATGGCAACATAATTTTTTATAGCCATAGGTGTGTTTCTTGTAGAACTATTAGCCTGCCAAGTTTCAATGATTGTTTCTGCAAATTGGCTAAGATAGCTCTATTTACATACTTAATATAATATTGGATTCAGTGTATGACGTCATCAGTTATCTCATTTGCATATTTTACTCATTACAATCTACAAATGTAGAACTCTCGGAACAGCTTGTCAACTTCCAAACACGAACTTTTAAAATCATACATACACGGTAATCTGTCGCACAGGTTTTTAATTTAAGTTAACTTCTTGTGTTAACCCTTGACAGCTATCAATTAGAGGTAATTAATACAAAGAAACATCTTTTGTTTATAACTCTGTGGATAATCAATCTTTTTTCATAGAATTTTTTTTTAAATGAAAGTTTGCAATGACATTTATCTGAAAAAAAGAAACAAAATTAAAGTATGGTCACTTTTGGGGTATACTTAAAACTTTAAGTCCTGCACAGTTTTTTAAACTTTGTAAAAAGTTGACCCTTGACATGCATATCACTAGTCACTTAAAGCTACATGTATGGTAACTTGCAATACCAAGAAAGTTGTACTATTTTACATTGATTAAGACTTTGCTAATGCTGTAACTGTAATGTCAAGTAACAAAGAGTTGTGTTATTAATTCAAGTACTCAGGAATGCTAAAAACTGGTGTTTGCTTTATTTATAACATGTCTAAAGGTATGGCCGTTAGCTGGTCCATTGGCTGGGGGAACAGAGATTGAGATTCGTGGATCTGATTTGGGAAAAAGCTTTGATGATATTAGAGAATCTGTTTCTGTGTCAGACTTAAAATGCCATCCTGACCAAGGAAAATATGAACCCTCTAGAAGGTAAATTTGTCATTGAAACTCTCCAATATTAGATCAGCAAGTTATTCAAACTGATCTACCCTGTGCACAAAAATTGAACACACTGATATTTGTCCATGTATTTTAATCTCGCTCAAGCTATTTTTGTCAATCAAAATCTTTCTTACCTATGGCAAGAGTGGACAGTCTTTTTCTCTTTTGCATGGCATCCAAGGGAATAAGCCAATAAAGTATACAATTATGACAACTGCCAGTGGGAAATAAATTAAGGAGGAAAATTGTTTATGTCCAATAACTATTTAGAGAAATCAGACTTTTTGCTTTTAGAAATGAACGTTTCTCTATGGGGGGTTTGCGGACAAAATTTTGAACATGTATACATCAATGTTTTATTAAATAAATTGTTGTTATGCATTGTTATAATACAAATTGGAAAATAACATAAATCAATTTCATCTGGGATACATCAATTTTGAGTGTCATACATCGATGTTGTATAGCATACATCGCTTTCCCGAATCATTCGTGCGAGAAGACATGTCAAGCGAGTCCAAATTTAGTGACTATTCGCAGACATTAAGCAAACCTGAGGAAGATGAAAGGGAAAAAGAAGAGGACAACAATGTACAGGTTATTTTCAGTCAGATTGAACCTTACTAAGATGAGCCTTTAGTCGAAGATGACAGCTCGTGCGAGGGAAATGAAGTAGACAAAGAAGCAGACGCAGACGCAGACGCAGCAGACGGGCTTACACCTACCATACTGGAAGCCAGATACAAAAGAGAGATTCCTGTTAATTCATGGTTTGTATAACTGCTTTTGTATGTTTAGTATAAACTTGTTGTTGTGTCATGACTTTTTTAAAACGCGAAGACTTGAGTTGCCTTTATGCTTGCTCACCATTGTCATGCACGTGGTATTACAAAATAAATGGAAAATAGGTAATGGAAATAGGTAATAGTTTGCTGTTTATCGTACAATTATTTTATCTGTGCACGTTTATAACTTTCAGGTCCCAATGGAGAACACTGCAGTCTGCAGAGACAAAATTTATTTGATGCACGAGAGTTTCGTTGCTGCAGAGTGACCACGCATCCAGAAGATTGACTTTTGATGGGTCAATTGAACATTGCTCCACTTGTGAGGGACAAAGAGGGCCAAAATTACCGCCGTTGATTTGAAGTTTCTGAAAACAAGTGAGTTCAGTTCTATGGTGAGATTTCGTTAGCTAAGTTGAGTCAACAAAGTTGCTCTGAAATAGCACTTTTCCCTCTGCTACGATGGCCCCAGATTTTATTTTTTCAGTTCTGTTTTCTTTTTTTTAGCTCAGTTATTTTTTTTCACATCTGGTAACTAAGTTCATATTAAAATTGGACTGTCAAGAAATAAAACTGTATTGTGTAGTTCTAGAAAATATCCATACCCCCACCACAGAGGGAATGTCATGTAGGCCCCCCCCCCTGCTCCCCGGAATTTCCAATTTTTGACCTTTTAAACAACCCCCTGACCCCTCCAGAATTTCCACTATTATTTTGTACACCCCCCTTACCCTCTGGCAAGAAAGTGTGTTAAAGTAAAAGTAACGTAAACACTCCAAACATTTAGCCATTTGCATTGCCTATAACTACTAGCTAATAGTCTCAATCGATTGTAATGTCTATATCTGAAGATACTCGCAAAGAAAGCATTCAGCAGTTTAGTTAAACATGCTTTAAAAGAAAAGATAAAATGGTAACTTGTCAAATTACCTTCCTACACAATTAACTCCCTTTGAAAATGTGGTACAATTTCTATTGAAAGACTGATAAAATGATAAAATGAGTGCGGAAGAAATTGACACTGTACTTTTACTACGAACACGATCGCTAACAGACTCGGGACGAAAGCCAATTTTGCAGCAAAATTACATACAGATAGACAGAAATAAACAGGGATAAGAAATTCTCAAGTTTGTGAAATCGTAACATCATTTCTACCTTTATAAAGAAACTAATTTTTATGAGAGAAACCGACTGCCACTTCGAAGACCGATGCGAAAACAAACTAGGCTAGTCTCCAGTGCTTTTTGGTCCACAAGGTGATTCCATATGGACTGGTAACAAGTAGTGCGGCCACTGCCATGCAACGGCACGTTCTTCAAATTTGTTAGCTTCCAAAGTGCTTTTTGAAGAAGGAAAATGCATTTCAAATGTAATGTGAGTCAAATACAACTATTCAAGCCGTTATTTTTCATGTGAAAGTTCTACTTAGTAGGTAAGAAAGGATTTCTGAACAGCTAGATCGACATTCAAATCCATATTAAATCAAAGGACCTCTGGAAACTAAATCGATCATACAACCCTCCTCCCCTCTGGAATTTCCTGGATCTTTGAACCCCCTCCCCTTCAGAATTTCCAATTCCCTCCATGGTGAGGGTATGGATATTTTCTGGAACCACACATTGTAAAAAATAATTTTTGTCCATTACTGTCTGATTTATAACCTCATCCACCAAAGTATGAAAGGTGACAGCTACAGTACTGTGCAAAAGTAATGCAAACGATAATCAACGAATATCGCGCTTTGTTCTCGCGATTTATTGCCGATATATCTGCGAAACATCGCACTGATTGGCGAATGTTAAAACAATAAATCAGTGAGATATTGGTACAATCGTCGTGATATCTTGCTGAGATATCGTTCTAGCGAGACTTTGTTGCAACGATATCTTGCAAAGCAAAACGATAGATGGTTGCAGCAAAGTTTGTTGTAACGATATGTTGTAGTGAATTTGTCGTAATGAAGCGATTGTGTATGATGAATCTATGTCTGTGTACATGTAATGGGCACAGTTTAGTAATAAGTGGTTGAACAAAGACCAAAATTTCACTTTTAAAAAAGCTCACCTTGCTCAGTCATAACAGTAGTTTCCATTGGAAAGTGAAGTGCTGCGAGTGAAATTTACAGTATTGTGCAAAAGTAATGAGAGCTTAATTCGTTGAAATTCGTGAATTTCTGGGCTTTTCAACCAAAAATGGCAAAGTTTTGTTCACCTCGAAAGTTCGAAGAAAATTCAATGAATTTTCCCGCTGCCCATTGTTTTAGTCAACGTGAATTTTCGGGCGGAAGTTCATGTGTACCGATAATTTGGCCCGATTTTCCAAGCGATAATTTGTTCTAATCGAATTTTCGTTTGAAATTTCTAGCGAAAATTCTCTCTGTTCGTTAAGTTTACCGTCAAGTTTCAGTTGAAAGATGAATTAAGCCGGAGCAAAACAAAAACATGCACGATAAATACCTCAATACCGTTGTGAGTGTTAATAATATCTCAAAGCCTTTTCTCACAAACTTACCTTGCTTATGTCCAGAGAAAGCTGATATCGCTTTGTTTGTTAGTCTTAAAGCTGGCAAGCTCAAATAGTTTGTTTGCCAACCTGTTTTCTTTGAACAAGAAATGCAACTCACTGTAAAACTCGTGGTACCACCATAATAAACCCAGGCCCTGCACGACCTTGGCATTGTTTATACATTACCATAGTGAAAAGTGGTTTGTTTGGTCAGTTCAGCTTTCAAGCTATCACATGCCTAAAGTGTCAATGTACACGAGAACTCGAATTGAGCTTCTTCAAAAGGAAGGCCTTCACCCAGCTGGGATATTTAAGGTCTTAAAACTTGAAGGTTTAAGCGTCAGCTTTCCAAGTGTGGCGCGCATCGTAAAGAAGCTACAGACCACCGGCAGCACTCTAGCCAAATTCTAGGTAAATTTTACTGCGCTCAGGAAGACCGTCAAAGTTGTCTACAGAAGCAAAAGCTTTCATATCAGGCAAAAACGTAGCAAGGCGCAATTCTTCTAGACAAATAAACTCGATATTACCTTCGAAGGTTTGACAAACTATTCAGGCCAGTCTCTTACAGTGGGAGTACGATATAAACTCGAATAAGAACATCTCATTTCGGCTCAGTTCGCGAAAGAAGCCTTTGGCTTGTGGTAGCTGTGTCTCTCCCTTTTGCACTTGCCGTCTGAAGGTCTCTGCACTTTTCCTTCCCTAATCCCATGTCTTTGCACTTCCAACATGCTCAAGCGCAGTCATAAGTCCCCATTTATTATTTAATGAGCGTGAAATAAAGAGGGATTGTCACAAATAATATACTATCCATCACAGCGGTCGGACAATAACATGGCAAACATGATAACAGCTGAGGGGACTGGGCACAGGTACACGGTAGAGCTGCATGGAGACCTGGTACTAAATAAACAACATTTGATGTTGCTTTAAGTGAAGTAGCCCTTCAAAATGACCTTTAGAGAGCCAGTTACATACATTAAATGTGACCTCACACGGGAAAACGTACACTAACGGTTTTCCGTTAAACAGCTAAAAATCAACGGTATATAAACGGTCTA
>CM042754.1:9615239-9636184 GCA_022496165.2 Catalaphyllia jardinei
CTGTATTTTGAGCAAACATTACAGTGCCTTTAACCTTTATCCTGAAAAAAGTGCTCTCAGAGAAAACTTGACCTCATTCCAACATTCCCTTCTGCCCAAAATATGAATTTTTTTTTTATCAACAATTATTCGTAACAAAATGATAAAGCTTTTGACCCCTGATCACTGTAATTACTCAGTGTTTTATATTTGTATTGTCACTTCATTTACAGAACCCAGAGCCACAGGATTTCTATCCCAAGAAAGGTCCTCAATCTGGAGGAACATTAGTGACTATCACAGGCCTTAAAATGGACACTGGAAGATACATTACAGCCCAAGTTGCTGGACGGTCATGTGTTGTTGACAGGATTAGGTAAAACTAACAATTGACAATGTGGGACAGAAATCCCTGGGACACTTGAAGCACCCTTCCCAAAAACAATGACCACACATTGTCTGTAGCTGAATGAAAATAAATTGATATTGAATTGGTGCTGAGAAGTTAAAGGTGAAGGAAGACCAAGTACCATTGCTGGCAAACGTTCAAGAGTCCCAAGACTTTTGTCCTAGATTATTCTTATTAGTTCTGGGTGAAAACTGCTCCTTCTAGCTGTAACATGATTGGAAATGGTCATTTTCATTGAAATAGCAGTGGTTTTGCTTTAATTTGTATTCATAACATGTGACATCACAAAAAATATAAAAATAGGAGTAAAAAAACCACTAAGTAAGGACACAGCAAAATACAGTATTGTGCAAAACTAACGGAAGCGAAACGCACGTTTTTTGTTCTTTGTTTACGTGAACTTTCCAGAAAAGTTCGCGTGAAAGTTCGAGTGACAATTCGAGGGCTTTTAAGCGAAATTTCCCTGGAACAAAGAACGCTTTTTCGTCGACTTTTCGGTACAAAATGAAATTTCACGGATAACAGCGTCATTTCACTAACTTGGTGCCCGAAATTTCGCGTTAGACAGGCACAACAATTCTCCACACGATCTCTTCGATCTACCGGTCATATAACGTACACGAAGTATACAAAAAGCTTTCAACACACTACTTTGCTGGAGTTCAGCCACGAACACAAAGAATGTAAATTACAAACAAAACTTACCACAAGTGAAGACTTTGAATTTAGTTTCATGCATGAGAAGATGCAAAACAAGCCCAATTTTGATCTGCGAAGTCGTCAGATGTGCAGCTGCGTAGAAAATTATCCCTTTCTTTCTCTAACCCTTTAAGGCCTACAGGCCAAGTGGAAATACGAGCCCTCTTCCCTAAGGGCTTCCAGACATTTTAGGAGTAATTTCAGGCAGGTTCAGAAAAAGCTCTTTAGGCACTTTACAGCAAAATGATACAAACAAAAGTTGTTGCCAGATGATCAAACTATTTAATGATCTTAATTGTACTATCAAATATACAGAGCGATATGAGTAAAATAAACTTGTTTTAAGAACAATGTCTCAGATTAGTTATTCCCATATCTGCATATGACTTGTAGCAGAAACAAAGTTATATTTAAGTCACTGTTCTAGTCCTACTCGACAAAAAAGAGCAAAAACGGAACAAACAATTATCTATATTTACATCTTTGCAAGCAAATGTTCACATACAGGCTATTTTCTGAAAATGTGGTCCAAAGTGTTCGATAATGAAATTCGCGCCATATTTACCGGTACTACAAATCATCATGGGTGTGATTGGCAAAACAATCCAAGCATACTCGCTTGTTACAAGCCATACAAGAAATTTGACAAAACTTGGTGCTCTTTCGTTTCAAACAGCGCTTGCATCGGCCACGCGTTGTAGCAACAGGCCAATGTCCATAAGTAAATCGTCCTTCTGAAACAGTCAGTGAACAACTTGAAAAATCACCGATGGATTCAAACTCGAAGGAAAGCCGCGCCGATTGAAACGAACAGTTCCACAGAAATAAGTGTTGTCTCGTAATAAATCGCAAGCCAATGGAATGGATGTAAAGAAATTGCCAGCAAAAACATGTTGTTGTTTGTTCAGAAAAGGTCGGGTTAAATCTCGAACAACACGGTAACCAAGTCCGTGTTCAGTTCCGCCGCCATCTTTCTTTCCGGTGTAGACTTGCATGTTACAAACAAGTCCATTTGACGCGTCAGCACACATCCACACTTTGATTCCCCTTTTCACAGGCTTCAATGGAAGATATTGTTTCATTGCTAATTGTCCTTTGAAAGCGATCATTGTTTCGTCGACTGAGAGGTTTTGGGACGGTTGATACTCTTCAAGGAACTTTCTGTTGACAGCCTCAAACAACGGACGAATTTTGAAGAGCTTGTCGTGGTCACGGTGTCCGCGTGGAGCGGCCTTTTCATTGTCATTGATGTGAAGATATTGAGTTAATTTGTCAAATCTATCTCTAGGCATTACTTTCTGCACATAGGGAACACCAAGAGCTTCATCTTTGGACCAATACAAGTCAGTGTCGGGAAGCTTCTTGATCCCAAACAGAATGTGGAGCCCAAAGTATGCTCTCATTTCTTCCATGTTCGTTTCTCGCCACCTTCGATCCGGTTTACGTGCAACACACTGTCTAGCGTAGCGATTTGTTTCTTCCACGAAGGCCTCAAACACTTCATCGGAGACAAAAAGGTCAAGTTCCGTCTTCTGCAATTCCGCTAACAGCTCCTGTTCTTGATGTGAAAAGAGTCGTGTTTACCGGCGCTGGATTGCGACTCCATCCCACTTCACCATCTCCATCTTCATCTTCCGAGAATGATAGATCAGATAGATCTTCTGTATTTACAGTAGAGACAGAAATATCGCTTTCACTGCCACTATCATTTTCTCCTTCGTCTTGCAAGTCCGATTCATCAGAGTTTGGACCATCTAGATCCGCCATTACGCAAAGAAAATATAGACCAACATAACCGAAGGCAGAATTCTCACATATTTTGTATGAAACCCATTCCACGTGGCCTCACCAAAACTCAATCTAACACTTCATCTGATTGGCTGATAGTGTTTGGTAGGCATTGAACAACAATAACAACGTTTTTGATTGGCTCATAAGTGGTAAGTGAGGCAGTGCGAATCTGCACTCTTCGGATTTGAGAGCTATTAAGGACGAGTGTGAATTTGCACTCTTAGGCCTTAAAGGGCTAAACAAAGCAATTCAAATCGATACACATGTTTTTGTCCGAGAAAGCATCGGAAATGGTTCTTTCGTTTTCACAAATTAACTTCAGTACTCCGATTTTTGGATAAACACAGGTGTTTAACGCGTGCAACCAATGCAGGTCACACTCGCTCACGCGGGGACTGGAATCCCAGCGGGAAATGTCATGATTTGTTACATGAAGGGCTTACCTTAAAAAAAATGGCGCTCTGTGCAAGTTTTAATTGCCTCAGTGCTTACGTGGTTGAAGCAGTAAGTTTGTACTGAATCTCTGACGTTTTTTAGCCGCTAGGATGTATTAACAATCAAACATTCAACAGGTAAAAAGATTGTAATAGTTGATCGAGTTGATGAACGTAACTACAGATGTTTTTTACGTCTCTTTACACAACAACAAATCACGATCTGTAGTCATATTTTGCTTAGTTTGTGTCAGAACGCTTATCAACCAGAGCGAATTTTCTCCCGCAATTTCGTGGCTAACGATCGAAAAGAGCGAACTTTGCCTCGAAATTTCCTGACTTGTTAGCGTCCACTGCGAATTAGCGTTCGAATAATCAGGAGGAATAAAACAATAGGTACCTTGAAAGTTCGCGGAAAAGTCGCGGAACTTTCGTTTGAAGTGAAATTTCTTTGAAAAGCCATGAAAAGCCAAGAAATTTGTCGAAATTCACTTGCGTTACTTTTGCACAGTACTGTAATGTAAATAAAATAATAAATAGCCAAATATTAATATACAAATAATTTTATTTGTCACTTGTCTTCAAGTGAGCAAGTAGGTTATCTTTTCAGATAGGTTATCTTTTCAGATAGTGTTATAATGACCAAAATGATAAAGCGTGAGAAGAGAATTGAAGAATTGCAGTAAGTAGAATATTATTTTCACCTGCTGTAGAACTTGATTGAAAACCATTTTTATCGCAACTACTCAACTATGACCATGATTTTGTGGTGGTTTTCATCTCATGCACCTTAAAGCCACTATAGACAATGGAATCAATTCTGTGTCTTGGTTAAAGCTTGTCACACTCAAAGGGATCAAGTCCCTTCATGTGGACTAGCCATTATTGTCCAAAGTCTAGTCTTGTCCCACAAATTCAAATTGGTTTGAGTCAAAGGAACAAGGCCCTGTGAGCAATTTGAATTAAATCAATTACAGATTCACGTGATAAGATCCTATAAGCCCTTATGAGTTCTGTTTCAAGTTTTCAATTTAGAGGCTGAGCTCAGGAAGACAATGTTTATTTGTAAGTAGGAGCTTGGAGTGTTACTATAACAATAGAAGTTTACCCTGACAACTGTTATTAGGAAATCAAAAACGAAAAAAAATAGTCAAAAGCAGTTAATGTAGCTTAACAATCTACAGTTTTGCTCTGTTGATTAATTTCAATGCTACATTTTTAATCAAATAATTTTAGTTACAATTTGGGAAAGCTTCAGAGTGAAAGGAGTGATACATGTACCTTTTGCCTCTAGGTTTGCTATGTTCCTGTGCAATTAGGCCCAGTGTGTAAACACTGTAAGCAATATAATCCTTCTGACTTGTTCCCCTGTGTGTGCCAATGTTAATGAGTAATGCTAACAATGCTCATAACAGTACCCGCCACAGTTTTGAGCTTTGTCACATGTTAATGAGAAAATCAAGGGGATATGTTTTGTTGTGAGAGCCCTTTTCATGATTTACTTTTCTTATTGCCATTACAATGTAATCCAATGGTGATCTGATGCAACTGGGCGAAAACTACAAAATTGCCAGAAATTTCCTTGCATACAAATGTTCAAGTTATAGTATGTTGTAATGGAAATGATCATTTCTGACAGCACACAAAAGTGACCTATGCTGAGTATGCTCTAGTTTTTTCTATGGTATCCATGGTATAAAGGGAGGCACAGTGACCCATGGTGAGTGGGCTCGACCCATGGTGAGTGGTCCAGGTTCAAGGGGTGGTCAGGGACATTGTGTTGTGTTCTTGGGCAAGACACTTAACTCTCATAGCACCTCTCTCCACTCGTGTATAATTGGGTGCCGACAGATTTAATGCTGGGGGCAACCCTGTGATGGACTAGCATCCCATCCAAGGTGGAGTAGAAATACTCCTAGTTGCTTCATGCTGTAGGAACACTGGGATAAGCTTTGGCCTGATGGGCCACTTGGCTCGTATGCAGACTTTACCATTTACTGCTACCCGTACATGTAATGACAAAGAATTACCCAGGTGTATGTTTTACAGGGTAACAAATACCAGTGTACCATGTGTGGTTAGCCAAATACCTGGAAGAAGAAAAAGAATGATAAATGCAAGTGCAGGTGTGACCATATCATTTGATGGCTTTACACCAACTGGCCCCAAGGGAATTTTCATATTCACACCTGATCCTACAGTTACTTCGATTGAGCCAAATGAAGTATTTTTTAGGTAAGTTTTTATATTGACAACTTTACAAACAGTCATGTTTATGTCTGATGCTACATGATGTACAGTGACTTCTGTGCTATGCTAGAGTCACTTCTATTGAAGGAACAAAGTATGTGTTTAGTTAAGTCAATTGAAATTCCCTTTATGATCCAAATAAATAGGCTTTTTGTTTTTTGTTTTGGATTGTACTGTGTTAGTAGCTACATGTACATGTATGTTATTGACTGTTTATTGGACTTACTTAAAATAAAGGAATAAATTCACTCGTAACCGAATATGTATGGCAATACTTTCACATTTTCACCTTAAAAGCAGTAGTCACATGTGTCTCTTTAGTGCCTATTTTTGATACAGGATCCAGCGAGAATTACATTACCATCATAAAGAAAATACAGGTCGGTGCTAGTAACCAAAATCTAAATGTAAAGGCAAGGTTGACATAGATGCCTTAAAGTGGCTCTTGCATGACTGTCAAACCTTTTACAGCCTACAAACCCTTCAGAATTCATCAGAACTTAAGTGCACACCTAAATTCACCTTTTCGGCATGAGATTTCTTGTGTAGTGTTATGGGAGTTATGATGAAAACAAACCAGGAAAGTTCAGACATTCTGGTCAACCATGCACTACACATGTAGGAACTTCCAAGTTGCTTTTTCAACTTCAACAACGTTTTGTTACTATGTAATTTCCCTCTGCTTTTAGTCTTTGAATGTAGAATCATTATAGTTACAGCTTCAAAATGGCCGAACAGAAGAATGAAAGTGACTTAAATGCCATGGATGTGGCAGAATGTAAAAACCATTTGTAGGAACTTGGAGGCAGTTCAGTAAGCAGATACCGGTATTTAAAAACTAGGCTCAAGGGAATCGTATGAAGCAGTTTTCCTGTCATAAAAAATATTGTGCGTGCAATGGTAATTATTGCATTTTAGCTTTCAATTATTGGTCAATATATTATTGAATCTTGTTATATGTAATTATTCAAATACTGCACACCCAATGTTGAGTTACACACCGAATGTCATGTTGCACACCCAAGTTTATGTTCCTAAAAATGTAATTTTGCACACCTAATGTTATACTGCACACCCAAAGTCAATTTGCACACGTGAAAGAATGTTTTAATGTTATTTTGCACAGCTAATGTTGTCTTGGACAACCAATGTCGCAACAACTCCTAAGCGTAAAAGTCTGGGTTTTAACCGCTGATCAGCACTGGACAATCATCAGACATTTTATGGGAGCTTACATGGAATACTAGCCTTAAGCAGGGAGAAAACATGGCAGCCCTCCCTAGATCCTCAATCGAGAATGAAACTTGCTTTGATCAAGCTCTAAACCTCTTTATAACCAAGCGGATTTGTTCACTGTTTTTTTTAATGTAATATATGTTACCAGTTAGAGACTGGCTAATGAACACATTAGGGCGAGAGATAAGTGGAAATCATTGTTATTACTGTTTTGTCAATAAATAACTGAAATTTGAATATGTGTCATTTGTTGCCAATGAGCCAGTCAAGTGAAGACGCTCGGCTGGCGAGGCGGCAGAGAATAGTGCCACGCTAAGAATGCTGTACGGAGAAAAATTCTTGATCTGTGTCCAAGACACAAAATTGACACTAAACCGAACAAGCATGTTCACCACAGAATTGAACAAGCATGTTCATGAATCGAAACAGTGTACATATTCCTTCTCTGTTTACCCATATTGAACTGAAAGTTCTATGGGGAAGTGTTTTAACCGCTAGAGCAAATCCAGTGTTCAAATCTAGCACATTGAACAGAAGGTTTAGTTGGCAGCATTTTCGAACAGAACTGAATGAGTCTCATTACAACTTCAGGCCCATTTAAGTGTGTCATTCAGAAATGGGAAAAACCGCTGGATTTTGGAGCTTAGTCCTTTGGGCATTCACTTCGGGAGCCACCGAAAGTGTGTTGAATGAGTTTGGTTTCATTCGTTTGAAAAATGGTGAGATCTTTTGGATGAGGACCTGAAGCGACTTCAAATGAGTGGAACAACAGTGCAATTAAGCGACCATGAGCGGCAAAGTTTACTATGGTATCCTTTTGTTCTTGATGTGTGAGTGAACTGCGTAGAATGACATGGGACTTTGCATGCATTTAATTTATTTCGCACAAGTTTTCCAAGTTCGATGTGTTTTTATGAAATTAGATCATTTTGAGAGCTTCTAAAAGAGATCTTGAACGAGGCTCTTTTCTCAATGTAGGCCGAAGTTTGATGTTTGTTTGTTGATTGGCAGTTTGAACTGCAAAGTTAATGTATGTGAAGCCGTCTTCTCCTTACACGTGTGTGAATTCCTGAAGTTATTATTGTGATTTTTTGAATGAGATTAAATTTCATCCCGAAAATGTTGCTTTTTTAATTTGTATTTTGTTAACGAGAAGGTCAGTTTGACGGGTGCAAAATGTGGTCTGAATGAGTTTCTGTGGGCGGGATAATTTTTTCTCAACGTTGCGCCGTCAGTTGCACTGCCGACTGCTCTTTCTCATTTAGATTTTGAATTATTGAAGTTATTTCCTACCGAGTAAAAAAGTTGTTTGGTGAATTTCACTTTTTGAAATAAATCAAATGAAGCCTGGTTTTTTAATATTACTGCGAACGCTGAGCATCCTGAGTTCTTGATATTAACAGCTGTGTTTACATTTCATATTTGGGATTGTTCTCGATAAGCCCGCATTTGATCATAAGCATAAAATAATAAAGAGATTATCAAAGAAAAGTTTCAGTCCAACAGCTTTTAAAACTTTTTTGTGAATCGAACTGAGATGCATTACATGTAGATGCCTTTGGAAACAATTATTTACATACAGTCGAACTTCCCTTTGTGGCCACCTCTTGTAAGCGAACACCTATTATCAACCAACTTTTCCAAAGTACTAAAAGCACTCTTTCTTTGTTGTCAGAAATACTCACTTCATGGAAGAAACATTTTATAAATCACTGATGTAGCCGATTTGCAAACCGTTTAACCTCTCTCTCTAGGCACTACTCATTGACTTGATTTAGGTATCGATTCGTGCAATAGATTTCCTAAGTCGAGATTGTTTTCCTTGGCCTAACACTGCGCTAACCCTAACATATCCTGACCTTAACTGAAACCTTATCTGAAGCGCTAACCCTAAAAAATAACCCTAACACAGAGCACTAGCCTTGACCCGAAACCCTGACCCCAAACGCTAACCCTAACACTAAGCGCTAGCGCTAACCCTAAGCAATAACCCTAACCCTGAGTGCTAGCCCTAATTCTAAGCAATAACCCTAACCCTGAACGTTGACTCTAACCTCGACCCTGAGCCCAAACGCTAACCCTAACATTGTTCTGTAAGCCTAACCTTCAATGCTAACCCTAGTTTTGAGCAGTAGCCCTAACTCTAATAAAACTGGGAGCTCTTAACCCTAAGGGTTAAGCTGCTAAGACAGCTGCAAAGTTTGGACCTGTTTTGGCCTTGTTCGATTTTAGCAAAACATCTAGGGGACATTCTTGCACGTGGCCTTTCAATTGAGGTTCCATATTGTGAAATGAACTTTTCGCTGTTCTCTAAGTGAAATCAAAGTCCTTGCGGTGGCGTGATAATGTAAAATCAAAATTTTAACTGTCTGCAAATGACTTGATATCAACAGTGACTAGCTTGCACATTGCGTGAAGTAAACCTTTGGCTGTAATTTGAGGGAAATTAACATCTTTGTGGTCACATGTTAACCTGAAATCAAAGTTTTAACAGTTTTTAGTTATTTTTTTGTAAAAAAATACCTCTTAGTCTCGTGTCGGGTATGTTATGGACGGGTCAATGGATCAGTGAGTGAGTGAGTGAGAGATGTATGTATGTCACACCAATAAAATTTCTTGTTTTAAAAGTAAATGGTACATGAGAAGATTTGATCCTGATACAGTTCAGAACGGCCGTATTTATTGTTCTATAAAAGAGGAGGAAGTATTCATATATTGGGTTTACTTTGGCATTTTCTGTGGGTTAGGCTGAGGATTGAAGTTATGGACAAGATGAGCCTTGAGGTTTGAAACAGTGCCTGAGCTAGTTGTATGCAAATGGACGAGATGTTTCTATTTTCAGTTACAAAGGGTAACTTGACACTCTTGTTTTTCACAAGGGAGTAAATTCAATTAGAGCTGGCAAATCGTCACCACTTGTTCCCACGAGATGCTTGCTATTTTTAGTTAGAAATGGTAACTTGATATTTTCATTTTTCACAAGGAGAAAATTCAGTTAGACGTCACACATCGTTGCTTCTAGTTCTTAGGGAATGTTTTGGAGGAGACGAGACTATTTTGATTTTGAAAGATTTTCGAACCATTGCATGCAAATATAACGAGATATTTTTATTTTTTAGTTACAAAGGGTAATTTGACACTTGTTTTTCACAAGGAAATAAATTCAATTAGAGCTTGGCAAATCATCACCACTTGTTAAAAATTGTTGTTAAGTATTTACAGATAAAAGTCATCAAAGTTTGTACAAGAATATTAAACTCTATAATGACGTAGAAAGTAATCCTGGACCAGTATACGTGAATGAGTTATTGATTTTTTTTTTGGGGGGGGGGAAAAGACCTCTTAGTCAGCGCGTCGGGTATGTTATGGACAAGTCAATGGGTGAGTGAGTGGGTGAGAAATGTATATCAAATGTATGTATTTCACACCAATCAGATTAAATCTACTATGGTATTTCTGAAGACTCCGATGTGTCCAGTCATTCTGTGGTAATTGACAAAACCTCCCTTCGTCATTAAAGATACCTGGTTCAAGTTTGAAATTGACAAGAATGGTGGCACTAGCTGTGGTAACATGTTCTATGAATTTAAAATCAATCAAGCAGACATTTTCGTAGTCCCTAGGGTTTAATTTCTTCTCTGTTAATAAAAGAAAAATATCTCACCAACATCAAAGAGCTTGCGCTCTTTGGAAACATGCTGTGTTGTCGGCAGAACATCGTTATGAATAAGTGATAAGTAAGAACAATAGCATGGATATATGAATGCTCAAGCCTTGCAGTTAATTTTTGAAATGAAGAAAAAGAAAATCAATCATACACAGCACAAAAGAGCAATTTTGAAATAGAGCATAACTTACCTTGAACAAGTACTACTAATTTGCGTCTGAAAACTCTTCAAAATTTTCCCAACACAAGGAAAAGGCCTGTAATTTAATACACAATGACAACAACGCACTCGAAGCAATGGCCAATGGAACAACTTGAAAACAATCGCAATTACTGGCACATGGTCTACCTGCATACTCTCGGAGATCTATCACATGTCATCTCATCCTCAAAGTGACTGACTGACTGACTGACTGACTATCAAGATCTGCCTCCCAGCTTGCAAACTTGATTCAGCACGCACAAGTATTCCATAAAAACAAACATGGCATCAATACAACGATCATTTTATCTGTATATCTGTACTACTTTTCTTCACAAATGAACACATTGTATTGATGGTTTTACTCTTTTATTACAAAGGTAACTTTGTTGTTAAAAGAATCCAGTGAAATGCAGCGCATGCGTAGTAAGTAAAAAAAAATTGTGATTGAGTGAAAAATTGACTTCTCTGAGATACGTCTATTTCTCGAGAACCACTCATTGGAATTTCATGACATTTGGCACGAAAGGATCAAAGGTTTTGGGGAAAAAGGTAAATGAAACAGAGGCATCAAAAACTATGTTCAGCCACCTTAAAGACAATTGTTCTGCTATCAAATAAGATTAAATACAAACACGCTGATTTTTTATACACCTAGCACTGAAGAACCATGACGAACGAATCAATTAATGCTGGCCATATGCGCAGTTTCGTGCGCCAACTGAAGTTACCATTTTGTTCTTTACTCTATGCTCAAAATGTTCTTTCCTTTCGCGTTCCGTCAAGATGATTGACGGATTGTGATGTTGCTCGCACCTGGCCACAACCATGCAACATTTCTCATTCAGTCTCATGAACCGTCTGCAATACGTTCGTTATGGGAAACTGCTGAAAAAACATGATGGCAAGGCTTTGCTCTGTGAAAAGTTGTAGTTAATTTATAATCAGGAAAATCGGTTTTATACTTCAAAATCAGCAGAAAGGTAAAAAGTAAGTGACCAAGTGGTGGGCAGCTTTGAATTTTGTTTGAAGCAATTTGGCTGACAATCAAAGTTATTGTTAGTATGTGAAATTATCATGGCCTGAAAAAGTTAATCGCCCGCTGGTGACCAGTTTTGTTTTGTTGCCAGTGCAAAATGTTTAGTCACATTGGCGACCAGGAAAGCGCAATTTCTGCCCCTGTGTTGTATAACAATATTTGGTGTAAACTTGGTAAATTTGTTTTACTTTTAGTGGAGGCCTTCAGTTACGCATCACTGGTACCAATTTGGATACCATCCAGAAACCAGAAATGTTTTTTATTTATCCTTCACAAAATGGCACCTCTGTAACATCTGCAGTTCAGGTAAGAGCCAATAATACTTAAACAGTACTCCTTGAGAAACAAAGTAAAGAAGTTTTGCTTTCAGTGGCTGGCATATTATTGATAACATGCATAATTTTTGTAAATGTCTTTTCTGTACTTGGAGCCTTGTTTGTAAGGAAGAAAAGAACTTCAAATGTGTGACAAGTTTCAAGTGTTCAGTGCAAGAATTTATATGCTGATCCCTTCAAACTTTGGAATAGGTGAATGTGTTAAGCAATACCAATGCCCTATGTAGACACACTTCCAGGGGGGGCATCGTGGACATTGTAGCTTAGTCTACACGTACATGCAGACATTTAGTGTTTCCTTGTATGTGGAAAAAGTGATGTCTATGAAACACTGTTGCTAATCATGTTCCAGTTTCTTAAAGTTCACATATTAAAGTGCTACTATGATCAAAAAATCATTTCTTTTTTTCTTCCGATTTTTAAAGTGTGTTCACTTAACACCTAACTGGCAAAATTTAGAGCTCTGAGTTTGATCCGAAGGCTGTTTATTTTGAGTGTAAGTTTTGGATTTGATGGTCCGCCATTACTCACATTCAAAACTGACCGATAGGACATCAGAGGGTTGAATCTAAAGAAAATGATGTCATTTACTCACTAGCTTAACATTTCAACGTGTAAACGCAATTTATTATATATGCAAAACACTGGTTTAAAGGTCTGAAAGCCCAAAACTCCCTTGCTGCGTATTAATTAAGCCGTGTACAAAAGCATTCCATTCTTAGAACTGGTGAGTATTTGACGCCATTTTCTTCCAGCTCTCTCAAGATTTTAAAATAAGTAATGGCGGACCAATAAATAAGAAAATTCCAGTTAAAATAAAAAGGTGTCTTTTTAAAATCAGAACTTAAAACTTGGGTCAGTTAGTGTTTAGTTAACATAGTTTTGAAATCCAAAGAAAAAGACTTTTTTTTGGTCGGAGTACCACTTTAAAGCGTGCTTAAATTATGGTAAGCAATTGTCGTCGTCACTGTTAATCCATTTGTAGACACTCCCTCACAAGATTTCTGTGACCATGTACCAACCTTTTTCTCGATGCCGTTTCTTGTGTTTACCGTGGCAAAAAATGGATATTATGAATAGGGATTGACGTGTTGTTAATGAACTGGCCTATACCTTGGGCAAATCAGCTACCTTTAGAACTGGAGTTACAGTCTGCATGCATTTTTCATCATTTAAGGACGTCCGCGCTAATTGTTTCTGCATATCCTTACTGTGCACACAAATTCACGTGCCACGTCATGCAACGAGCATGCGCACTAAGTACTAAAATGAACAATGATAGGACAGATGGCCATTGCTAAAGCTTTGCTTGGATTTAACATTCTTGGACGTTCGGTGACCCCTACTTTTCTTTTCAGAAACAGATTTTGTTTACAACTATCTCCACATTGTCCGAAAATGAACAAAAAATCAATGTGGGAAGTTTAAAAAAATTCAAGAGTTCTGTCGGGACATGGAATCCTGCCATCTTGCAGCTGCAAGGCACGTGAAACTATGGTCGCTAAATACGAACTTGTTCTTTGAGGAACCTCACCAGTGGAGTAAATTCACTTATTAGGTCCAGTTAAACCATATTTGGCAGAGAACATTTCCCTTCAAAGCTCCAATTGCAATATCAGCTCTAATTGCAATATATACCAACTAAATTTTCTTCTGTGCTAGTTCAAAAATCATATTGAATTATTTTCAACTATCAAAGATTAAAGCCGTGAAAGCCCAATGTAAAACTGGGAACGGAAAACAGACAAAAAACCCTTAATTCAATTTCAATTGTTTATTTTCTATAAGCCTGATTGTTTGTAAACAAAACTTTCACTAACTTTCACTTTCACTTTTATTAGTCATCTGCAGTACAGTTAATAGTTAACATTTTTTACGACAGTAATTGAATAAAAGAGTCTCTTCATAAGCTTAGAACCTTTGAACACTGTGGCAAAGATTAAAGTGGCACTATGATGAAAATTGCATCTTTCCTATTGAAGCCATTATAAAACATAAACAAGTAGTCTGTATGAGAAGAAAAATGCCGTTTTCTTTTTTCAAATATCTCTTTTCGTTCCAGAGATATTCAAGTTTTTAAAAATATGCAAATTACCCAAGTGATGACGTCATGTACTCAACGAAATTTTGTTCAAATATGGTGAAAAAAGATATCTCAGCCAATTTGTATCGGAAATGTTTGATTTTTTACAGTAAGGTCTTACTAAAGGTGCAGCACTATATGAACTCAAAAGTTTTGTTACCATGGCAGCATACTGGGTTCCAGACCTCCCCATTATTCAAGGCATTTCTGGCCACCCTCAGCTTTCTATTTTCATATTTGCAAATAGTTCCTCATATGCATGATCCTGCAGGCATATAAATATATTAGCTCCAGTTTGTGGCCCTGTTTAGTGTTTTTCGAGCTGAAAATAACTAACATAAATCATTGAAATCAAGTGGGTGGAGACTGGAACAGAGTGAGTTGCCATGGAAACAGAATTTTTATAGCCACCGGTGTGTTTCCTACAGATCTATTAGCCTGCCAAGTTTCAATTATCTGTGCTGCGAATTGGTCAAGATAGTTCTATTTATGTACTTGAGATGATATTGGGTTGAGTGTATGACATCATCAGTCATCTCATTTGCATATTGACACATTTTTCAAACTTAAATATCTCTGGAACTAATGCAGATATTTGCAAACGGTAAACAGCATTTTGATTCTTATGGAATTCTATGTGATACACCTAAAATATTGAGGGGTAAAAATTTGATCATAGTACCACTTTAAGTTATCTATTGGTGTGAACTATTTTTTATCACTTCATAGGAATGCAAGTCAGTCAACAGCTCATTGATGACATGTCAAAGTCCAGTAGTACATGGCCTTCTTAGAAATGTCTCTCAGGTAGAGGCTCAATTCTTGATGGATGGTGGTATTAAGCTATTGTCAAACTACACCAAGCTAATAATGACTCCTGATCCATTTTTTGAGCATTTTGAAGATGGTGTTTACGTTCTTAAGACAAATAATCTCATCCTGGAGGTATGTTTAGGTCAATGTCTGATAACTAATATATTGATTTAGCCAAGCCTTAAGCAGTGCTGTCTTGTCATTGAGCTCCTGTCACAATAAATCAACCTGGCTTGAGCCTGCTATCCAAGTGAAAACCAGTTTTTGATCATTGGTAAACTTAAAAAATGGAACACAATGCATGCAGAAGCAATGACATATAACTGCCATTTCTAAAATGCTGTCTAGAAAATTGGAAAATAAACAAACACTTGGATCCTTAAACAATGACAAGACAGGTGTTAGGTTAAACCTGCAGTTAACAACTGGAAATCTAACCAACACTTTGTCGATGCTACAAGCCACTGGAAATCAATTTCACTTGATCCTGAAAAAAGTTAGGTTGTATTTCATTAAAGTGCCACTGTGACAAAAAATCCCATCTTTTCTATCGAAGCCATTTCAAAAAAAAATGCCAAAAAAAAAATGCCATTTTCTGTGTTATCAACATAGATAAGAGATGACAGTTAAGAGATGACATCATAAATCAACGCTTAAAACTCATGATCTCAGTGAGCTCAAAACCTGAACCTGTGATATGGTCATGTGCTAGTGTATTGAGAGGTGTCAATTGACCATAAAATGGATGTCTAATATCAAATATGTATGCTGTAAACCGTGGCTGCATGTGTTGGTCAATCTATTAGGGATGGTTCATTATTTATGGGGACGACTGGGTCAGAAAAAATATTGACAGGACCACGAAAAATATTTGTTCAGAATTGATGGGCTACTAAATTTTTGGAGATCCAAACGACCAGGTTCTGAAAAATAATAATGCCTTTCTCTACAGAAGCTTAAGATCACTTCAAAGTTTATATGGTAATCGAGAAATGTACCCCCACTGCAGCTACATGTGTCATCACTTCAGGCTTTTATGACCCTTTTAATGGAAATTGATGAAATTATCGTGTTTTGGTGTGTGTAGAAAGGCTTACAGGCCAGCAAATGTACTACTTTTGTATATTTTTATTGTGACAAAATGTAAAGTGTGTTGAAAACAATAAACGAAAGAAATGACTGATCAGTGTTGCCTAACCAACAATTGCAAGCTTTCAGACCACAAGCAAACCAGAATATTTGGACAATGAGCCACTGATACTACATTTACCATGCAGGCCTTGAAATTTAATCTGCAGGCCAGAAGAATTGGGAAGTGGGAATTAAGGCCTTTTAAACCTGGAGAAGGTCAACTAAAGAAAAACTCAATATTGGAAACATCTGCTGGTAAACCACAAATAAAATGCCAGATAGAGATTTTATGGGCCAATGTACAGTGTAATATATAATATATTGAAAAATCACGTAATTTTCCTTGAGTCACTGTTTTCTCAGTCATAATTTTCACCCTCAGGTAATAGTTTTGTGCACACTTTTAGTAGTATCTTGTTTGCCTTCTGGACAATTTTCTATTTCACCAAAATAATGTAATAACGGATTAAGGTCACTGTGTATGTTTGTATAGGTAATCATACGGTTTCGAGTTCAATTTGGAATTAATTTGCACACGTGAGTTTTCAAAAAGCTGAAATTGCACGAGCCGCTTCGGCGAGTGCAATTTGCTTTTTGAAAACTCACAAGTGCAAATTAATTCCAAATTGAACGAGAAAAACCGTATGATTACTTATTAATAATATAAACATGAAAAAATTTGCGTGGAACTGTCTTAAACTTTATGAACTCTGAACTCATCTCTCAGTTTTGTGCGCACACTTAATCTCAGGTGATTTTAATTAGCCAATCATGGCCCAGAATGTGCTCGTGTTTGAACTTTGCTGTCGTAATTTTCCAGATTTTCATCTTTGTTGTATTTACTTGGCATGCAGGTTTGAGAATTTAGGTCAGCCTTGCTGCAGTTTTTGGAGATTTGAGTCTAGTTTCTCCACCGTTTTTAGGCATCATGATTTGCCGTTTACTGTATGTTCCGGATTACGTGGTTAGTTCATTAAAGAGTTCGTAAATTTGGAGTCTGCAGCAACCTGAGCATACAACTTGCTGAATACAATTCCCAAAAGATCGGAAGTTCCAAAAGATCTTTCTTGAAGCCATTTATTGTCATTTGTAGCTTCTGCGCAAACTTTTCATCATAATTTTACGTGATATCATTGTCCTAGAAAATTTCCTTTTGTCTTTCAGTCAATCATAATCCATAATTACGATGTGTAATTTGCACTGGTGTTACACTTTTTGCACTGGTGTTACACTTGAACTGCACTGCTCTCAGCCAATCAGAATCGAGTAATTTTTTCATGTATATAAGTATTCATCTACACTTGCTAATGACATGAAAGTCCTCTGCAGTAGTACAATAGAAATTCAGATGATTTACCCTAATTTTAACAAACTTGTGCTGGTCTAGTTTATTAAAGTGGTGGCTAATGTGAGTTGGAGTATTATGTCTTTATCTTTTCACTAAGTTATCTGGAATTATTTTGTGTTTGGCTGGTGCTGTTTCAGAGAACTCACTTTTCTGTTGACTGCATTACTTCACTTTCTTGTAAGCTTCTTGTTAGATATAATTTTCTTCTCACTAGGTTGTTTTAAAATGTCTGTTTTTTCCCATTAATTAGGGAAGGAACTTACAAGACAAACTTAGAAGGCATATTTTTGTGAGTGTTGGAGTGTTACCTTGCAAGATAACCAGCATTGACACGGTGTGTGAAAAGTGAAGTTGCATTCTACCAATTTTAACAGTAATTCTTCACTAACGCTACCGTGATTTAGTGCCCTCCTTCCTGTTAGCACCCCCCCCCTTTCTAATAAGTTCCCCTATTCCAATAAGCATCCCCTACCAAGGAGTGCCCCCATAGCAGAAATAACATTCAAGAGGTTAGCACAGAATAGACCAACAAAAAGTGAATTAGCACACTAGTGCTGAATTGAATTTTGGTAATTATAGGAGACTCTTATCAAAGAAAGTCAGCAATGGAATCCTTTAGCAGGGTAGAATCATGTACAGGCATATAATGTTTTGATTTATGAATGTGTTAATGAAACCCCTACATGGAGACCAATATATTTCCAGATTTGAAGCTGGTATTTTGACTGGTATTTTGACTTTTATTTTGAATTTTAAGTCAACTCAGAAAATCTGTCAGAGTTCCAAATTTTCAAAGTTCTGATATGCTAGTAATTAACCGTGCAGCCGTAGGCAGGCGCGGTTCTAGGTTTTGCTTTGGTTTATTTTTTTTGTAGTTTTGTCAGTGAGCAGACCCAAACTCCCGGCCGACTCGGCCAATAGTTGTCACTGGATGATGTCATCATCAGCCAATTACAGGCCATTTCTCAGCTCTTTTCGTCGTAACCCCCCTCAGGAGCATTTTGTCACGTTAGCAAATTCTACTTCTACTATTCAGACAGAACATGGCCGTCTGTGAGAAATGTTTATTTGGTCAAAATTGGGCCAAACTCCGTTAGCGATGCACATCAGGACATTTGCAAAGATGAAGAATGTCACTTAGGACCAGCTGCCGGCTACTAAGGCCGAAATTATCCAGAGTTAAGCTGAATTTTTGTTTTGAGTGCGAAACAGAAGATTTTGTAATCTGGAATTTTTGTTTCTGTTGACTGTCGAAGAGAATATTCAATGCGCTATAAAGGTTTTGCGTCTGGCCATGGAACACGCTGACGGTGATAAATGTAAGATCGAGTTTACTTCGCCAGAAGCAATGAGGGAATTTTCTGGGGAAAACAGTTAAAAATTAGCCTTAGCGCTTGTAAAAAACCCTTTTAACACATGTAAACTTATAGTCGTTTGAAAGGTCAAGGTATTTTTTCCTTAGACATAAACAAAATTCTCCAATTACAAGTCACGCTGGACCCGCCTCATGCAAAGAATGTTTCCATATCTCAAGCTGCCCCCTCCCTATTCATGTACACTCACATGAAATTTCTAAGTTTCTTGACACAGATACTTAGTTTCTGCTCAACAAATTTTGTCAAAATGCAAGTCTCTTGAATTTTAAAGGGAAAAAAAATTGATGTGACGAGGTGGATTTGAACCCAGCATGTCAGCACGGCAGTCTCTTACCCTAACCACTAGACCACCAAGAAATCGCTGCCAACAGAGTGTTGATTTAAGTAGCATATCAGAAACCCGAACACTATAAAGAAGCTAACCATTAATCCTTACCCTAATAACCCTAATCAGTATTTTCAGTGCTTAGGCCTATAATCAGAATTTACTTTGTGTACACATCACAAGGTATCCAAGGGCGGTTTGAGATACGAAAACAAGTCCGAACCATCTTTTAAATTGTTCCCGGGTAATGTTTTCTCGCAAAACGTTGTTGCTAAATATTACGTAATGTTTTTGTGAGCGCAAAAAAGTGCGGTTATTAAGTTTTTTTAAACTTCTTGTTTAATGTTTTCTTTTTGATAGACCCAACTGGTTTGTGTTGCACCCACTGAGGACAGCCAGTCTCCAAAGTCATCTGACAGTCCATACCCTGTTAAGGTAGGTTGCTTTTGTTATTCAACACTTACCATACAGCTGTGTTTCATTTGTTGAAAAAAAGAAAACTGGAAAGAACTTTGTTATTAATAACATTAGACAGACAGGCAGAAAGACAGACTGTATAGATTGATACACTTAGCAAAGAGAGTGAGCTGTGTCCCAGACTTAAGGCTGTGTCAACTTTGCACCGAACAGTAGAAAAAGACAGGATATTAATTTTCAACCCAAAATGTGGGGATGAAGATGAGCTTCATTCCCTTAATTGATGGAAAATAAGCAAAAGAACATGTATTGCCCTTGCACTTGCAACCTCTTTGGCACAAATCACAACATTCATGCTTGCAAGGTTTTTCCAAATCACTTAACTCATTGACTCCTGGAGCTTTTCACCAAAAACACACTTTTTGAACATTTAGAGATTTTCAGCCTGGAAATGGACTAAATTAACTCAAAAATTGGGTACTTTCAACATGACAGCAGGCCTGTCTTTTCACTAATACCAGGTTTTATGACATGCTCGGGCATGTGCAGAAATTAAAATTGTAAAATAGTTTTTGTACCAGATCAAAGGCTCCTGTGAACAGCCCATGGATGAATGTATCCTTGTGCCTCTGTTTCAAAACGAGTCTTCATGTGAAACCTTCCATATAAAAATGAGTTTGATTATTGTCAAATGAATCTTTAGGTGCAAATTACATAAATGGTTTCACATTTAGACTCGCTTTGACGCAGAGACAAAATGCAACTTGGAAATGGCCTATTGGATAAATGCAGAAAACGTAGCTGAGTAAAAAAAGAGTGAATTACTGCGATATAAAAATCTTTTTGGTCAAATGTGACGTTTTACGCGAAAACATTCCTTACGGTAAGCCGTTTTAAGACGGATAGCCGTTAGTAACCCGTTCATTAGCCGTTTGAACGAAGTGGGATACCGTTCAAACGGTTCGAGCTATCCGTTCAAAAAAATTAGCATCCGTTCGAACGGCTCGAGCTATCCATTCAAAAACATTTGTCAGCCGTTCAAACGGCTCAAGCTATGTGTTCATAAACGTTGATCAGCCGTTGAAACGCCTTTAGGTGGTTGGAAACAGTTTCCAGTATATTTTTGTCTTCACGTAATTTATCTCTAAATCTTTAGTCACAAATTGGGCGATTTGCATGTGATTTGATCCTATCTGATCGTAAGAGTGAAGGGCTCTAATTTGTAGTAAATATTGTTTAAAGTGGTACTATGATCAAAAAATCACTTCCTTTTTTTCTTCAGATTTTGAAAGTGTGTACGCTTACCACTTAACTGGCAAAATTTTGAACTTTGAGTATTATTCGAAGGCTGTTTATTTTGAGTGTAAGTTTTGGATTTCATGGTCCGCCATTACTCACGTTCAAAACTGAC
>CM042754.1:9665468-9682968 GCA_022496165.2 Catalaphyllia jardinei
ATTGTGATTGTGATTGTGATTGTGATTGTGATTGTGATTGTGATTGTGATTGTTATTGTTATTGATGTTAGGACTACTGTTAACATAGGAAACCAGGTCGAAATTGAAAGTTGTTCTTCCTCAAGTGGCCAATGGAATAGGAATTTGGAAATGTAGGTTTACAGGGAGATGGGAAAACCGCTGGAAAACTCTTGGAGGAAGGACAAGAACCAAAACTAAAGTGAACGCGCAAATGGCTTGGACGCAGAGAAGACGCACTTTAAATGGAATGAAAATTTTATTGAAAATAAACAAAATTATTTAAATAAGTCAAAACAGTAACAATTGTTCAAGAGCAGTAAATAACAGAAACATGTGTACAAGCACAGGGTCAAAAAGGATGAAACAATTACTGTGAAAAACTAACTGGCTACTTCTTGATGGGTTAAGTAAACTTACTTTTTTTGCTCATGTTGGTGATAGAAAAAGAGCAGTTAACTGTCGCGAAATTATAGTTGTCTATTCATTTGTTGACATACACGCAAGCGAGTAGTTACAGAGTTTAAAAAAATTTCAGGCAATTCTGAACGGATTTCTATAATTGAAAGTTCCTTACAAAGCTTAGATTATGAACTAAAAGATTAAGCAGTATTCCCGATGCACCGACAATAAAAAAGAGCAGTAAATTTTCGCGAAATTCCAATTGTCTGCGGAATTTAATTCTTTCGCGGAATTTAATTCTTTCGTAGGCGAAAGAGTGGTTCAAGAAGAAAAAACTGTAACTCAGCGAATACTGAACGTATTTCGAAAATTCAAAGTTCCTTAGAAAGCTTAAAGTGTGTACTGAGAGGTTTAGCAATTTTTTCTAATGTTTCGATGATAGAAAGAGAGCAGTAAACTTCTACGAAATTCCAGTTGTCTACGTAATTAAATTCACCCGACACATTCACGCAAGCGAGTAGTTAAGGAGTAAAAACATTTTCTCAGGGAATACTGAAAAGATTTCGAAAATTCAAAGTTAAAGCGTTTGACTTTGTGGATCAAATCACTTATATCTAACCGAAAATTTGCAGTTTAGCCTTTCCCTGGTGTTGACGAACGGTTCGTCGTTGCTTGTACGACTAAACGGTGGACGTGACATGTGCTTTGGAAAATCACGTTGGCTATTTACGTGAAAATTCATACGACCCATGCCACGGACCTTAAACTCAAAACCAGGGCCTTTGCTCCGTCGTTTCCTCACATACCATTCATTCCAGTTTGAAGAACGAAGGAATGCTACGAATGTGCCTAAATTTTGCTTCAAGTCAGCTCTAGCGCTGTACCCGTTAAAAACGTGCCGCTGACCACCAACGTCAAGATCTTAAACTCAAAACCAGGGCCTTTGCTCCGTCGTTTCCTCACATACCATTCATTCCAGTTGGAAGAACAAAGGAATGCTACGAATGTGCCCAAAATTTTGCTTCAAGTCAGGTCTAGCGCTGTACTCGTTAAAAACGTGCCGCTGACCACCAACGTCAAGATTAGATTGCGGGCTCGCTTTTGCTCGCTCGCAATAAGGTAATAAAATAATAACATCCTTTTTTGGGGACTGTTGCAACGGGTTCATTTGGCTTGTTCTTGTTCTTGTTCAGTACATCATTGATATTAAAAGTAATGATGCCCTGAGGGTAGCCATTTTGCAGGAAAAGCCTTTTGAGATCCTCGACAGCGGATTGCAACAATGAAGCGGTGGAGCAAATACGGAAGTATCGATAGGTTAGCGTGCGGATGAGGTTGATTTTGTATTTGCGTGATGTAAATGAATCCCATTTAGTATAGAGTCCAGTAAATGTCTTCTTCTGGTAAACAAATGTGACGAAAGATGTTGTTTGGGTAGCGTTTAACAAGAATTTCCAAAAATGGAATCTCTTCGGCTTGTTCACTGAATTCAGTGGTGAATTTGATGCTATTGTGGCGGCTGCTGAGGTACTTCAAAAACTCGTTAGCGGTGACTTTGCTGTCAAACATGGAAAAAGTGTCTTCAACATATCTATACCAAAGTGTAGGGTGAAATCTGGGACTGTTAAAATTATTTTTTTAAAATACCCGGCGCATCAAATCCTTCTTCCCATACAAGGACCGTCTCAACCAAAGTCATTTACAAAGATAGTTGCTGGGACTGCAACGATTTTTACCTTGGGAACTGAACGAAACGAAGACTTCACTACCGGAAAACGGAACATTTCAAGGCCCTTTCGAAACATGCTCACTCTTTTGCAATTGCTGATCACGTTAAAACAACTGGTCACAACATAAAATGGGACCATTTTGACATTTTGGCGTCGGGCATGACTGACTAACACTGTGAAGTTAAGGAGACCTTGTTTATTAAACGTTACAGCCAGCATTGAATGCCAATATCATTAGTGAAGAGCGTTTACTTTATTAAGAAAGCCTTTTTAACGGTGTCCCTTTACAGAAAGTTTCCGTTTGAAACGTCTTAAATTTCTACTGCTGATGTTTTCTGTCTAGGTTCCAGACCCCCATTGTTACAGTATAAATAGCTTTCCAAGAACTGTAACGGTTATACTTTTGAAAATGTATGTGGACTAGCATACGAAACCTCAAGGTTCAGTATAAAATGCATGTTTTTAATATGTTTACCACCGCTGTTTGTTTTATACACGTATCTTTAATCAAGCTACGGTGGCATAAGACCAAGAGTATATATGATACAATCATCATTGTTTTAGAAATCTCAAAACTTTAATATTCTATTTTAGTACTTGATTATAAACAGTTCGTTGAATCAATAACCAAAAAATTTAAACCTAGAGTAGATTTTTTTGTTCAACAATGTCAAAAGCACGTAACCAAGCTAGACCCTTCCATCCACAAAAATGGCTACACTATGTTATAAAAGTTCAAACAACAACAAGAACAACGGTATAAAAATAAGTAAAAATGCATAACACTAAAGCCCTGCTACCGAATGTTCCTCAATGTCTGATTTTAGTTGTGAACGCATTAAGGGTTTTATTGGCATGCTGTAAAAATTTTAGTCTAATTTTATTTATTCTTATAAACTATGTCAAAACGAAACCTGGAAATAAAACTGACTTAAAGGACGCCAAAACTTTTTAAATGGTGAATCTTGATAAGGCAAAAAAACTTATTTCTAACTACACGCGCATGTCGACATGCTCAAGTTTTGTTTTGTTTTCATACGAGAACGCTACTTTGTAATGGCCTGTTGCGACGTGGACTACGAGTAGTCTAGTTACGAAGTTCCGTCGTTTCTGCGCGAAGGAACATCTTTCCACACTCCATCTGTCGAAAACACGTGTGTCAAATGCCCGGGGATCGCCCCGGGTACGTTAATGCTCAGTCCCCGGGCCGCGATAAAGTTGCGAAAGCCCGAAACCCGGTACTGTGGGGACTGACAACGTGAGTAAATGCCCCGCGGTTGCCCGCGGGGGATGGGCACCGCTGGAATTGATTGACTTTATGGGGAACACACTAACAAAGCAGGCAGGAGATACCATTGGCATCTCCTCAAAAATAAGTCAAATATAATTCCAACACACTTAAATTAAGGTGGTATGGTACCCTATATATGAACCAAAAAGTCTGTTTAAATTTGGTGAAAAAAGATCAATTGTGTGCTATTGCACTCATGAACAGAAAATGAATTTTGAAGGTTTCACTCAAAATTGTTGCTATGGCAACCAGCCACAGCCTTTTGAAGTAGGGGTTTTACATATTATGTATGTTTCTGTTTTGTTCTGTGCAATGAAGCTAAGTTCGGGCAGTTAATTCTTCTTTTCAATGCTTTTTACAGGCTTTTTTGGGAAATTACCTCATTGGACAAATCATTTCCTGTCACGTAACAGAAGTTAAAATATTAAAATTTTATTGGTTTATTGCATTACAACACTATCAGTCTTTGTTTACCTAAAGTTGCAGGAATTTTACTTAAATAGCTTACAAAATAGAAATGTTGGCGTAAAGTCAGTGGGTACAAAAATAGACATTTGAGAAAACTGCACTTAAAGTTTTTTACAAGAAATACTATTTAACAAGCCACAAAAACGGGGCGGGTGTAGTTTGGATCTCGGGGAAGGGGGTGCATTGTTTGTTCTATTTTGTAAAAAGTTACCACAATTTTAGGAAATATTCGTTTTCATAAGGGAAATGAATGAGCCTGTGATGGCGAATCGAGGCAAAACCTTTAACAACTAATTATGTCAATAGAGTTGTGCATGTCTCCAAAGCTTTTCTCCAAAGTTTCGTTTATATATGTTCAAACTAATAAGTATTTGTGGCCACGTTCTTATGGTAAACATCTGTTGCTATGGTCGTTGCAAGGTAAAAAAACTTATACCACTGTGTACTTTCCTTAAACTGAATTTCTAGACGAAAATTAGCAAGATCACTTGAAAATGTTTTCGACAAGTGTTCAAGGGTCTTAAATCTTCTGTTTTCAATAAATTGAGATTTTCATGAAAATCACCATATTTTAGGGTATCATACCACTTAAAGTATTATGTACTTACTTTGCTATATCTTGAGGAACGCACATTAACTTTTTGACGGCTATGTCCTGGGCATGCGTCTTATCAGCACCAATCGCAGGGATTCCACTTTTGGCTGCAAGAAATTTAACTGCATCTTCGTTTTTCATCTTACCAATTAACACTTTCTCCAGAGTATGGTCACCTCCATCTTTGGCCAGTAGCCGCGAATATTGAGTGGTCATAACGACTAGACCATTTCCAACGTTTGGATCTCCTGGTTGCGGCCAAAACCTGCTCGGCATGTCTTCACTGGGGCCTTTTATCAAAAGCACCCACGGACTGAGATGTTTGAGTTTGTTCATAACTTCTTCGTAGATTTGATTTAGCGCTTCATCATATGCATTTTTTTGACACTGATTTTTCAGGTTGATTTGGTATTGTCTTCCCTCCGAGGTTCTGCTGAGAAGGGATAGCTCCTGAGTTGCAACCTTTGCCTCTTCAGTCAGACCAATCTCTTTGGCAAGGCTGCAATAACTTTCAAGCATTGTAGTTTGGCTGTTTGCGTTTATTGTCCATAGGATTGCTGGTCTCCCTCGTAAATTCTTTATTTTTTTTGTATTTCTGTAAAATTGATTCATGAGGTTTGCCGCCGAATATTCTTTTCCATGTCCTGTTGGTCCGTGCAACATCAAAGTCTTTACGCAGGAAACGTCATTATTCTTACAAAGACTCTTATACTTGCTCCATATTTCTCCATCTTCTTCCCGTTGGAAATACCCACGACAGGGCGGAATCCTTACGGCGTGAACTTTTGGAAATGCATCACCTAGTATTCTCTTACCTAACTGGTATGTTCTTTCAGCTAGGTCCAGTACTTCTCGGACACCTCGAATAAGAGTGTTTGCCTTCCAATGCATAATCTATCCGCTATATTTGTGCCCTGAAATTTAAGATGAATAAAGCTTTTAATAAGTGATCATGATGGGGAACCTTTCAGTCAACAGAGACTGTAGCTAATTGAAGCAATTTAATAAATGAGCTATCGTGTATCGTGATGACCATTTATGATAAAAGGTAAAGTCATCAGTGAAGTCATGTGCGAAATCACTAACTGTTAGTTCATACTAAAGGTGCAGTCGGCCGAACACCATAATACGTAGAATAATATTGTTATAGAATCCACGCAGAGCAACAAATATCCACTTATCCAGAAATTGTCATCTCATTCCATCACAGAGAGTTGCCAATCTCTCAACCTTTAATCCGTGTTTATAATCGAAGTCAGTTTAAGTCTCGAATTGAAGATTTTCAGTAACATACCCATCACAAATTTAAAAAGACATCGATTTTAGTTTGATATTTAAATTATTTCTTCCCTTCCCCGGCCCATGGGAGGAGGGAAGAAAGTAAATGGCCTATTTTTTGACCCCTAATGCCGCGCGCGGTTATATCTCATGTCTATCATGCAAGTAACCATCGACTTCGTCTTTTAATATCATCTAGTTACCATTGATTAGTTCAGTTTTATTTGTATTACGGTGTAATATTAGTTCTTTGATCATGTACTTGTTTTTGCCCGATTATCCCTCCCGTACCGGCGCAACACCTAAATCACTTCGAAATCGTCGTTACTTTACACTCGCTGTCGCCGCGCCATTTCTCGCTGCACTGGTATCCTAGAGGTCATGGGTCCGAATCCCGCTCAGGCCTGAATGTTCTTTTTTCCAGGCTTTAAATTAGCCTGCGTAGCTGGCGGGATGCGTGAGCGGGAGAGCGGCGGCGGAGCCGTCATATTCCTTCGCGGGCGAAGACGCGAGGATCGCGAGCGGCGAAGCCACGAGTGACTCGACTCTTCACCAATCCTCTCACGGCTTCCCCACTCGCGTTCATGGCTTCGTTACCAAAACAAAAGCACTCACGCACGAAATCCCGCCAGCTACGCAGGCTAGCTTTAAATATTTGCAGCAGTTGCACAAGTGTCACAAAAGCCCTTTCACTTTCGATTTGATTTTGTTCCCCTGATTACTGATATGAAAAGATGACGGTTTGTCACTCCAGCAAAGGCTGGGTTTGTTAATTGGATATGTATCTTAGCTCTTTTGAAATGCAAACTTTTGAAAGGCAAACGAAGCCTGAAAAAAGATTACCGCCGAATAGATGCATCAATGTGTATCTTCACTACACGAAGAACTATAGTGAAAGTACATGTAATTTTGTAACCAAGGTAAAGATGAATTGAAAATCCTCTTCGGTTGTATCGCATCAGAAGGAAACCGATTTTTATTCGCCATTGGAGCAAGTTAGGTGCCCTTGTTCTGCCGGCGCTGGTATCAGTGTTCAAACTTGTGTCATGTAGCGGAAACGTCGTCCTAAATCACGTCTTGGTCCTTTCGTTTTTCACTTTTGACGACAATATAACCTTGAATTTTATCGTGCTATCTAGATAAAGATGCGCTATATTAAAAAGTAATGGCCTTACACGTCACAATTAATCAGAAAATCTTGCGAGGTTTAGAAAGAAGAGTGTCGTTACCAAAGCGTCCAAACTTGCAAACTTTTAAGACCTGGTCTAGTGGCACACATGGTTTCCTTTTACTATGATGCATTCGATGAGCAAAATAGCAGTTTACATTCAACTGAAGTAAGACTTACGTTTCACTTTAAATCCGGTACAAACCGTTAGATTCACTGGGACCACATCACGCATTACGTTGCAAAGGGAACCAACGGCGTACAAGTCTGTTACCATCGGAGAAGTGAAAAATAAATAAAACGTTATCTAGACTGGTAAGAGAGTTAGCCTCGAGTAAGGGACTATCGTAATGTTGAGTTTCTTCCAAGCGAAGTCGAAAGTCTCGAAAAAATCCCGGCACTTCAGCTATTTATGCAAATTTGGCCTTGTGACGTAAACACTCAGGAACGGATTGACGTCGTATTTTTAGCTTTTACCTCAGGATTAAGTTGAATAGTTAGCTTGGCGTGTTTCGCAGGCGAAATGTTGACTATGTTAACGGCAACTGGAGGGAAAACATGCCCTAAGAATTATCTGGTTTTGCTGTGCTTTTCAGGTATGAACGAACGTTTAGGTTTTTTCAGCGTTACTGTACTTTGACACGTTTGTTTTGATGTTCAGTGCAAATGTAACATCAGTTTCACAAACACACTAGTATGAAGCCAAACACTCGTGTTGTTTTATTTCCGATTCAGCGGAATTAGAGCAAATGTCACCGAGCAAACTGGCTGCCATCTAGTATCTATACCTCCTACATCGAACATTATATAGCAGTACATGTATCAAGTACGTTTTACACCGAGTTTTAGTAACAGTTATGAAACACGTTTTAAAAAGTACTCGCACAAAAATCGTCTTTGACATACTAAAGACCAACCTTCACTTACGAACACTTAAGGCCTGGTCCATATGATCGCTATGTTTGCTGCAATTCCGACGATCGTTGCGTTCGGTGCAGGAAACGGGTAAGACGGGTAGAGCAATCCTTATGACTGCTGGTTGCCATATGATCAATACGTTGCTATGATTGTCGAATTAGAAGTGAAGAACTAAGGCTGTCACCGACAACGATCGCTATAAGTGGTCTCATGAAATCGAACGATCGCTGAATTTTTTGTAGCAACGATCGTAGCGATTATATGACCATACCGAAATAAGATCTTTTCGCTGCCATACACGAAAAAACCCCAAGATACTCAAGATTTTTTGTGTATTGATGCGCTATTTGGATTATATTCCTCGGTGTAGGGATAAATATAGTCTAACTTTCGTTTCAGTCTAGTTTAATCGATTTGACACTCTAACTTACGAAATTTGCATATGACATTACGCTTCAGTGACTTTATCGAGATATGCTTCCCAATGCTAAACAAGGTTTACCATGTTCCTTACTTGGCTCTGAGGAAGTATGAAGGTTAATATAACCTTATTCAAAAAGTCATGGCTCCCGAGGCAACTCTCCCCCTTCCGGAGCAATGTTATCAAGCGTTTATAGGCGAAAACGTTGTCAAAGTCGATCCAGGACGATCATTCGATAATTAACAATTAGACTACGAGCCCGAGTTTTCTACGAGCAGATGGTCAACGAGGCGCAGCCGAGTTGACTATCACTCGTAGAAAACGAGGGCGAGTAATCTAATTGTTTTAGTATAAATTTACCGTAGTCTCATTGCACAAAAAGAAAAAATGTCACGTAACGCGTAGAAAAGAACTGTTTCATTATGTTACATCAACTTCAAACGTGATGCGCGATGTGCACTGATGCGTAATATCAGCAGATAGAAAACGGTAATAAGGCCAATCAAATTCACGGTTTCACTATAGACTACGGTACATTTATACTAATCTTTATTATACTCACCCTCCCGAGTTGTTTCGCCCCCCGAGACGGGTCGGCGATCATCGCGTAAACGGTTATTTTTCAAAGAAATAAATGAAAATTTAGCTCGGCAAGGGTAGCTTGGGGGAAGGACTGTCTCGGGTACCAGAGAGCACGTAAACGGGCCCTAAAAACAAGCCAATGCCGGATGAGTTGCAAGCCTGGTCAATTAGAAATTTATAACACGAATGACAACGTTTGTAAACAAAATGCCACGGACATTTCAGAATAGTAAGTCATCAAATTAAAACTTAAAGAAAACCTTCAAAGATGCATTGTGCGGTTTTATATTTCAAGACAGTCACCAGTCCAATATTTGAAAAATATTGGACCAGTAATAGAGCAACCAGTAGTTGTAACTGTTTTGTCTTTTTTCTTTTCTTTCATGTCTAGCCTAGATAATAGCAGAGTCATAGCAGTTTAGTCACCAAAATAGAATTTTTCCTCTGATATTGATACCAACTTGCTCGATTGTCAATGCTCTTTGAGGTAACATTGTGATTTTATTTAAAACATCCATGTTTCTTGTAATTACGTATTTTACGATAACAGCGCAAATTCTCGCGCGCTCATTGGCCAATTTTTACTGTCAATAAGCGGACAGACACATGAATTTATAATTTATGCGATGCGACAACGAGCGGGAGCAGACAATTTGACAGTTTGTTATCGTAAACTAAAACAAATGGACATAGTAATGTGGGTGTAATCGATTCCAATTTTTATTATTTTTTGCTGTCAGCTTTGGTAGCAAAAAGTGCAAGATCAATTGAAGGTAAGCTCGATAAAAGCTGTTAAGAAAAAATTTAGCATACAAACTTAGTAAGTAACTTGTATACGCACTTCTTATATTAAATGCGTAAAATACCCTGCAATTTCAAATGTTGTTTTTGAACAACAATGCTGGATTGGAAGGCGAGAGGAAAAACTGACCAGAAACAATGAGTTAGTGCTGATTAAGGATAGTCCATCAACGGTTTTTTTCCAAAGTGATATGTTTGAAAATCAATTATTTTGGGAAAGCATTTACACGTGGGTATGGTCTTATATTATGTTGTGTCTTTAAAACTTTTAATTGTTGGCATCTGGGAAAAGAAAAATTTCACTATCTGAACACGAAACAAATATTTATTTGTGTTTGCAATTGTCACTTGCAACCTGAGAAATTGTTGTGTTGCGTTTTCGCCCACCGTCCACTCATACAGTACAAGAGGCGGATACCGCTCACAAAATTTTGATTCAACACTTACATTAGTTAATTTTATTTATTTTATTTGTTGTTTGTGTATTCAGTTATTTATTTATTTTTTATTTATTCATTTGTTATTGTTTTTGTTAAAGTTTGCAATGAAGATGTTTATCTTGGTGGAAATTTTGGAACTCACAAAGGCACATTTTCAAGCCCTGGATACCCTTCAAAGACCTACCCAAATAAGGTGCGTTGCACGTGGATAATCAAAGTTCCACTTGACTATCGCGTGAAGCTCTACTTCAAAGATTTCGATGTTGAATATTGCTTAACTGCAAGAAGAAATTGCACCTGTGACTACGTGGAAATTTCTGATGGACAGCTTTTAATAGACAAGCCCCTTGCAAAGTTCTGTGGCAGTGAAATACCCTCCGATGTTACTTCCAGTGGAAGATTTGTCAGAGTTGACTTGGTCACAGACGAGTTGAATACTCGTAAAGGATTTTTGGCACAATTTTACTCTGTTTCACCCGATGGTGTTACACCTTCCAGTCTCAATATTGATCCTAATAAGCCCGTAAAATCTCTTCCAACATCCACCGGCCTGCCTGAGAAAGGTAATCGCGTACTTTAACCTTGCATATAATTTATCAGCTGATTAGGTATAATTCCCTAACTTGCATGCAAGACAAAATTTGTATTTATGCTGCGTTGTCAAGGACGTGTCAACTTGATCCAGCCAATCACGGAACCCATTTCCGTTAAGAGCATTCCCTGTACACATGCGATAGTAAAACGACTGCAGTCTCTCAGACCAGGGCTTAGAACATTGTAAGTCAAAAAATTTTTTCGAAGAAGCGTTTCACAAAGACCTATCGTGATTTCCTGTGCTTAAAGCGTGAGAATTCAAGAATTTAGTGGGAAAAGATATAGCTTCTTTTGACAACATAGAAGACGAAAAACCTTACTGGTGTGACCATTGGTTGATAATTCTGAAATTTACTGTATTTTCTCGATTGAAAACCTGCGGGGATTATTTCAAACTTGTTTTTATTAACTATTTTTGTAGGTATTATACCTATAGCTCAATACAACTCGTGAAAATTTGAGAGGTCTAGTTTGCCTTGGAGACCCGACGTTAACGCTTTAACATTTCTTTTTTGTGGGTTTTTGAATGGCAAGTTGTCACTGCTATGGAAGCAGAAGAAATAATAGAAAGCTTGGCAAACCATATATGGTTTTTAAGAGTACCAAATGTTGTTTGCATTTCACATTTGCTTTTGATTGACAGAATAACCCCTGTGGATTTGTGACCTCATAAATTTGCTTTTTTGGTTACATTTAACCTAGAAGAGTTAATTATTTTCAATTCAATCAAAAGTCACATCTGAAACAAAGATCTGTAACAACTTGACCGCAAAAGCTTCAGCTATAAACGGTTTAGAATATGTGCTAGTTTGAAGTTGACAGATTTGATAACCTTAATTAGCATATTTCGCAATGTGCAAGATCACAAACTTAACTGAGATTAATTGCCTCTTTCCTAATTATGCTCTATTAAAAAGGCGATGTCTTGAGTCATAGTCGAGACTGTGTGATCAACTTGAAAACCTATATTATTTTTCCATAACATGCATATAAAGTCATCGTTCGCCGGCGAAAAATAATTAGAAGAAAACTCGTGAAAGGGTTAAATTGAGAAAATACGGTACTTTCAAAACGCGAAATGAATGCGTCATGTAATCCACAATTATACAGGAAATAGATTCCCAAGTAGTTTCCTTTCAGACTAGAGGTCTGGCAGCCTGCTAAGAAGGAGCTACGTCGCTAACTGCATACCTACGGAAAAAATGTTGGACAATTTTTTCGTGAGCTTTCGCAGCCATAGTTTTTACTTCGTTTTCTTATTACTTGTTTGGTGTTATTCTACTTTGCAATGTAAGGAATTGTTATTAAAGGTTTTCTTCAATTTAAAAGTGAATAGAAAATGACTTGTAAGTCGTGACACAGCTCCTTTACGAAAGTTTAAATAGTGACGAAGAGAGAAATACCGGTAACAACTTGAGTCTTACATGAACCTTTTGAAGTGTCTTACTCCAATTCAAAACGTCTTTTGCCTAATCGTTTGACTAAAAAGGACAGACTCCACTTGTAAGGGTGGGGCAACTTCTCTTAACTAAATCTGAAAAAGTTTGAACAAAATTTCAATCATCGTTTGAAAACAAGCCTTAAAACTAGTCTTAATCCTACTTCACAACGCCAGAGATTAAATGACATTCACTTCTGACATAAGCCTATCAATGACTTGGTTTTGTTTTCCTCAGGTGGCAACAGTACTCTCATGATCGGTGTCATGTGCAGTCTTCTTGGTGTTGTACTGATCGGTTTGATCCTCCTCTTTATTTACGTCAAGAAGAACAAACAAGCCCGAGAAAACCAACCAGGACGTGCACAGCAACAGTTGACAAGCCCGATGTCAGGTCAAGTTCCTTCTCACAGGAACCGTTCAGATCCTCCTCCATACTCATCGGTTGTAGCTAGTGCACCTCCTCCTGCTTATACGTCATCTACCACAAGTCAAGGTCGTCCAATACACACGTGACCTACGAGGTTTGTGTCGTCATCGTCACCAGTCCCTGCGATGTGACTCATGATGCCTCAAAAATCAAGAGGATGCAAAACCATGGATGCAGTTCGACGCATATGCTATAGAGTCCTATAGTTGTTTGTTCAGATTAAAAAACTTTATGTCAGGTGGCTCTGGACACTTCCCAGGATTTTTACAATACTTCTAATTTGAGAGATCGATGTTTCTATTTTTTATTATTATTATTATGATTTTTATTAATAATAATAATATTATTATTACTATTATTATTATTAAGTTGTGACATCAAAGAAATGGCGAGACTGGTGGAAAAGTTATGATCATTTTCCTAATTTAATAGTTACTATGACAACAGTATTAGCTGTAAAAACACTTAATTTTAGTTTATAACTAAACTATGAGTTCCGTTAACAACATTTTTTCGTATCGAACTGAAACCGGCATGCCGGTTTAGATTCATCTTTTTACAAGGTTAAAAGACGATAATAATAATAATAATAATAATAATAATAGAAGAAGAAGAAGAAGAAGAAAAAGAAGAAGACGAAGAAGAAGAAGAAGAAGAAGAAGATTACTTAAGAAGTGGATACTACAATATTAAACTAAATTAAAATAGCTCAGCAATTAGATAGGCACCTTTTACAAATTTTTAAACTTTGCCCTAAAAAAGGACAATGATTTGATGTTTTAATGTCATTGTCAAAGTAATTCCAGTCCTTAGAGGCTTGATAAATAAAAGTTTGCTTGCCCCAGTTGGTACGCACGCGAGAAAGGTGTAACTCATTGCTTCTGCGAGTTACGAAAGAATGAAAACTATTATTGCGTCTGATATCAAATTTTAAATTAATTTCCCCCGACAGATATTTTTGCATCATAACACAGCGATGGAAGTGTCGTCTTTTTAGAGGGTCTTTAGGTCCAAACGATCTAGTGACTAAGTTGATGAACTTCTTGGTGGTAAATTAAGCTGGGCGTTTGCTGTCTTGTTTTGAAAAACTTGCAGCTGAGCCAAACGGCGTCTTTTTCTTGGCGTGTAAGATTGAACGTTGCACTGAAAATTGCTAGTTAACTCAGTAGTGAACACCTTTACTTAGTCAATGATATCACTATTCGAAGAGAAAATTGTATCCCGTGGGATCCCGTGTAGCTGGAATAAAAAGAAATGAATAGCATATAGTAAGAGCTGACAAGGTCGCGTTAAATGTGTTTTCGCAAGTTCACGCTCGTCGACAGGGGTAAAATATATCGAGTATTAGTATATCGAATATTTCGAGTAAATTTTCATGTACTACTCAGGGTATTTATTGGTTTTGTGACTGACGTTAGAATGTTTGGTTTATGTGTCACGGTTTTGCACTGTGAATATTGTCATGACAACTTCATGCCGCTTTAAGTGTGTACCCCAAATTCTGGGGTCATTGAGCATTCATATATTCACGCTATTGTTCTTACTCATCACGTATTCATAACGATGTTCTGCCGACAACACGGCATGTTTCCGAAAAGCGCAAGCTCTTTGATGTTGGTGAGATATTTTTCTTTTATGAACAGAGAAGAAATAAAACCCTAGGGACTAAGATAATGTCTGCTTGATTGATTCTTGGCAATTTCAAACTTGAACCAGATATCTTTAATGATAAAGAGAGGTTTTTGTCAATTACCACAAACACTGAACCGGACACATCGGTCAATATTTACGCTCTTTGGTTACAAGAATCGCGTTTGAGTGAACAATTTCTTGAAGGCCGTAAACAGCCTTGGAACTTTGAGAGTAAAGGTCGAAAATTCTCCATAATCGCCTTTTTAACTTTACTGACTCAACATTTTGATCAACAGAGGGTTTATTTTTCCAAAGTAAACACAGGAGCGCACGCGAATTAAATTTATGACCGCGGGGTACTTTTATCTTAGTACAAAGCAGCAGTTACAAAACTTGTTGCATGTGGCAATGCGAACATTTTTATTCGCTAATCTTTTCTTACCTTATTTCATTTCTCGTTTTCTTTGCTTTAACATGCTCTGCGTAAAATCTTTTCGATTGATGGAACAACTAAGGCAAGCAAATAATCGGGAAGCCTACGTGCATCGAGCGTGACGAGCGTCATGGGACGTGACAAGACACGGCAATTCGTCAGTTCTAGACAGTTGACATGACAACCGGACAAAAATTGCGGTGTTCTTGCTCGCAAAGCTCGCTTGATCAAAACAACAGCTGTGTTTACTAACAAGAGTCCGGAGAATGACGTAAATGACTTACGTGCGGGGCTGAACGTGGCTGCATGGAGGAAAATAATGAAACTCACTGAGTTTTCAATTAAAAATCCTTGATTGTATTTTTTGAAACTTTCTTTCATGCAGCCACGTTTAGCCCCGCGCGTAAGTGGAAATTCCGACCATCGCTGCGTGTAACTTGTTAAGTTTTTGTATTATTTTATATTTTTAAATAAACTTTCTTTATTGAGCAAAGAAAGAAAATGTGATCAAATACATATTCTGGGAGGAACAGATAACATGAAACACGACACTGCTGCGAATAAAACTTGCTGGCGGCTTTGAATCGAACACTCAGTCGTCCTCAAAAAGAAAAGAATCCTAAAATAAATCTCTCCTTAGAGCTCCTAAAAAGTTGTGGTCAAAGGAAATTAAAAGTTCAAATCCATGTGATCTGGGCATTCGCCACGCATCGGAACGCGTTCATGCATTAATTAACTATGGCCGCCGCTCTACGAAAAAATCTAATTTTGGCGTTCCGTGACCAAAAAAACTCGTTCAAGATCTCTTTTTAAAGCTCTCAATATGATCTGTATTCACAACTACACAAACTTAAGCTTACAAAATTTGAAATACGTTGCGAAGAAGCCAGATCTATAAAATATCTGCAGTGATTACTGTACTTCATAATCATTCACACATCGCGAACAAAAGGGTACGTTCACAAGTCAGTTCACCCATGGTCCGTTAATTGCAGCATTGTTCCAGTCTTTTGAAATCTCTTTGAGGTAAATGAGATCTCCTTCCAAAATATCTCACCTTTTTGAAACCGAATAAAACCGAAATTATTCGGAACGCTTTCCGATGCTACCGAAAGCAATGCCCAAAGGAATAAACTGAGCCTTCAAGCTACAACATCCAGCAGGATAAGCCATTTCAGAAAGACACATTTAAAGCGGCGTGAAGTTGTAATGGTGTCGGAAATAGCGCGTTACGTTGTTTTGTTAAGTCAGGATTGATTGACAAGCCGTTCTAAAATTACAGGATATCATTTTGCTATTTTAATCGTAGAGCTTAGTTTTTTTCTATCATTCGGGACTTACTGTGAACTGTGACTTTGTGATTATTATTAAAAGCGTGATTCAAGTATACTGGGACATTTGTCGTGGATTAACATTTAATACAAACGGGGGCATTCGCGACAATTGGACATGTATCAGAACTTACCCGCCCAGTTTTCGTGCAGTAATTAACGTGCTAGAAAATTGTGAAAGAAAACTACTTTTATATACAGGTCACGTCATGGAGGTACGCGACAACGAGGAAATCGTACTGTGAAAAAATACCTGTCATTTTACACTTCATCGAGTTTAAAATATTGACGTGCACAATTCTGAAAATGGCATTTCCGGACCTCCGGATTTCAAATTTTCTGGGGGGGGGGGGGCATGCCCCTAGACCCCCTAAAGGTTCACGCCTTCGGCGCTCGTATATAGTCAAAATTTAACCCCTTAGTATTTTACCCCTTAGTAAATATTCCTATAAATACGAGCACCCTTCCGAAAACCTCAGCTACGGGCCTGCAAATTTCTCTGACTCATTGCCCCGATTTGATGAGCCATTAAAGCTACTTTGCTTGAGGAAAAGTTCTTCCTCAGAGTCACTCGTTTCTGCCATCCTTGCAGTACAGTGTGAAAAATGGAAGTAGTTGTAAAGCTGTCAGTATTTTTCGACAATGTCCAAATCCCAGAGCTATTTCCCCAATCTTAAATGTATTGTAAGGCTTCTATAGTATGCATATGGTTGTTTTGGTCGGTAAACCAAAAGCAAAAAAATAAGGTCTATAGCGATACTCACCGTTACCTCACTATTGTTATTAATATCCCAACCAGAGATCTATTGGTTATTGAGACAAGGGGTTCTTTTGTTTTACGGTGAGCAAATTTGAATAACAAAACAAATTGCTCATATATATTTGTAAACACTGAAGCTGTTTTACAATGGTAAACCCCACTGCGTTTTTTCGCAACTATTGTTCTATTGTCAAGTGTATGCACGGAACTATTTGTTTGTTTGTTTGTTTGTTTGTTTGTGTTTTGTCAGTGTACGTGTGTCAAAACAACGAACAAAATCATGTCACGGTTGATACCTTGCCTATGTGATACCTCGCCCATGTGAAAAATAAGCCAGTTATTTTGAGGCACCTCGTGGATATGTGATTTATTTTGCCTCAAAATCTTTACTTACTCCCTTGTGAAAAACAAGGGTGTCAAATTACCCTTTGTAACTAAAAATAAAAAAAATCTCGTTACATTTGCATACAAGAACAAAACGATTGTCACTTCCACTTATTTTGTAAACGTTAAAACTGTTTCAAATCTAAATAGTCTCATCTCTTCTAAAATATGTCCTTTGAACCAGAAGCGACGATTCGTGACTTCTAATTGAATTTACTCGTTGTGAAAAACAAAAGCATCAAGTTACCCTTTGTAACCTGAAAAAAGTGTCTACCCATTTTTTTACCACTGACTCATGAACTTCTTCAAAACGCAAAACTCCTCTCATTCATAACTAGCCACCATTACATTTAAACAACCCAATGTACAGTATGTAAATGCCACAA
>CM042754.1:9692968-9742000 GCA_022496165.2 Catalaphyllia jardinei
ATCGTTCTTTCTTCCAGGAGCGTAGGCAAACGAGTGTAATTCCTCGCTCTTTTATTCATGGTTCGAAATAATCCTGCTATCGCATACACCACAGTAACACTTATGTAAAAAAAGACAAACGGAAATATACAATACAACACCATTTGATGGCCTTTGCCTGCTGTGTGCCATGTGATGAACTAATCCTGCTGCTACAAGTGGTCGGATATATAAAAATCCCGATTGAAATCATGCCCTACCCTTTTCAATTACTTGCATAATATTATAATCCACATTAAGAGAGAAATCTCACCAATAAAGTACAATGAATCCCCAACAGATTACTTTGGTACTCACACTCTGCTCTGGGTTCGAAAATATGTAAAGGCCAATTAATCAATATCAATGAAATACCCTAGTTCTCTCTTGGTGTGCCAATGATAAAAGATTTCACTTCTTGCTCTTCCTCGCTGCTTATGAAATAAGCTCAATCAACTTAATGGGACGCATTTCACCAATGGTATACTAATGAACCCTCGCCCATCAGCGTACAATCGCTCCACTTCTACAATAAAATATCTCATTCTTCCTGTACTGTACAATTGAATTACAAAACCCCCACACACTCTATATACAACAAATGGAACAAAAAAACATAGTCCAAATATGGGAAACTGTTCTAGATCCATTATCCGAGTAATGCTCCTACTTGGCTAAACTTCAGAATACCCAGCCACGATTGTATTACATTAAATGCCTGCTCCCGTTGTCCCGCAGTCAATAAATATTTGTATATGGAAACAAAAAAGAAGTACTTTATGCATACACAAAACAAGCGTGCTACACATGAATATACCTCGTTCGAAAATCCATCAACCGAAACAAGCCCGCTACACATGAAAACACCTCGTTCTATAATCCATGAGAAGACAGATGGTGACTACAATGTATAATAATCAGAATTAGGCGAAACTCAACTAATATTGAAAGTGTGCTTTCGGTCCTACACTTTCAAACCGAAGAAAAAGTAGTATCAGTATCACTCCTGCCGCAAATGCCACCTGACATTTCGTGAACTTAAAATCAAAATCTCAATTCGTACAGTCCTGTTACTAAATTGAAAGAAACGTACGCAATTAACTCTGTAAGAAAGTGGCAAAACATACGGACTCATCGCGTTCGCACTGACCGATACTTATAGAACGAGGCATACATATGTATATCTTCTTTTTTTCAAAGTGGCGTTCCTACGCAATTAACTCTGTAAGAACGTAACAAAACATATAGACGGACTCATCGAAGTGGCCCTCCCACTGTCGCATACGTTTAGAACGAGGCATACATATGTATCTTCTTTACCTTTCGGCTCCCGCACACTCCTTAATGTCTAGTTACTGTTCTTTATGGCGAACTGAACCGAACGTACGGACCGTTAAACTGAGCGAAACGTACGCAATTAACTCTGTAAGAACGGAACAAAACATTCGGACTCGCCGAAGTGGCGTTCCCGCTGTCGCAAGCTTTTAGAACGAGGCATATATATGTATATCTTCTTTACCTTTCGGCTCCCGCACACTCCTTAATGTCTAGTTACTGTTCTTTATGGCGAACTGATCGGAACGTACGGACCGTTAAACTGAACGAATCGTACGCAATTAACTCTGTAACAACGGAACAAAACATTCGGACTCGCCGAAGTGGCGTTCCAGCTGTCGCATGTTTTTAGAACGAGGCATACATATGTGTATCTTCTTTACCTTTCGGCTCCAGTTACTGTTCTTTATGGCGAACTGAACGAAACGTACGGACCGTTAACGCTCGGGGTGGCCTGTCCTTAATTAGATGCAAGCCTGGCGAACTGAACGAAACGTACGGACCGTTAACGCTCAGGGTGCCCTGTCCTTAATTAGATGCAAGCCTAGGGAATTGAAACAAACGTGCGGACCGTATGAAAGGTGCTCACGGTTCGTAACTGCTTTTACGGTCCGTACGGACCGTAAATCAAAAATACGGACCGAATCAGTGCGGGTGTATTGGACATGTGTGGAGGCGGTTCGTAACTGCTTTTACGGTCCGTACGGACCGTAAATCAAAAATACGGACCGAATCAGTGCGGGTGTATTGGACATGTGTGGCCATCTAGGCATAATAAAGACGAAGGCTCTTCTGCGAGAGGTGTGGTTCCCATGCATGGGCAAGATGGTAGCAACAAAAGTCAAGGCTTGCTTACCGTGTCAAGTGGTTACCCCGTTTACACAAGAGAACCGCTTCAGTTGTCAGTGTTACCTGACAGCCCTGTGGATGAAGTCAGTGTGGACGTTGCGCATGTGGATGGTCAGACCTTACTCCTAGTGGCTAATGACTACTCAAGATTTCCGTTAGTTGAACCAGTTTCATCTACGTCTGCTAGTGCTGTCATCCCAAGTTGGATCAGCTCTTTCCCAAGTTCGAAGGAGTCATTAGCAGCCTGAAAAATAGGAAATCCTAGACCCCCCATCACAGAATGCAAGTGGCGCACCGACGTTCAAGATTGTGAGACACCGACATATTAAGAAAAGCCCTGTCAAATAGATTTCTCAACTGAAAAACGAAAACCAAGATCCAAGCTGTATTGGTGAAAATAAGCCAGACGACATGCTTTTCCCGTGTCCAGAAGAAGGATGTGTAAAAGCGTACAGTCGCTTTGCAAACCTCCAGACACACCTGGATACTGGAAAACACCAAATGGTACTCGAACAGGAAACTCTCTATGATAGAGCTAAAAGAGAATATTCTTCCAAGCTGACGGAGGGATGCAGTCGAATTCCAAGCGTTCAAGTCACTGTACAAACAAAGAGTGACCGCTTGCCGCCTCTTCCGTTGGGTTGGGCCCTGAAGACAATTAAGAAAAAAGTGCGTTTTACAAAGAAACAGACCGAATTCTTAACTGACCAATTTCAAAAAGGGGAGCAAAGTGGACGGAAAACGATCCACAGGAAGTTTCGAAAGGAATGAGCTTAGCAAGAGACCAAGCGGGGAAACGCCGATTTCAACCAGATGAAGTCCTTACGTCGCAGCAGATTAGTGGCTTCTTTAGCCGTCTTTCAGCAAAGAAGCGATACGAAAGTACAGCCGGCGGTAACGAAGCGAAAGCTAGTGAAGTCTCAGAAGTGGCCATGGAGAGCGCCGACGAGGACGAAATTTCCGCCGAAGCTGAGAGTCATCTATCTGCAGCGTGTGCAAATATGATGAGAGGTGTGGCTATTCAGCATCCAATTGTATCTTTCGATCTTAACATCTGCAAACTTGTACAAAAACGTATACTCACAACTTTAAGAGTGGATAGGCTAAGAGATGTGTGCATCGACCTTGGGCTGGATATTTCTGACATTTCACCTCAGAAGAGGAAAAAGCCATACATCGCACGACTCACCCAATTAGTCCAGGAGTGTACCTGCTCCTCCAAGTAACTGAGCACTGTACGTTTCACGTATACCTGATCCGCTGATTATAAAATGCGGTTGCGTGTATAATTTACAAGACGGCGTTGCGTGACCGCGGAGTCCCACATATCGGATTTCGGTCACTCGATCTCTTGATGTTTGTGTTGGACGATTTTCAATATGTTCGAAACTGGCGAGTGCAGAAGGCGCAGAAGGGATGCAAATGCTCCAATTCATGTTCACTGGATGCGAAGCAAACGTAAACTAACTGCTTTTGGAAAATTTAACCTGTTGGGTGCAATTCAACTGTTCAACCTGTGAGGCCCTGTTAGGGGGGTTTAGTCATCCCTTATCCCTAAAATTCCGGGGGCAGTTATCCCTTATCCCTAAAATTACCAAGACTGTTATCCCTAAAACTACTTATCTTCGGAATTTGACAATTGGTGGCAGATTGAAAGTGTAAAGGGACCCGTTTCTTAATAGATAACCTAATACTGTATAATTCTAACAAAACTCTACAGTTTCAGGTTAACGTAAAATATTCCCCTCTTTGTAACCGATTACTTGCCTACCTCAGAGTCCTGGGAGAGTGCCAAACAATCCTGGTAGACACTTCTAAATCGCTTGGTTCGGCTGGATTACTACTTTGTAGCACATTTCAACTGGCAGAACACAGAGTTTACCTCCTCCTCCTCCTCCTCCTCTTCCTCCTCGTTGTAAGAGTCACATTGTGAGCACAAGTCATAAGTTTAAAGTTTATTTTCTCTTGTCTATGATTCAGCTCGCCGCACTTGGAAAGTGATTTACAATTTTCTTTTAGCGTTTTTCAAGCGAGAGTCAGAAAATAATCCTCGTTAGGTTTGTAAGTGCCATATAATTCACCTTGCATTTGAATGCCAAAAACAAACTACATATAGATGTTCATTTCCTTGGAGAACCGATACGTTAACTAAATTCTCTGCCCACAGTCATTGATAATAGTGTGGTACACCATTTATAGAAGACAAAGTCGGAATTTTTGTTTCTGGCTGATCGCCTTCCTGATCTAGTTGAAACTTGCGGAATGTCATCCTCTGGTTGAACCTCATCGTCCTTTGCTGCTTCTTCCTCCGTAGCCTCAGTAAGGGTCCTAGTGTCACCACTGTCGAGGGACTCCACTAGTAAACATCATCATCAAGAACAATTGTATCGTCTTCTTTCTTATAGTTTTCAACAGAGCTCAAAACACCGGTTGCCTTAAGTTGACCAGTTGTAGTTGTTTCGACAAATTGAAAGGGCAATAGAGGATCTTGTGCAAAATACGTAGCCTTCACTGCAGGGCTCTCAACAGCATACATGTTCTCATCGAGTCTGGCCAGATAGAAAGGTGATGGCTGTATTGGAGGCTGGCTACCCGTCCTCACACAAACAATGGTACCTTGACAAATTAAGACCTCTAACGAGCTGGATTGGTCAGAAGAAATCTCTTCTTCCGTCGGTGCAAGTCTTGGATCGCCCAGTTTGGTTTCATAACAATTTACAGGCAACGTACCTTCAGAATCCTTAGTGGTCATGCTTCGCACAGTTTGCTGTCGCGCTTTGCCCAAACTCTGCCCTCCACGTTCTCATTTGATCCAGCTGTTGTCTTGTTACTAAGACATTTTTGGGAGGCTTTGGCATGGAGGGAAATTGATCAAACGACAAGAAACCAACTTGTTTGCTATAGTATGAAGACGGACTAGTGTAGTATATGAAGCTGCATTTCGTAATGCGCTGAGATACTCTCTCATTGCAGAGGAAAAGCGATAAGCGAACTGTAGAACCAGCGGCATTTCGTTTCCCTGTCTCATCTCGGCAAACAGATTCTCAACTACCAAGGTTGTCAATGCTTTCAAGTCAAGACTGTCGAGTAAAAGTGGTGAAATTTCTTCAAGCGTGGAACAAATTCGTTCTAGTGTCTGTATTGTCAACTTGATATCTCGTGCTGTTTGCGCAGAGCACACACCATCTGGACCCTGAAGAATCCTGTCACTAGTTCACCAGCCATTTGTCTTACTTCTTCTTCGCAGTTCTCAATGAAATCGTTTACTTCTCTGATTCTGGCGATAGCTTCCGTTAGATGAAATTTTTTCTTTTGGTCTTTCTCCTTCTGTACACCTAAAGTTTTCAAGAACTTTTGAAGGTTCTCTAAGAACACCAACAGGCCACTTGGCGTAGTGATCATTCTCAACTTACCAACAGCTGTATCGCAAAAGAATACAGTGTTAAGTTCTGTACACACTGAAGTCGGCTGATACAACTCAGCTTTACTACCATCTGAATGTTGTGCCGCGTAGCACTATGAACACAAATGATGTAACAGAGAATTAACTCTGAAGTGTGAATTTTAGTGCTAATTTAACCCATGAATAACCCACCGGATTAGATCTACCGTTACCGTTAGTAACTAATCCGGAGGTCGTGGGTTCGATTCCCACCGAGGTCAAAAGATTTTTTCTTTACCTCGTGTGGTTCCCTGATTCCCTTTACTAGGGCTAACGCCCAGTGGGTTATTCATGGGTTAAATTAGCTCTAAAATTTACACTTCAGGGCCCGGTTGTTCAAAACCCCGATTAGCGCTAATCGGGGATTAAATTGCTTAACCGACGATTAAAATTTAATCTACGATTAAATTGCGTTGCTCAAAGCCCGATTAGCGCTAAACCATGATTAAAACAGGATTAAATTTAACCCACCTCGCTAGGTGGTTTAATTCTTTAATCGGCCGATTAAAGAACAAAAATCAAAACGAAATGGCGGGCTTGTTGTATGGTTGTGTTGCCGGGGATGGTAGAAAAGAAAGAAAGCGCAGGAACTTTCGGCACCTAGGGTTCACAGTTGATGGCTACACAAACGAAGAGCTCAGATCAAGATATCGTTTTGGACGAGAGCCCATAATTTATATCACTAACTTGCTTGAAGCGAATCTTCGCCGCAAAACCAAGCGAAATAATCCTCTCTCTGTTCTTCAACAAGTGCTGATCGCCTTAAGATTTTACGCAAGTGGTAGTTTTCTCCAAGTAGTGGGTGATACACTTGGCGTGGATAAGTCCACGGTTTCACGGGTGGTCACAAATGTATCTTTGGCGCTTGTCGCAAAACAGCAGCAGTTCATCAAGTGGCCAAGAGACCAACAAGACCTCAGCAAGTCGAAAAACATGTTTTACCAACGTGGAGGATTACCATGCGTCATCGGATGTGTTGATGGCACCCACATTCGAATACAGGCACCACACGAGAATGAGAATGGATACGTAAATCGCAAAGGTTTTCACTCTATAAACGTCCAAGGAATATGTAATCAGGAAGGTTAGTCATCATTTTCAACATAGTATCTCCTAAACCGACGATATGTTTTGTTATTTCTGAAACCACTGTTTGAACTCGTACGTCTTCAACTTTGAAGCTATTTTGTCTTCATTTAACATACATTCAATTGTACCCCAGTGTTCAAGGCCATTAATGAGACTCAAACGTTCCACATCAAAAACAATTTTTTTTCATTATATCAGGCTTAATCTGTACCGAAAGTGCAATGTTATACAAATGTAATCTACTTACCATAAAAGAGACCTGTTTCAACCACAGAGAGAATTTTACTCCCCACACTTTCAGTTCTTTGACGGTCATTTTTTCTGGATTGTACACCGTTTTACCCTCCAAGTCAATGTACGAAATTTTGCCTCCTGAATATTCCGCAACATACACAACTTCTTGTCTATACGCAACGGCTAATGGCATACTTAAGCTGCTGCAGATCTCCGTCACATCAACTGGGTAAAGTAGGCAAGAAATAACTGCCCATGTGACCCAAGGCAAACGGCAGACGGATTTCTCAGGACTCTTTTCTTGTTGCCTTCGTAAAGTCTGTACTCACCATCGAGTTTGCGGGGAATATAATCTACACCAACTGGGAGTCTCACTTTGCCATCAAGTGATGTTACACAATAGCATTCAGCTTCAGTAATAAATATGTCTTTCAGTTTCCCAGGGTCGGGATTTGGGTTTTCTTTGATATAATTGTAATCTATGTTATGAGTCGTGCCAATTATCTTCCCCTATCTAGTATCGACCTGCATGCCTGGCTTAAGAGCCATTCCATTCTTCTGAATTGTAACTGGGACTACTCGTACTGTGTCATTGTCTATCAGAGGTGCAACAGGAGTGTTATCTCTTCCTGCTAACTCCAAAAAGCTAGTCAACAAACTTTTGTGGATACCATTTTCAGTTGTGTACCCAGCACAGTTCTTTTTCCTTGTAGTCTTCCCTGGTATTGGCCAGTTCCAAGAAGCCATATCAAACTTCTTTGTCCCTCCTTTACCAGAACCCAGAAACCCAGGACCTCTCAAGAGATTCATGGTTTTTTCATGGCCGTGATATTCAAGAGATTCTACAAACTGCAAAATCTCTGGATCCCACTGGAACTGCAACTTAGGATCCGCAATGTCAGTGACAAATGACAATGCGTTCTTAAGATATAGGTAAAATATACTTTCTTTTTGCATTATCCCGTCATCCAGTAACCCTTGAAGTTTTTCACACACAGTATCCCAGTATGTGTAGCGCCTGCAGAACATAATAATACAAGAAAAATGTACTAGAAATCTTCAAATAGTTTCAACGGAAGATTTTAAATCTAGTCGGCAATCAAATTCAACTACATTGTGGATATGCATCTTTTGGTATAAAGAAAGCCACACCAACATTTGTAACGCACAAAATATCAGTGAAACGCAGCTAGCTTTTCACATTTTATTCCAGAGAACGAAATTTTGTTCATTTTTATATTGAAACTGTATTATACCTGTAACCAGAAACATCACTACTGAGAGGATCTTTAGAAAACCCATCAGAATCATACGAGTCATGTTCTGTTTCGTCTATGTCATCTATTTCACTGGATGTATCAGACATATCTGACAGCAGTTGGTCGTCGCAGTCTAATTTGTCAAGAAATCCATGTCGATATCGGGGCTGTATTGTAATAATCAAAGCAAGCGAGGCATAAGATGAAAGAAACTTTTATTTTAAAGTTTACAGCCAGAGCTTTCCAACATAATGAAATTTAGTTCGTATTGTGTGATCGTCCGGGTGAGAATAGTTCTGAAAAGAACTGTTGTTGGTGACTGACGTTTCGACAACCTGAGCGGAAGTCATCTTCAGAGTCAAGTGAATAGTGTTTGTCAGTCGATGATGTTATCAAAATTTCGAACTTTTCTTGTCATCAGTATATTAGTTACATGAAAGCTTTGTAGTTTGTGATGGAATAAACATTACTAAAGCTTCTACGATGTTCTTTCATTGTACTTATTTTCTCTACTGAGTGTGCACTGAAGTGCGACATACTCATTTCTCTTAATTAGGTCATCTTAAGTATTGCAAAAGAAAGATGCAGAAGACTTCATTTGACCGTAAAATGAAAGAGAGAAAGGAAGCATATGTCAAAAAAAGCTGCCTTATGATGACAAACCAGCTGACGAATTGGATCCATTAAATGACAGCTGTGGACTTGAGGTAGATGACGAGTTAGGACTGTCATATCACCTAGACGTTCGATATTGATATAAATTTCATTATATAGTAAATGGTTTGAACCCAGGAGTATCAGTAGTTCGTATTGTGTGATCGTCCGGGTGAGAATAGTTCTGAAAAGACCTGTTGTTGGTGACTGACGTTTCGACAACCTGAGCGGAAGTCATCTTCAGAGTCAAGTGAATAGTGTTTGTCAGTCGATGATGTTATAAGTCTGGTCCGTTGACAGTGATTGGTCAGTTAAGCCATGATGGTATTGGCTGGAAGACTCATGTAAAGGTAGTCATCAGTCATTGGTCGGTTTTGATCCGTCTTTTGTTAGTCAAGTTGGTCTGTTAGAGTCCGTCTATTGTAAGTCAAAATAATTAAGCCGGTCTGTTAGAAGTCCGTTTGTCGGTTTCGTTTTCGTCGCGGATAAGTCGTTTGTAAGGTGCCGGTAGTTGTTGACATCTGTTAAGAGGCGTTTGTTCTAAGTTAGTGTACCAGCTTTCCAGAGTCAGTCGTTGAAAATAGGTTAAGCATTGAGCAGAGTCCCAGTCAATGTTGTGGTTTGTCAGTTGATGATGCACAGCAATGTGAGTGTTGACATCACCATTTCTCGTGGCTCGTTTGTGTTCAGTCAGTCTCGTGTTAAGGTTTCTGCCAGTCTCACCAATGTAGGAGGCCTGGCAGTCGGAGCATTTGATCTTGTAAACAGCTCCCTGTCTGTTGTTGGGTTCGTCTCGGTCTTTAACGTTGGTCAGTAAGTGCCGTAACGTAGTTGTAGGTTTGTGGGCTACGCGGATGTTGTAGGGCTGTAAGATCAAAATACGTGCAGCTCCAAATGTAAAACAGTACCAATTTTTTCCTCGAGACAGAGGTGACATACCTTTGAAATTGGCACAGGATCTAGGCTTGTTCAGAATAATTTTCACTTTGCATGCGCAAATTATGGTCCGCTCATCATGTACTGCTACTGCCTGTCCTGGATGGAGTTGTTCAATCTCTGTTGAAAAGGCACGAGGTCATGATGTCAGCTCACTAACAATTTTTAGGTCTTCTACAGGCCGTTAGAAGGTTACTTGAATGCTGGTCAATGTTAATAAGCATAGCACTTCTTGAGGCGTTTTGTGTATGTGAAAAGTCTGCAATATGGGAATGTAATCTTCTCCTTTTATCGTTACGTTTGCATTTAAGACCTTTAAGACTTTAACGTGTCAAGAAAAGTTATCAGTCACAGTCAAGTCCTGTACTAAATTCAATACTTACTTGTTTTAAACGCCTGCAATTTCATTTCTTGGTGTGACGACCTTTCAACCTGCTCTCTCTCCCATTTTGTCCCACAGGTCTTGGTCACTTTGAGAATTTCCCCTGTTTGGCCTGCCTGAAGTTTTAAGTCTTTTTAATGGAGGTTCAGAACTGGATGTTGAAGGCGTTGTTGTGGGTTGTAGTTGACTCCTTGTATCGCGAAATGATGCCAGAACATTTGTAATTGGGATTGGTTCTACTTGCACTACTGTCACTAAATAACAGAAATCAATTGGAACAATAAAATAGGTAGTACTAGTCAAAGAGTACTGGTTTTCCAGAAAGGCATTCTGACAGCTTTACACTTTCGCAGCTAAAATCGCATGGCACAAAAATTACGACTGTGTGGTTACAGATCGTTACAATAAATGATATATTGTGAATTTATGATACTCAAGCCTCTATTAATCATTAGCACCTTGAAATTATCAGATGATCGGGAAAGCTCTGCTCCGAACCATTTTCGAGAAGCCAGTTTACTAAAGTTCTGACCATTCCTATAATTACATTTAAAATGCTTTTTCGCCTACCTACTCTTGCCTACGTAAATGCTTCAAAACAAGTTAAATCTCGGATGGCTTTCTCAAATAGTGCTATTTATATTAAACGTTGTCCAACGCTGATAATCACATCTGTTTTAGACGGCAAAGAAAGGTGAAAACAAGTCAAAGACCAACAACCACCATCGGTTACATTCACCATTGCACTGTACACAATGTCTTCGATTGATAAGAGTCATAAGATTCATCAAATTCGGAAGGTTTAACCTATATTCGTCTAATCGGAGATAATTTAATTCAGTAATAGTAGACTTACTGATTTGTTTACGTTTACGGTTTTGTTGAATCTACGTTATTTGATCTTGTTTGAGGCCTAACAACCAACACAGGGTCGGATAACCAAACTGATGACTGGTCAATCGCTTTCTAATTTCATGTTTCTGGAAAGCTCCCTAGATCTGCCTAAATCTATTTTTCCATGTGAAATTGCTGAACAAAATTTGTTTTAAAACTTACCTATTAGCTCGTGCTTGTCCTGAAGAACAGGCAGAGCAATCTTAAATTGTACATCGGTATCGATAGAAAATATTCTTCCACGTGGGTATTCCGGATCTGGCGTTAACCGCTTGTACTGCCGGCAACTTCAGTTTGTATTTCAAAACACCAATTTCCTTGGCTCTTTGGTCAATCCCAGACGACTTAAGATTTCGAAGAGGGTCGTACAGGGGCATTCTCGTGATGCGTGATTAGCTCATTTTATTTTCCGTGAGACGTGAATTTAGGAAATTATTCTTCGTGATTCGTGACTTGAAGGTTTTGCGTGATCCGTGAAGAACCTGAATTATTAACCGATATTCGTGATTTTACCACTCAACTCTACGTGATTTTGAGACCCAAGTTCTCCGAATGGTTACAGTGGTCTATCGATAGTGCCTTAGCATGCAATTTGCAATATGGAGCTTTGAATTACCCATTCGCGATTTTGCTTCCTACAAACACTGTTTCTAATCTAAGAACAGGTGATGAACAAGTATCTTACTTTCTTATTTTCGTGATTCGGGAAAACGAAATTTTTTTATCCCTGAACCGTGATCCTCTGTATTTTAGGTTCGTGAACCGTGCCAGAGACCCCCCCTGTACGACCCTCTTCGAAGGAATGACGCTAGATCTTCCACTTCTATTTTTGTCAAAAACGACCATTTCATAGCCGGTTTCTCGTCACCTTGTTTAAATATGCAACCCGTAACTTCATGCAGTACTTTCACGGAAGCCATATTGATGAGACTGAGCTATGCTACCCGTGTAACACGCATGCTATGAGGTCAGCGGTTGACCGAATAAAAGAGCCTGGGAGCAAATCTTTGACATCTGACCCATGTTACTTGAATTTGGACTGATAAATGACCCATTACTGTTCATTACGTGTACGTACCGGTCGCGGGTAATGCAATCCTTGGCAAAAGTGACCAAACGTGTGACAAATGAAAAATCAAAGCAATTTTTTGTTATCCGTAAAACTGCCTTAGTTATCCCTTATCCCTATAATTATTTAGTCAGTTATCCCTTATCCCTAAAATTATTTTGCCAGGTATCACTTATCCCAAAAACCCCTAACGGGCCTCAACAGAGGAAGAAGAACCGACGTTTCGGTCAAAAAAAAAAATCCACGAGAGCTGAAAATTGAATGGGAACATCTTTTTTGAACTTTTCCTAGGCTACAGAAGAAAACAAAACAAACAAAAAAGCGAGACAGTGCGAAGGGCCGATAATTTATTCAATTGTGGCCTTTGTCACGGTTAAGTGATAGAAAGCTTACTTCTGGATAATTTCAGCCTTAGAAGCTAGAAAATGGTTCCAAATTACTTTCTGTTTCCTTAAAAATACCCTGAATTCCATCTCCAAAAGATTTGACCCCAATTTTGAGCAAATAGACTGCTGTAAGACATTCCCAACGGCGACGACCATTAACGATGGCTTGCATAACAAAAGCTTTGAGAGCACATGTCAAATCGAAGATTTCTCGTCTGATCACGTTCTAATTCCGAGTAACAACCGACGAGGTTCCAAACCAAAAAGGAGTTAAGATCGGGAAATATCGGGTCAAAATCGACTGAGTTCGTTTTGGGCTCGGATTCTATTGTTACACTCATTCGCTCGCTCGCTCAATCGCTCGCTCGCTCACACACTCACTCACTCACTCACTCACCCACTCACTCACAAAACAAGAACAAGGTAAATTTTAAATATGAGAATGAAGCTTTACAAATTGTTGAGAAACAAACATACTTAGGTATAGAAATGACGTCATTGTGTCGTTACACGTATGCAAGAGGAATTCTTAGCAAAAAAGCCATCAAAGTTCTCTCAATAATAAATCGATCCTTCTCGAATACGGATGTAGCGACAATTGTGATTAAGAACAAACTCTTTGATGCCCTGTTTAAACCCGTGTTACTTTACGAAATTTGGGGACCGGAACTACTATCATACAAAACACCTTTTGGTAAAAGTACAATTGAACAAGTTCATATAAAGTTTTGTAAACAGTCATTAAACATTCCATGGTATACAGAAAATATTGCCTGCAGGGCAGAGCTTGGGCGGTACCCTTTAAGCATCGACATAAAAGCATCAATCTTCAGCTACTAGCAAAGATTGAAGCATTCCACTAAAGACGTGTTGTTACGAGAAGCATTTCAATATGCAACAAAAAATACACCTTTCTTCGACATTCAGTAGAATGAAGAAATCAATAAAAAGTGTAAAGTAAAAGAACCAGTAACCCAGCAACACATCAAGAATGCACGATTAGTTATAAAGAAAACTCTCAGGGATCAATATTTACGGAACTGGCTTGAAAACCAGAATAGGTCACCAACAGATTCAAGAGAAAAATTTACACAAAAGAAAATTAAAAATAATTATCAATTTGAAAACTACTTGACATTAATTACAAAGCCAGCACGCAGAATTAGCCTGACAAATAAATACGAAAATAGAGGAGCATTAATCCCAGTAGAAGAACGCACATGTTTAGTATGCAAAGAAGATTGCATAGAACATGAACAGCATTTCTTGATGTATTGTCGGGGGTATACCACATTAAGACGTGAGCTACACTCACATATTTCAAACGTTGACGCTCATTACAACAGTTTAAGTGATAACTAGAAGACAAGGTATTTACTTAGAGCGGAAAACACGAACACATCTAAAACAATAGGAAAATATATTCACCTAATGTTTCAAAAAAGGAAAGAGACTCTTGATTCACAACTGCAATAAGCGCTATAAATGTTCTTATTAATTGTATGCGGATGATGGTAAACATAATTTTGCATTTTATTAGTTAATGATCAAACCTTTGTTGTATCTAGACCAATACCTCCCTTTGGAGAGTTCTGTTGACACAAATTAACATGAATATCGTAACGAGATCTCTACGGTTATTTATATATTTTGCCTGTTCTGAAACTTCATTTGCTCTAGGAGTATTTAACCATCTAACAAGCAATTAACATCAAAACAGCGTGATATAAAATATCTTGTTGTCATAAATTAATCGTGATGTGATGCGGTCGTGGTCAAGGACCTGAATATTCGATGAAAGATTTTCTCGTGAGTAAATAGTTTATTGTCTCGACCTCAGTGCGTTTTTAAAACAGAAATGTTTTTAAGCTTATTAGCCTTTGGAAAAATACTCTAATCTAGTAGCTCATGTTGACTCATCCCTCTACAATTCGCCAACGACCAGTTCGCCAACGTATGAAGTCGATTCGCCAACATCGAAGGATTCGACGTTTGCGAATCGACTTCATACGTTGGCGAACTGACTCGTTGGTTAAACGACCGGTATTCCCTAAATGACATAAAAGCATCTTACAAATCATGAGACTTCATTCGCAGCACTTCACTTTCCAATGGAAACTACTAGTTTATGTTCGGTGAACAAGAGGTTCTCATTTCCTCGATGCTCATCCACATGTGTTGTTGCTGCCTGTATATCTGCCAACTCTCACGCCTTAGGCGTGAGTCTCACGCCTGCGGGTTCGATCTCACGCCGGCTCACGCTTGCGGCCCAATTTCTCACGCGTGATTGAAAAATGTGAGTTGTTGCCATCTTGCTTGACATAATTTCCAAAAATATGTTAACTCAGACCCATGTAAGGAACGAAAACCATGTGAAAAATAAATAAATGACAATACCTTCCTTGCGATCTCTGATTTTTGAAGTGAAAAGCACTGGGAGCGAGCTCGCGTTTGTAGGCGTCCTAAGGAAAACTTCGGACGTCTTCGGAAGCCTTCGGACTTCTTCGGAAGACGTCGGACTCCTTCGGAAATCTTCGGAAATGATCGTGTCGTCTTCAAAAATCCCAGCACTCACACAGGGAGCCCTCACATCCGTTTAGAATATGAATGAAAGATCAAATTACCTTTACCGCGCGTGTTTTATGTTTTGTGGCCGCCATTTTGAATTTTTAATACCCGCGCATACACCCGCGCACGGTAAATTGTGCGGTATGCTAGTTCGAGGTCTGGAACCGAGATTACGGAATCGCTCGGAGCCTGCTCGGAGATCTAATAAAGTGACAAATAAAGGTCACATACACATACATACATACAAGGGATGAAACTCAAGTTACATCGTTTCGAATTTCGCATTAGTTCGAGGGGAAATCTACTTCGCAATTTGCTGAAAATTACTCTGTGAGAAGAGGAAGCATTAAGCTAAATATATCTAAGCTCATTTAGTCCAGACATCCAGAAGGTCTACGATATTTTCGCGTTATTTTTAACTGCCCGCGTTCGCGCTATGTCTCTGCCAGTTGGGGGCCACGGAAGTCAGAAATGCTACAAGTTGATTGACAGGTTCGAAGCGGAAGTCATAGTGTCGCTTGTTCTGATTGGCCAGTTTTAATACCGGAAGTTTGATGATTGTGTTCCGGAAATAGAATGCTGCCAAAGACCAAGGCCAAAGCCAAGGTCAAGGCCAAGGCCAAGGCCAGATCTGATTCATGACGCCACAGTGGCAGGAAAATTTCGAAAACTTTTAATTTGGAAGAATTCTGGAATTTCACGACTGTTATGTTATAAGAAATTTCTTCCTCCGGACAACATAAGGCAGGGAATAATTGTAGAATATTTTGCCGATGTCAATCAACTGTAAGGTAATGTTGTGATTTGAGATGGTGAGGTTTCGTCAATTTGCGACTTTTTCGGTCTTGCGATTCAGATCAGCTTAAAAATTATGTTGTCGTTCGTTTGTCTCTAGCGGTTTGACTGACTGTCAAAAGAAAGTGCTGGATGTCGTTTTCGCTGGCCACAATACCTTTATTGCTGTGATCGTCGGTAGTGGGAAGTCCTTTCTCATAAAGCAAATTTCACAGTGTGCGACGAAAACGGTTTATGTAACAAGCACGACTGGACGCGCAGCCAAAGTTTTGAAAAATAAAGCCAAAACAATCTATTGACTTGGTGACGGGCATGAACCTAAAGAGGTATGTTTTGTCTGGCTGGTGTACATGAACGTAACATGGCAATGCACGAGATTCGTAATGATCACACAATTGCATACAATGTCATGTGAGGTGAAACTCGCTAAACCATCAAAGCCTCTCTTTTTGCCATACACATTTGGTGAAGAATTTTGTAACTCAAACATTTTCATTCAGCTTTTTGCTTTAGTGACTTTAAACACCGAGGATGATGGATGCAAATGTTGATCGGCTAAAAGTGGCCGGTGGTTCCACTGGCCTTTAAATTTTCACAAATCAAGTTTAAAAGTATACACAAATGCATTCATTACAAGCGATAAATTTTATTCCATTTTTCCCTGGATTAACTAGTTTCGGCCGACTTTGCCCGTGTTTTCACGAGAGATGTCTACCTTGGTTTTGTTTTTACTTTACTGAAGTGAAGTTTTAAGTCGCGTAAACACAGTAATAAACCTCGGTAAATGGCGGCAAAATCGAAAGTAAGCCAACCTAGCTTTGTCGACAGATGCGCCTCATCAGGCATGGTTTAGCTCAGTAACCGACTGTAACCGAGGAAAGATTCCTTCTAATACAAGTAAGCTTCAAGACAACGGGCAAAGAGGCTAAATGAACTCATGTTTACGCGGTGTTTACGAAAAAAAAAATCCTGGACTGCAGTTTCCCTTTCATCGTCAAGTACCGTAAGTGTTTCCTTTCTGTTGGAAGTTCACTAGCTCATTAGCGGTCTACAGGCAAGCGCAACTAAAAGAAGACCTACCCCAGAGATATAGATAGATAGAGAGAGAGAGAGAGAAAGAGAGAGAGAATAATAAGAATAATCGAAGTCTATGGAGAAGAAATTAAATTGTCAGAGCGGCCCTGAATAAGAAGAAGTACGGTTGACGTTTACGTATCCCGTGCTCCGCGGCAGATGCCGTTTCAGGTGTTTTGCGGGAAGAGGCTCGGCGAGATATCAAAATTCCTTGCCACCACCATTCATCCACAGAGCTTTACATTTATGGAGGGTTTGGGTCGACATCACCGCCTGCAAATTGACAATGACCTGCGTTAGGCATTGGAGTCAGAAAATTTATAATTTTCCAATAGTTTTTGTGCAACATTGCAGCACTTGCTTTCCGAGAAAACCTCAAACCGCCTGTTGTATGCGGCCTACTTTAGTTAATAAGTTCCGTGTAAACGGCTTCTCTAATAACTGTGATTTAGTTACGAAACTTCGGTAAGCGGTAACCGTAGTAAACCTCTCTCGTGAAAACACGCAGTGCAATTTGCTGTTACTGAAGTAAATCCGAACCATTCATTAATATTGTCAATAACCCCAATACTTCCGCTGAATCAACTAACAAGCCTGGGCTGTATTCCTTTCAAATTACACTGAAAAATAATTGATATTCATAAGTTAAGACCAGATTTTGTCCGATCACATTTTAAATGATTTCGCTGGAGCAATTTGAACGCGCGTCACGTACGAAACCCGCAATTTGGCTTCCGGTCTCTTTTTCACATCTTACTTCCGTTCCCCCCAACTGGCAGAGACATGCGACGAAAAAAGTGAAAAGTTTCATCCCTTGTCACTAAATTATTTTCGGGGAGCGATCGGATCCTTTGAGAATTCGCGAGTCCCAGACTTCTAAGATCTCGGTTCTAGACCTCGCGCTAGCAGACAGCGCAATTTACCGCACGCGTGCGTATTAAAAATTCAAAATGGCCGCCACAAAACGCAAAACACAAGCGATAAAGGTAGTTTGATCTTTTATTTATATTCTAAACGGATGTGAGAGCTCCCTGTGCACTCACAGGATAAAAATCTCACGCTTATATCTCAGAAAAAGTTGGCAGGTATATGCCTGTGGGTTGGAGAAGAGCAAGCGAAACTTATTTGCCAAGAAGGACAGCTTTGTCTTGATAACTTGATGGCACTGCTTTTGATTGATCTCATGTGACTAGTAGCCATCTCATGTAACTTTTAACGAGAGGTTCTTTCGTGGTTTGTATTGCAAGTATTTTTAAGCAGATCATGTAAAGTAATTTGTAAAAGCACTGTTACGAAGCCCAGGTGCTACGCATAATATTACATGTAAATAGACGTCGAAAACTCAGAACTTTAACTTTAATACATCCAGTTGTAAATCCAAACTGAAACATCCACGAGCTAACATACTGCGACAAACTTGGTTCATTTCGAACAGCACAATTTAGGCGTTTCAGGTTCAGCTAGTCCAGGTTTTCTACAGACATCAAAGTGAACTAAGTAAATACGGGAACCAAACGAGTGAAATTGTACAGATGTAATCCTTACCGACTGTTTCGTTCCAAGTACAAGTGTCCAGAGTTCTTCCAAAACAACAACATGGAGGATCGAGAAATCCAAGACAACCCGCGTGCTTCATAACACGTGATACAAGCACGATAAGTCATACACAGGTCCGCAAAACGTGCGCAATGGTAGCCACAAGCACAGGCTCCCCAAGCTCAAAGTTCGTGGTGTATGCGACAGCTTGGGTATAAAGAGAATTATATGGGAAAATCACCGATTGTAAGAAAAATTGTGCAAATGACTATCTCATTTGAAATAAAGTTTTCCTACCTCAAATGTGTGGCGAACTTGTCTCTTGTGCCGATTTTAGAGCCATTCCGAAGCCGTTTAGTGAAGTTATTGGAAACCGTTACTCCTCCTTCTAAAAGGAAGAGTAATAGTACAGGAGGGCACAACGGGAAAAATGTAAAAATGGACTAATTGTTGCTCGAAACTATTAATTGACATGTAATGAGAGATAAATAGTTAATAATTAACGACCGTGGGAAAATAATATCCGCTCCTCACCACCAGCTAGTAGAAAATGGTTAAATGAAGTCGCCAGCCAGGAATCGTTTGGGGGTTGCTTCTTCTCAACCAGCACAACGCATAGAAGGTTGATTCTCCCAGCAATTTTAACAGTAGTTTTTGTTCTAGCCAGGATAGACCACGAGTAGTCCCTCTTTCCCTTAGCCCATCGTGCGTGACGCGAAAGAAAACCGCGAAAAAAAATGGCCGCGTGAAATCCTGGGGGCGAGAAGCACGCGAATAGAGGGTTCCTCCTGACAAAGTAATCAATATAATCATCATTGAATGGCACCAAGATTTGGACACTTCTCTATCCAAGGAAAAATTCAACTAGCAGCAATTTAGAGCCCACTGCAAACAATGTATCATAAACTATATGTAACTTTCTTGTAATTAAGTCATTTTAAAACCTTCACTGATTAGGAAACTTTCAGAAATTAAAAAAAAAACACTCGTACAGCTGAATATGTTAATTGAACCTTTAGAGTAACCAAAGAGAGTTTGAAGTATTTCTCCTAGTGCCGGTAGGGAACCCGTTTTTCAGCTTTGGGAAAGGTTGTTAAACCTTTCTTCTACAAGTAAAATAAACCGGTTAGGAGATCACAAACATTGCTCTAAAGAAAGTTTTATGTTTTCGCGCGCTGTTCATTTTCGCACTGAGCCCCAACTAACTGAACGCCTGGAAGAGGCTAAATCATAAGAAGTTTTAGAATCCCCTTCGAGATTGCAAACACTTTTCTAAAATAAGTGAACATGTTAAGAAGAAGTTTTGGAATCCCTTGCGAGATCACAAACACTTCTCTAAACTAAGTTAAAATGTTTAGAATAAGTTTTGGAATCCCTTGCGGGATCACAAACACTTTTCTAAAATAAGTTAAGATGTTAAGAAGAAGTTTTGGAATCCCTTGCGAGATTACAAACACTTTTCTAAACTAAGTTAAAATGTTTAGAATAAGTTTTGGAATCCCTTGCGAGATCACAAACACTTTACTAAAACAATTTAACATGTTTAGAATAAGTTTTGGAATCCCTTGCGGGATCACAAACACTTTTCTAAAATAAGTTAAGATGTTAAGAAGAAGTTTTGGAATCCCTTGCGAGATCACAAACACTTTTCTAAAACAATTTAACATGTTTAGAAGAAATTTTGGAATCCCTTGCGAGATCACAAACACTTTTCTAAAATAAGTTAAAATGTTACGCAGTTTTGGAATCCCTTGCGATAAGTTAAGATCTCCATTCGAAACCTCCCTTCAGAGATAACAACTACTTTCACCGAAAAACCCGTATGTGTTGGAAACTTCGACTAGATCAATTAAAATTATCTTACGATGAGCCTTTAAGAGGTAACTCAGTTCAGTTTTGTTGTTGGGAGGTTCTGATAGTACAATAGTAATAGCACATGTGGCTGCAGTACAGCCAAATTGTGTCAGCGGACTGTGCTAGATAACCGCTCATTAGTCTGGCTTTCCGCCATGTTTTTGGTTTCTTGCATCGCGTGGTGTTTGTAAGAGAAATCGTTCTCCATCGGCTGGCATAATGTGTTTCAGAAGACTCAAACGGTAAGAATCAGCCTTAGTGCCCTTTACGAATTGTTGTAAGTGCTTTTCGTAGCAATGTTCTAGTAATTAAGTTTGTTTATTTTTATTTTTTCATCACCCACATTGTTATCTCGGGTAACCTGTATTCTTCACTCGCTACCTGTGAATAAACAACGTTTTTGTTAAGTCTTGAAACTCTTCTGGGTAAAGTTACCTTGAAGCAGCCACAATAACAATCGTTTGCACCGCCGAAATGTCCAACGAGGATGATACGAGTTTCGGAGGAGATCCGTACGTACCACCAGCAAGTAACAACGACGAAGTTGTCGAAGGTGCACATGAAGAAAGCGTAAGGAGGCGTCTCATGACAACGAAAGGTTACCATTACTTAATGGATGTGAAGACGGGTAATTTGAAGGCAAAGAGAAGTGAGCTGTTGAAGCGAATGAGAACTACGCTACTACAAAGAGGTCAGTCAGTTAAACTTTCTAAATTTAAGAAAGAGTTGAGTGAGGCGCAAGTTATCTATGCCGAATTCAAAGATATTGTTGGTGGAATTAAGGAGTTTGTTAATCCTGGTGAAAGTTTGGACGAGATTGAAGTTGTCATACAAGAAACCGAACGAGAGTGGTCAAGCTTTGAAGCAAACATCAAAGCAGAAATTGGACATCTAGAAATCATTGAACGGCAGAAAATAGAGTCTAGATCTGTGGCATGGAGCTCCAAGAGCTCAAGTCGTATCTCTTCAAAAGATAAAGACAGCCTTAAATCTAAACGTAGTTCCACCAGCAGTGTCAAGACTGCAAAGTTTCAGCTGCGAAAAGAAGAAGCTGCCTTAAAGGCCAAGTTGGCTTTTGCAGAAGAAGAGCGAAAGTTGAAAGTCGAACAAAGGAGGGTTGAGTTAATGAAATTAGAACAAGAGCAAAAGTTAGAGGAACTGAGACTGAAAAGTGAACTTGCTCAAAATCAAGCTATGCTTAATGTTTGCCTAACGGAAGAAAGGGAAGAAATGGTTGACCTTGAACAGAACTTGGACTTAATTTGCTCCAGTCGATAAAGATAAGGATATGGAGAATTTCCTCAAGTCTATTCCAGTTGTTAGTGACATTGCACAGACTCCTCCTGTTCATCAGGATCCAATGTACACTGTGTCTAAAGTAGATGGTGCTCAGACAACACCAAGCCCCCCAAAGGTGCAGTGCACTAAGCCCCCAAGCAGCTACCTTCACACCAGTCAGTAGTATCTTAGAGAAATGCATGGATAAATTAGTGGAAACGAGTACCAAGTTAGTAGCCGCCACTGTAGAACAGAATCAAGTGAACAGACAATAAGCCATCTCAGGTCAGCTGCCTAAGATTTCAATTCCAGTCTTTAATGGAGACCCCCTTCAGTATCCCGCATGGAATAGTCCCTTTAATGCCCTTATTGATTCTAAACCCATGGATGCGCAAGCAAAATTGAACTTCCTGAATCAATACCTCTCAGGAAAACCCAAACAAGTTGTTGAACAGTACCTATTAATTGGAACTGATGAGGCTTATCAGTCTGCTAGGAAATTGCTGAAAGAAAGATATGGTAACTGCAATGTTGTAGGCTCAGCTTTCCTAAACAAATTAGAACATTGGCCTAAAGTTGGTATCAAGGATACAGAGACTCTAAGGGATCTTTCCGACTTCCTTGAAAAGATAAAGGCTGCCAGAGAAACTACTCCTAGTCTTGAAGTGTTAGACTTTCCAGAGAAAATGTTAAGATTCTTTCAAAGCTGCCAGTCCAGCTCCAAAGTAAATGGCGTGGAATTGTGAAGAAGTGTAGAGCAAAGAAGGGAGATGGAGCTTATCCACCTTTCACTGAGTTTGCTGTCTTTGTAAAAGATTGTGCTGAGAAAGCAAACATACCTGAGCTTGAAGACCTGACTAAAACAAGGGACACTGTGAAACCCGTTGACAACACAAAAAGGTCTACCAAGAGTAAAGAAGTAAATTCCTTTGCAACTCAAGGAACTGATCAAGACAAGATCTTAAAAATCCAGAATCAGGGAAAGAAAGAAAATTTACAAACCTGTCTGTTCTGCAAGGAACATCATCATTTAGACAAATGTAAGAAGTTTGCTGAAATACCCCTCAGAGACAGGAAGGACTTTTTCTTTGACAAGTTCCTGTGTTTTGGTTGTGCTTCTAGTAGACAGCACCAAGCAGCATCCTGTAAGAACAAACTTGTGTGTCGTGTTTGCTCTGCGATCCATCCAACGTGTCTACACCAACCGAGAGGTTGTTTCAAACTGTACAAATGTTTGTACAATCCCAGAGCAGGAGAAAGGTTCAGATCATGCCATGATTGTGCCAGTGTGGGTTCGTCACATAAGTAAACCCAGTCAAGAAGTTTTACAATATGCAGTACTAGATGACCAGTCCAATGTAAGTTTGTATCGCAAAGCTTATGTGAGCAGCTGGACTTGCAAGGATCACCTACAGACTTGTTGCTGACAACAGTCCAGGAGCGAAATGTACATACACCAAGTAGCCGAATATGTGGACTTGAAGTGTTGGATTTTAATCGGAAGCTTGCTGTGAAGTTGCCTATGTTGTTCACACGAGATTCCATTCCAGCAAGTAGGTCACAGATTCCAAAGGCCAGTGTTGCCCGGGAGTGGGAACATCTACGCCCTATTGCCGATAAGCTAATGCCGTATGAACCTGATGTTGAAATCTCTCTGCTTATTGCAAACAATTGCCCAAGTATTGTGAGGCCCCGAGAAGTTGTCGTTGGAGAAGATGATGATCCTTATGGTCAAAGATCTCTCATGGGATGGGGAATAGTGGGCAAGGTTTGTAAGTCTACTAATGAAAGTGACAAGAGTGAAGCAGTCTGTAACAAAATAGTTATCAGCGAAGCCCATGAACACTTTGCCTTTTCAACCAAGGTAAAGGAAATTATCAACCCACAAAGGATTATCAAGGTTCTGGAGTCAGACTCTGTGGAAGGTTCTACAAGGAGCAAATCTTATTCAGTGGAAGACAAAAGGTTTCTCTCAATTCTGGAGAACAGTGTTGTAAAGAGGACAGATGGTCACTATGAAATGCCTCTACCCTTGAAGATGGACAGACTGTCTCTGCCATACAATCGTCAGCTTGCTGTCAAGAGATGGCACCAGTTGCTAGCGAGAGTCAGGAAAAATCCCAAGTTTCTTGAAGATTACCAAGTGTTCATGAAGGATGTAATTGACCTGTGTGCAGAGAAAGTACCATCAGACCGTCTGAAAGTTCAAGATGGAAGGATTAACTATGTGCCCCACACCGGTGTTTATCATCCAAGAAAGAAGGACCAAATCAGAGTGGTTTTTGATTGTTCTGCGCCGTTTGGTGGTGTTTGCCTTAATGACTACTTATTACAAGGTCCTGACCAATTGAACACTCTGCTAGGTATCCTTTGTAGATTCAGACAAGAAAGAGTGGCATTCATAGCCCATTTTACGGATATTGGGTGCCATATTGAATAAATTTATTTCGCAAAGGACTATGGGTCGAAAAGGGGGCATTGGCTTTGATGCTCGCTCGTGGCAATGTGACTTTTCTGGCGGATTGTGGAGATTTTGTTCAGTATTGTGTATTCCGACGGTATCGTGAAAAATATAAATGGGTGAAGGTGACCACTGCGCAGTGTTTGGCTGTTCAAACGATCGAAGAAAGCCTGAAAGGTAATAATTTTCGTTTGCGATTTTCAATAACTCATGTTGAATTTCTGGAAGTTTACAAGTTCAACAACCCAAGCTGCTGGTCATTCCAGTCATTCATTTGTTTTAACTGATCATATCCAGCTATAAGCGTTTTTTCTATAATAAATAAAATATATAAAACTTTTGAAGGCTGATGCAAATGCTTATTATTGCAGGTGTGTTGTAAAACCGCATGTTCAATGTATTAAGTGGCATAAGCCACAGCCAAAGTACTTTAAGTTATGGGAACGACTTATCAACCGCAAAAACTTTCGAGTGACAGCAAATACAAGGGTTTGCAGCAATCATTTTGTACACGGTAAACCAATGGGAGAGCACCCACATCCTGAGCTTTGGCTAAGGGGATATGATACAGACAAAGAGACTCATAATCATATTGTTTCAAGAATTATCGAGTCCTGGAATGATGTTGATGAGCAGAGTGATGTGTTCATAACCACTCGAACAGGTGCCATTAAAAGAAAAGCAACACATTCTCAGACTAGTACCAAATCCAAAAAGCCTGAAATTCTACCTGAAGACACTGACAGTAGAAAGGAATCAGCTGAGTCTCTGTCATTGATTGCAAAAGGCTTGGAAAATGATCACACATACTCTATGCATGAGCAAAATGGAACTTGTATGGAAGAATTTGGTTGTCAAACTAGATTATGCTTGAAATGTAGAAAGGATATTATGAACATTATTGAGCAAAATGAAAGGCTCAAAACTGAAAATGAACAGCTACAAAAGTCTCTAACTGAAGCAAACCAAGTAATTTCTGAAAGTAGCAAAAGAGACAATTGTTCTGTAGACAAAATAAAACATTCTGATTCGCTAATGAAATTATACACTGGACTAGACAGTTATGATTTATTTGAATGGGTTTACAATCAAGTAAAAGGAAAGGTGCCCTTCTTACAATATTACAAGGGACCAGATTCACACAAACTCAAGAGGTATCAGATGGACAGAAGCAAGAAGCCAGGTCCAGAAAGGGTTTTGTCACCTGAAAATGAGCTGCTACTAACACTGATGAAGCTGCGACTTAGTTTAAATAGCCAATTTCTTGGTCATTTGTTTGGAGTGTCATCAAGTCTTGTGACCGTCATTCTGTCTACATGGCTTCCTCTTCTATCACTGGAACTTAAGCCTCTTATCTTCTGGCCAACACGAGAGCAAGCACAGTATTATTACCCTGATTGTTTTAAGAAATATAAGAATGTCATTGCTATCATTGACTGTACCGAAGTGCCCATTCAAAGGCCTTCATTAGCCCTAGCTAATGGCCAGATTTATTCATTTTACAAAGGAAGGCCTACTGCTAAGTTATTAGTTGCCTGCACACCTGTAGGAAGTGTTTCTTTTGTTTCATGTGGAGCAGGAGGTGCAATGAGTGATAAAAGACTTGTCAAAGAAAGTGGGATCCTATCCAAATTTGAACCAGGAGACACTGTCCTTGCTGATAGGGGGTTTAATATACAAGAACTTCTTCTCCCTTTTCAGGTAAACCTTGCTATCCCCCCTTTTCTGAAGAAAAAGAAGCAGTTTTCCTTGGAAGAAGATGCTCGCAGTAAACAGGTGGCAAATGCTCGAATTCATATTGAGCGAGTGATTGGCAGAGTGAAGGACTTTGATATCTTAACATCTGAGTTACCCTTAGACATGTTTGACCTATTTGACCATATTGCAGTAGTCATTTGTGCACTTGTTAACCTACAAGAGCCAATCATACCTCTACATTGTCAGTAGTGTTGTAGTGGTGTAACACTGAATGAACTTTCATTCTTATGAAAGTTTTATTCAACCCTTTAAACGTTTTTATTCAACATAAGAACATTGAACTAGACATCAGGTCCAAGTTCATCAAAGAACTGACAAAACGGTCAACCAGATACATGTTACTTGCTATCCAGAAAATAAATGTGAAAGAAACTATTATACCCCCTGGATAGTGATTAATCTGGGTGATAGTGTTGCAAATCCTTTGAACAGATAGTGTCAGATCAGTGAAAAATATTTACTCCTAAATTAGAGAGGGCTGAATTCTGATCAACTAATGAGATAGTGTTAGAGCAGCTGTCACACATCCATGTTACATTCTGCTCTTCGAGGAATGTCTCTTTTCCTGTTAAGTTGACACATTGCCAGTGAAACCAAAGGTTGCAACCGTCACATCCAACACTCATTTCATTAAACTCGGTAGGCTCTTCAGGGCATTCCAAACCACATTTTCCACAAGGGAAGTCTGGTTGGTTCTTCTCTGTACTATCATCAGCATGAGATGTTATATTCATTGCAGTCCCATCTTGCATTGCTTTTTTCACATTTCCAGTAATTAATTCTGGCACCACCACCAGCCTGAAGAAAACGTCTGCTTTTGCCACAGCTTCCTCTAGGAAATCAGTATTCATATACACCTCTTGGCAATGCAAACTACATTCAGGAGCAGCCGTTCTCACACAAAAATAGCCTACATCTGCTCCAGTGGCAAGGATCTGCAATTGTACCTGAGTGTAGTATGTGTGGTCATATTTTAGAGAGATTGTTCCATTTTCAAGGATTTCAAGGCAGGAATCCTTCTGTACTGCATAATTTTGAATGGACATGTGTCTGTACTTGAAAGGGTTTTTTACCTCTAATGGTCTCTCTCCACAGCAGTTACAAGTGACTATGGCATCAGGTGATGCTGCTATAAATGGGTATTGTCCACAGACAAATACCCCACAAGGTTTAACTTTCATATGCTTATGAGAGCCATGTTGGGCTTTCACAAAGTCTACAATGGCATGAGGCTCATTGTAGATACCCCAATTTATTGCTGGGGAATGTGCTTTTGGGTAGTAATTCATTATCTGTTTCACATAGGAAGCAGTTTCCCCTCTAACCTTTCCTTCCTGGAGATCAACCTTATCTGTGCATTTTTTTAATTTACTTGCTGTTATTCTGCCTGCTCTGAAAGAAAACCACAACTCGTTATTACTTTGTTGGACTGTTGCCTGAGATATCCTTTTAACATCATCAAATGATAGGGGTCTTGAAGCAGCCTGCACTATCTCATCTACTAAATCACACTGCTTAGCTATTTCTAATATTGTGGGGGGCAGTGGCTCTTCTTCTATGGCAGTCACTGTCTCCTCCATTGCAATGGCTACATCACTCAGATCTGGAGATTCTTGCCAAACAGGGTTTTCTTGTGGGAAGAATTTCAGAATTGCAGCCTTACTGTCAGAAGCCCTCCTCAGTCCGTCTAGATCTAAATCTTCTATTCTTTTCACTTTTCGGTCCTTCAAAGCTCTTGGGTCAAAGTCAAATCTATTGCCCTTTTCTGCTTTACCTTCCAGTTGGCAGTTTCCTGCATGAAAATAAATGAAGAAGGATAGGGAAAATGAACACTTTTATACTTACAGTATAGGCCTAATGTAGTATGACACTTTCCGTTGAAACCTACCTTTAATTTTTTTGATGTTGATGTTTTGAAGGAAGTCAGGCTCATGTTGATGTTTGCCTGAGGGGAGATCCCATGCTTGTTCCCTTGAAGTAACAGACACATTTTCACCTCTTGCAATTTTTGCTATTATATGGTGGCAAATCCCTGCAACATGCTTACAGCTCCCCCTTACTCTGCAAAATAATTAAATTCTTTTCACTGTATTTATTTTGTTAAATTCATTGTCTTCATGTTTATTAAGTGTAAAAATTAAAAAAATTAAAACATAAATTAGGCCCATTAAAGTTGCTAAGATATATTATCAAATAATGATAATTTCCTGTTGGAGATTGACATACCCAGCTGGGCATGAACAAAAGGCATCAGAAATTGTGGCATTTTGTTTGTGCAGAATGACCCAGGATGTGTAGGGTGCAGCTGAAACTGTTGTCTCACGAACAACCTGTAAGGTAATTAGTTTATCAGTAAGTATAATGTACAAAATTTAAAAAAAGGCATAGTGTCATAAAATAGGAACTAGAGTATCAACATTACCTTGGCTTTTACAAAACAGTAGGCAATGTTGTAGCTTATTCCATGGTATTTGGTTTCTGTGACATGCTTAGACAAAAACAGTGACTTTCCATCTCTCAGTGCCTCCCTTCCTCCTGTCTTGATGCCAATGGCCTTGTTTTCTGAATTTGAATGTTAGTGTCGATATTAATAATTAGAAGGGGTGTACTAATTAGTAAGGCTTTATGCCATATATAGATGCACTGCCTGTTCTGCAGAAGCTTTGTAGAAAATGAACCGCGAAGTGAATGTTAGCAACTTGTTGGACCATATCCTTTCTCATCAAATAAAAATTTCGAGATCAGGGAATGGTTGGTCAATGAGACCAGCAGTGAATTCATTCATCAACAGTATTTGTATCTAAAAGCTACGAAATTGTAAAAGACTATACTTTCTCACTTTCATCCCAATACTTTTCCACGTTGATCTGTGATAACTCAGGGTAGCTGAATGCACTATCCTCCCATCCTTCGATTAATGTATCTGGGTCGGGAAGAATGATTCTCCCGCCTTCTAGACTTAATTTCCTTAAGCGGTCACTCTCCACTTCTCTTTGGCTTTCTCGAACACTTTTGACTACTTTAAGCCCCAATTTACGCGCGAAAACAGCGAGGTTTATTAATCCTTGTTTATTTGTGTGGCCTACAGGGACTTCTCTTTCTAACAAATATGATTTCAACTTTTCTACTCCCCAGCTTTTAAAATTTTCTTCGTCACTTCTCGTATCTTCCCCATCAAGCGACGCCATCATGCAAATTATGCCCCTTTTTCGACCCATAGTCCTTTGCGAAATAGATTTATTCAATATGGCGTCCAATATCCGTAAAATGGGCTATGACTGACATTAAGAGTATGTTCCATCAATTCATGGTGTCAGAAGAGCATCGGGATTTGTTAAGGTTCCTGTGGTGGGAAGATGGAGATCCGAAGAAAGAAGTTATTGAGTACAGAATGAAGGTGCATCTCTTTGGTGCTGGCAGTTCCCCTGGCTGTGCCAATTTTGGGCTGAAGAAAGCCGCAGATGATGGTGAAGCTGAGTATGGCAAAGAGGCCGCCGAGTTTATAAGAAGAGACTTCTATGTGGATGATGGTCTCAAATCGGTTCCCACCGTTGAGGAAGCAGTCACCTTAATAAAGGCAAGTCAAGGCATCTGCGCCAGGGCGGGACTTAAACTGCAGAAGATCATGTCAAACAAGAGAGAAGTTCTCGAAGCATTCCCAATTGAAGAACGTGCGCAAAGTGTCAAAGAGTCAGATTTAAAGGTGGACCCACTCCCCTTGGAGCGTGCCTTGGGAGTGGTATGGTGTGTGGAAAATGACAGTTTCCAGTTTCGTATTGAAATGCACGATCGTCCCTTTACACGTCGGGGCATACTTTCAACAGTTAGCTCTATTTATGATCCTTGTGGTTACGTAGCACCAGTGGCTTTAAAGGGAAAACAAATTCTTCAGCAAATGTGTCGAGATAAGCTTGATTGGGATAGCCCAGTTCCAGAAAATCTGCGTTCCGAGTGGGAGAAGTGGCGTCATGATGTCGTGAGCTTAGAACAGTTGGAAGTTCAAAGATGCTTTAAGCCAGAGAACTTTGGAGAGATTCAGGTGTGCGAGTTGCATTATTTTTCGGACGCGAGTCTTGAGGGTTATGGACAGTGTTCATTTCTCCGCCTTGTTAATGAGAAAGACCAACCTTACTGCTCATTTGTCATTGGCAAAGCTAGAGTTGCCCCGCTAAAGCAACTTACTGTTCCAAGGCTAGAGTTGGCCGCAGCCACTGTTTCAGCCAAGATGAGTGAATTTCTCCATCAAGAACTTCCCTACACAGATGTCAAAGAGTATTTTTGGACGGATAGTAAAATCGTCCTTGGCTATGTCAACAATGAAGCGAGGAGGTTTCACGTCTATGTAGCTAATCGTGTGCAACAGATCAGGGACCTCACAAACCCAAGTTCATGGATGTATGTTGACACAGAGAGCAATCCTGCAGATCATGCTTCTCGTGGTCTTACTGCTTCACAGTTGCTGCAGGGTTCCACATGGTTGTTCGGACCAGAGTTTCTTTGGAAAGAAGGTGTCTTCAAACCCCTAAAGGAGGAAGAGATTAAGGTGATTGAACATGATCCTGAAGTGAAGAAAGGAAACGTCTTCATGTCTCGCGTGGATAGTGCAGTTACTCTCCACTCTGATCCTTTCAAGTCGGACCGTTTAGCCCACATATCAAGCTGGTGGCGTCTTCTGAAGGTAGTGGCCCTATGTCTGCAACTTAAGTCTAAACTGAAGAACAGAAAGGTTAAGTTGAGCGGACAAGAGAATGCAAAGTGTGTTACACCGTTGCCAAAGATGTCAGTTACGCTTACAGAGTTTCAGCTTGCCGAAAAGGAAGTCCTGAAGATTATTCAACGTGAACATTTCTACGAAGAAATCCAAGTTCTAATGAAGCTTAAAGTGGTTGGAAAAGAAGTGTCAACTAGAGAGTTAGCAAAACAGAGAAATCAGACTATCAAGATGTCCAGTTGTTTGTACCGTCTGGATCCCTTCCTGGATAAAGATGGCCTCATGCGAATCGGTGGTCGCATCAAACTAGCTGATCTTCCTGCAGCAACAAAGCATCCAGTAATACTTCCACGGAAGAGTCCAATTACAGATTTGTTTATCAGGTTCTGCCATGGTAAAGTGAACCACATGGGAAGAGGAATCACTCAAAACGAGTTACGACAGAGAGGTTATTGGATAGTCGGTGGTTCTTCAGCTGTGTCAAACTGCATATCACAGTGTGTAATCTGCAGAAAATTGTGTCGCCACCTGGAGACTCAGAAGATGTCAGATCTGCCAATAGATCGAGTTGAACCATCGCCACCGTTCTCATACTGTGCTGTTGACTTCTTCGGGGCCTTTCTAATCAAAGAGAGAAGAAGCGAAGTAAAACGTTACGGAGTCATATTTACCTGTATGACAAGCAGAACTGTACACTTGGAAACAGCCAACTCCTTAAGCACCTCTTCCTTTATGAATGCCCTAAGCCGTTTCCTCAGTCGACGAGGCCCAGTGAGACAATTACGGTGCGATCAAGGGACAAATTTCGTTGGAGCACGAAATGAGTTGAAAGCAGCTTTGGAAGAACTGGATCAAGTGCAGTTGCAGGAGTACCTTGTGGAGAATGGCTGCGAGTGGATACCATTTCAGATGAATGTCCCCCATTCAAGTCATATGGGTGGGACGTGGGAACGTCTTATACGGGCAGTTCGTTGTGCATTGGAAACTCTACTTGTCAGTGCTGGCACCCAACTGGACGACGAGGCGTTCAGAACCCTCATGACGGAAGTTGAGAGTATAGTTAACTCCAGACCACTCTCTGTCAATGACCTGAATGATCCAGAGGCACCTGAACCTCTAACTCCAAACCATTTGCTCACCCTAAAGCAGAAACTTGTGCTTCCGCCGCCTGGTAAGTTCCAAAGAGCAGATCTATATTGTCGTAAATGGTGGCGTAGAGTACAGTACATGGCCAACCAGTTTTGGTTTAGGTGGCGTCGAGAGTTTCTCCAAAACCTGCAGTCTCGTACCAAGTGGACGCAACCAAGGCGGAATATGGCTGTAGGAGACATAGTGATTTCCAAGGAAGATGATGGACCACGTAACCAGTGGCCGCTTGCCAAGGTCGTCGAAGTCTACCCAAGTGAAGATGGTTGTGTCAGGAAAGTCAAAATCTTGAAGGCTGACGGAGAGCTTGATAACCAAGGAAGACGACAAAAGCCTCCAACAATGTTACAAAGCCCAATTCACAAGTTGGTTCTAATGTTACCTTGTGATGAATCAAGATGACTCCCTCTGTGAGCAATGCAGTGACCGGGGAATTCCCCATCAAGGAGCCAGATGTTAAACAGAACTGTGCAAGTGAACAATATAAGTGAATGATTCCTTGATTAAGTACAAGTGACTGTTGAAGAACTTTGTTAAGGTTTGAGTAGTTGTTAAAAAACAATTAGGGGAGCCATGTGGCTGCAGTACAGCCAAATTGTGTCAGTGGACTGTGCTAGGTAACCGCTCATTAGTCTGGCTTTCCGCCATGTTTTTGGTTTCTTGCATCGCGTGGTGTTTGTAAGAGAAATCGTTCTCCATCGGCTGGCATAATGTGTTTCAGAAGACTCAAACGGTAAGAATCAGCCTTAGTGCCCTTTACGAATTGTTGTAAGTGCTTTTCGTAGCAATGTTCTAGTAATTAAGTTTGTTTATTTTTATTTTTTCATCACCCAGATTGTTATCTCGGGTAACCTGTATTCTTCACTCGCTACCTGTGAATAAACAACGTTTTTGTTAAGTCTTGAAACTCTTCTGGGTAAAGTTACCTTGAAGCAGCCACAGCACAATTGTAAAGTAAGGATTACTTACTAATGCGAAAAAAACAAAAAAGCGCCCCTCCATTATGGATGCCTCGATCTTCGTCATTCATGGCCTGTCTCGTGCAGTTGAGCGTATCAAAAAATCTATACCTACCAACTTTTTCCGAGATATACGCGTGAGATTTTTATCCTGGGAGTGCTGGGATTTTTGAAGACAACACGATCATTTCGAAAAGAAGTCCGAAGAAGTCCGAAGTCTTCCGAAGAAGCCCGAAGTCTTCCGACGACGCCCAAAGTCTTCCGAACTCTTAGGAGGCGAAAAAAATGCGAGCTCACACCAGTGCTTTTCACTTCAAAAATCATAGATCGCAAGGAAGGCATTGTCATTTATTCATTTTACACATGGTTTTCGTTCCTTACATCGGTCTGAGTTAAAATGTTTTTGGAAATTGTGTCAAGCAAGATGGCAACAACTCAATTTTTCAATCAGGCGTGAGAAATTGGGCCGCAAGCGTGAGATGGCGTGAGATCGAAGTTTTCAACCCGCAGGCGTGAGACCACGCCTTAGGCGTGAGAGTTGGCAGGTATAAAAATCGTTCTGGGTACCCCTGGGTTTGAAGATTTCGGCTTCTTTATCAATGTTGCACACTTTAGAAATGCAGAAATTGTGATTTGATGTTATTTTTTTTATTTATTAGTCTGTCGAAACAGTTAAATTCTTGTACATGTGTATTTCAGGTTTATCAAAGTTAATTTTTCATTCTCTAAGAGGGAGGGTAAGCGGCGAAAATTGCCATTTCCGTCTACGGTCGACAACTTCCGGGACACATTTCGATCCCCACGATACTCATTCATTGCGTAATATGACGCAAAGAATGAGTTAAAAATGAGAAATATATCAAATTTCGTCACGTCTGTTCAAGGGTCTTGCCCTTGGGGATCAGAAATGCTCCGCGGACCATAAACCGTAGGCCCCGTCTCCTGCAAGTTATGGTTAGCAAGGACGTAAAAGGACCCACACGCTTATCGTAAAAGAGTGCCGCATTAAGTTCCCGGTGTTGTAGTCTGGCCTTTGTTGTTACACTGAGGGTTGGGGTAGGAAATGCTCGGTTAGCTATGATAAAGCTACTCTACAATCCGAGGGTAAATAAGGTATTCACTCGCTCACTCACTCATGGTTAATTATGATGCCTGTAGCCCCTTAACGACAAAATCAGGGCCCGTTTCTTGAAAGCCCCGGAGACTTTTCGGGCCTGTAAAACCATCTTTTGTTCGTCTGTATTTAAAAACGGAGAAGTATATACGCTGAAACGTCTTGTATGAAGGAAACCTGTGTTGATATTTTAAGTATACATGAATGAAGAAACTCTGTAATCAAAACGTTCGAGATGTTTATATCAATTTCCGGGTGCGACTTTCGAGAAACGGGCCCCAGGACCCAATTTATGATGCATATCAAGCCCCAAGGTCCTTTTTTGCAAAGCGGATGTGTTTTGTGGCGGTGTATGCGAACAATATACATCGACGGTGCTATTGTTTCCATATTGTCAGCGAAAGCAGACAGTCGTATATTGGCAAGTCTTTGTAAAATGATATTTGCACGAGGGCTCACAATATCTGTCTTTGGTAAGTAAAGTTTGCGACATTGCTTCATGATCAATAATATCTTATTCCTCAGAGCATCCAGGCATGCACGTACTTCAATTACATATTAGTTTTTGCAGAACTACGCAGAACTCGTCGTAAGGTAGATCAAGCACATTTCTACCCCAGATCTGTGTCAAAACTGTGCATACGTGACAGGATGTTTATCACAGGTATTACCGCCAGTCGAGGTGAATGATAACGCGGCTGAAATAAAGCTTTTCTGAAGATATTTTCATTTGAGACCTAACGATCAAGAATATGGTTATTTCTCTTCTTCTCTGCAGTGGAATATCAGACATTGTTTGCTAGTCGTTTTCCTGTTCTACGATCGGTGTTGACATAGGGTGCGTTCCTTTGGGGTGATCCAAGTTCGGATCAATGACCAAAATTCTGAGATCGAGAGTGAATGGTACAAAAATTTCTCGAGAAAGCTTCAAGAAAGTCCATTCAATCAAAATTTAGGTTATTCTGGAACTGGAAGCAAATTTACGGAAAAGCAATTTTGAAAATTTTGAAGGTTTGGGTGAAAAATCTCAAAATTCTCTATTCTAATGCATTCGATCATTCAAAAAATGTTGTTCAATCCAGAGTCAGTCATAGATCATAAAAGAGCTATCAGGCATTTTTATCTAATATGTGAATGCTGACTGCTTATAATTGTATAGATTATTACTACATATTTGTAATTCTTTCAAGTGTTAATTCAGCACTAATTGCTTTCGTATATAGAACACAGTCATAATGCGGTCTTGAGTCAAGTTTTGTGGGAGTGACGTCATAGTAGGTTGTATTGAAGTTGCACACTGATTTGGCCACCCCGCAGCAGGGGCGAAATGAATTACATCATCGCAAAACCATGTGCTGTACATTTCTTTGGAGTGCAGAGTCTTTGTTTCGTGAAGTGTGGGTCTTTGAGTTGTGAACATTTACCATTAAAAACCTTTTTTGTTTTTCCCTGGAAATTCTTCTCGGAACATATAATTCACAGGCTGTATAATATTTATTATATTCGTTTGAAAGGTCATTGAAATGACCATTTCTGGATATTTTTACTGTCGGGGTAAATAAAAGTCTCGGATTGCAAAATCACCCTGACCCCACGTGTTGAAAAAGTCTCTTTAATTAAAAAAATGGCTTCAAAGAGATATATCACTTTTGCGTTAATAGCTACCACACGTTGGCAGAAGTAAAATCTATTCCTTAACAATCCAGCTTCATCATGTGGACATTTCAGCAAAATCGAACAAAACAAGTTTTAATTATTTAGAATTTCACTTGTAGCACAATACACCTGTACACCCGGGAAGGGCACTCCTGCGAATTTTGGATAGGGGTGTGCCGCAAAGGTTCTTGAACCCTAACCCTATTTAAGGACTACGAAAGCGAAAACTGATACCCTTTTTAAGGCCCAAACCCGCAAAATGACACCCCATTCAAGGCTATTAAACCACTGTTGCACAATCATTTGTTAATACTTAAACGGATACATCAAATTTAAGAACAAACATTCGTTTAGGATGGCATTTTCACACTCCAGTATTATATTTAAGAAATAGAAAACATGTACCATGTTTGTATCGAGTTATATAAAAACAAGTGGAAGTTTGGGAGAACGAGAAATGCTGTGGGAACACGAGCCGCAGGTGAGTGCTTCCACAGCTTTTTCAAGTTCTCCCAAACTTTCACAAGAGTTTATATAACTCGATACAAACACGGAGTACATGTAATTGTTTTCTATTTCTTTTAGAAAACACCGCTACGGGAAAAAGGAAAAGAACTTGTTAACTTTGATTATCAAAATGTAAATTCTCTTTGCTTGCACCATCACTACGTCAACAGCGCGCACTAGTTCTGTGTCTCTATCGAGTTATACAAACACGATTATGAACCAATCAGTGCACATGCTTTCTTAGGACTGTTTTCTAAAATACAATAATATAATTATTTAGCTACCCTATCTAAGGACCACATCAAGAACACAGTAACAAAAGGGTTAAAAAAGGTACTATTTAAGGACCGAGAACCTAAAAAACCATACCCTATTCCACGGCACATACCTATATAGCCCATATATGGGCCTGTACATAAGTGGTTGCTCAAATATAGTGTCCAATATCTTGGGAAGCAAATACATGTAACAGATCACTTTGTAACTTCCCATTTTACGTGTGCAATGGTTATAGTTTATCAACAAGTATTGTCATTTGGAAGAACCTATGTATAATAAAATGTTGAAGAGGCAAGGAGAATGTTGCAAAATCACTATGTAATGCATAACAGCTAATTTGCCTAAAATTTTAAAAAACTAAAATTTCACTCTCTAGCCAATAGCATAAAAAATTTCAATCACACAGAAATATTCAGCAGGACAAAATGACATTACAAGCAAAATTACAGCTCATTTCGCTTATTTTTCAAACAACGGGAATTAAAAGTTGAAGGCTAGTTGCTGTTTTCTTCCTGTGCAATACTCAGGGTCCAACAGTGTTCACGCCATTCAAATTGGAGGCTAGTGCCTTCCACATGCACCTAGAAGAGAAGACCATTCATCTGAATAGAGTTCATAACATTGTTAACCATTGAGACAGGAAGATTTTCAGACATTTGTCACAGCGGTGAAGAAATGATTGATTTTTGTATTCTGAAACACGTTTTTCAAGTATATTTGCCAAGAAAAATTCAACATTACTTACCCATGCGAGAGCCTGTACCCCAGCTTCTCGTTATCGCATCTCGTTGAAACTGCGCTACAACACAGTTCAGTTATTGGTCTCTTCAAATCCTGCTAAATTTTGCAGTCTCGGGTACATTTAAAACAAAGAAAATTTACAAATATTGAAACAGAAACATTGTTCTCTGTTGAATGCCATATTTACCAAGCAAAGCGATCTAATTAGCATGTTTTCAAGCATTTTTCTGCAGCAACGTATACAAAACAGCGAAGGAGTTCTGTGTAACATCTCCTACTTAAACACAGGGAGTGTTTTGGTGAAAAATTTATAAAGTGCCTTTGACTGTAAATGAAGAAATAAATGCTTCTTTGCAATTCTGCATGCTTTTCCGGTTATTTTTATTGTATTTTAGCCAATATGGTCATGTTAACAGCATTATGTTGTCAGGTGCCATGTCCACAAAGGATTCTGGGTATTCTTGAAATAAGCCATAAATAAGAAACAAATGATGAAGACTCACCAAAAATAGTTCTTTGATGATAACTATTACTTAAAATCTGAGGCATTATGGTAGTTTGGGTATACTCTACACCTTTTCATGAAAATGCCCCTTGTTACACCAATGTACATGTGTATTGTGCTACTAGTCTTTGTAACTGATACCTCGCTCAAGTGCTTGTCAAGTGCTTGAGTAAACACAGGGAGCTGCTGTTGCCCATAGCAAGCAAAAAATCTGAACGTGAAGCAACGTTTTGGTCCGAGAAAAAAAAATGAATGGGAACATCTTTGTCGAACTTTTAAGTGATTTAGCGAAGAAAATGACCTCGGTGAGCTAGAAAAGAGAACGAAATAAAAACAAAGCGGCTCTGTGCGAAGCCGATAATTTATTCAATTTGTTCCCCCCTCTGTCCTTTAACATGTACAGGTTAAAAAAAGCTCACCAAGAAGCCAGTTACTGGTCGCAAATTACTTTTTATACCCTTATAAATGTCCTGACTTCCATCTTTGAAAGATTTGGTCTCAATTTTTGAGCAAATATACATTTCACCGTTGGTAGGCTGGCATACTCTCGAGTGGGGGACAGGTCTGATGTAACGCCGATTTCCTGTTACGCTTTTAGGTCACCATGACTTAATTTATACTGGTAGGCAGGAGGGGTGGATAGAAAAAAAGACACCTTTACACGAACACACTCATAATCAATGACTAGAAGTAATCATAGATTATGAGTGCGTTCGTGTAAAGATGTCCTTTTTTCTATCCACTCTTCCTGCCTACCAGTATAAATAAAGTCATGGTGACTTAAAAGCATGACAGAAAATCGGCGTTACATCCGGCCTGTCCCCCACTCGAGAGTATGCCAGCTGGCATCAGCGAAATGTATATTTGCTCAAAAATCAGGACCAAATCTTTTAAAGATGGAAATCAGGAAATTTGTAAGGATATAGAAAGTAATTCGCGACCAGTTACTGGCTTCTAAGGCTAAAATTATCAAGAGGTAAGCTTTTTTAACCTGTACATGAGGTTAACAAAGTGAGTAAATTACCAGCTTTGTTTTTATATCGTTCTCTTTTGTAGCTCGCTGAGATTATTTTCTTGTCTAAATCACTTAAGAAAAGTCTGACAAAGATGTTCCCATTCAATTTTTTTTTCTCGGACCAAAACGTTGCTTCATTTTCAGGTTTTTCACTTGCTATGGGCCACAGCGGCTCCCTGTGTTTACTCAAGAACTTGATAAGCACTTGAGCGAGGTATTAATTACAAATTTTAAATAAAAGGTTTAAAACTTGTCTTGTTCGACTTTGCTGAAATTTCCACATGATGAAGCTGGATTGTTAAGAAAATAGATTTTGTGGTAGCTATTAAGGTGAAAGTGATAAATCGCTTTGAAGTTGTTTTTTTTTTAAAGAATTTTTTTTAACGTGTGGGTTCAGCATAACTTTGTAATCCGAGACTTTCTTGACCCAGGAAAGGTCTGACCTTTCAAACAAATATAAAATTATATCTGTTCCGAGAACCGCACTCCAAAGAAATATACAGCACATGGTTTGGTGATGATGAAATTCGTTTCGCTCCTGTGGCAGGGTGGCCAATTTGGTGCGCAACTTTGATACAACCTACCATGACTCACTCCCATAAAACTCGACTCAAGACCGCATTATGAACTGCGTTCTACGAATGCAATTACTTCTAGTATAGTTATTTAGTTCCATCATTTTCCTTCCCTCTCCATACATAAGCAGCAGCCAACGCAAATGCTTTTCTTCTTTGGCTTCTGTGCACTAATTCATAATTGAATCATCAGGTGTATTTAATTATTGTGCAGTGTAAATTTCCTTGTATTATTTAATATCCATTAATCATAAAAATTATGTTTTCCTTGATTGTGATTGGTTTAAAAAACTCCTATTTTCCACTAATTCACTCGTCAAGTTGTTATCTGACAGTTTGTTTTTGGACTGATCAATAAGCCAATCACAATCAAAGTTGTAGTTTAAATCAAGCAATCACATTTTAAGTTGTAGTTTAAATCAACCAATCACAAACCTTGGTTTCAATCACCATAGAAACAGTGTACAAACTAAATTGGGGCTTTCTTCATAATGGAGAATTTTTTCCCTAGAATAATGGCTATATTTTAGAAGACGGTAGTGATATCTTTTTTCTTGTGGCACAAATTATTATGCCAACAATCCAGACAAGTTCCTTTGTGGATATGTTGACATGTTCAGATGAAGTTCAGCCCACAGTATCATTTATCGCTTCATGACAACTGAAAATGGAGGCAAACTTCCACCCGACTAAAATACCACTGCACAGTATTTCCTCCGGTGAAAATCCTCATTTTGTTCAACAAAACATAGGAGCAATGGCAGTAGCTCATTTTCCCCTTGTATCGGACCAAGAAATGTCAGAAATAAAAAATACTGTTCAAGCAACCAAAACATGGATGGTAGCATGGGCAGAATTATGTTAAAAGCCTGAAACATTAATGTATTAAACTGTCAGTAAAAGATGAGAATTATCTCACATTGCTAGTGGATACGTGCCAGCACAATCCCGCTCGACAACTGTGGTTTCTTCAACATCTGCTTCATCAGCAAGGCGTTTCCCTTTGCACAGTTCGGTGCCTGCAGCTTCAGAAATTCCATCAACTGCATGCGTGACGGAGAATGTTCGATCAACATTTCCAATCAGTTCAAACCAAGTTTCTTCAGTGAATGTGGCACAATTCACTGGTTATGTCATCCATGTAGAGCATGGCCACTAAACAGAACCTCTGAGTGCCATTTCAAATTTTTAACAGTTGTGTGTTTAAACCAACAACTTAGGAGAAAGTCCCTGTCCTGAAAAGCCAAGGAAATGAAGAATCATCATTGACTCTGGCTCTGATTAGTTTACAGCTTGATGTGAGCTGTCGATCAAGTAATTTTTCTCAGTGAATTCTGCACAAAAAACTGCCCTGCTGTGTTGTGTTTGGGATTTTAACCAGATTCTGCTAAGTTCTTCTGCGCAGTTGTGTGTTTTTCATGCATGGTTAAATTTTTGACTGACCTTAGATTGTTTTTCACTAAGCAACCGGCAAATGTGGTCAATTTCAGAGTAACATTAAACAATTTGCGCCTTCTTTGTCAGGCTTTTAATGCAGATTTTTAACTTGGCTATTCTTCTTTTCTTGGAAATTGTAATTTTTATAATAATAATAATATTTATTGATAATATTTATGATTAATTGGTAATAAGACTTATTCGGTCTGTAATCGTACTCGTGATAAACAAATCGGACGACTGTGCACCGGCATGATTACAGACCAAATTGGACTCCACTCTGTCCTATCGCCATTACTAACAGTGTATTTATAATTGAATAACGTCTCAATAATGGTGTAAAGTCCACTCGCTACTAGAAATTGTCTGAAATTTAAACCCAGATTGCATTGCATCCCCCAGGAAATTTTATTCCTAATGATGTCATTTCTGGACAATAGTTTGCCTACTAATGATAGCTAACTGTTCCGATTTTGTTATTTTTAAGTGATGACTATGAAGTCATTTCTTACAGCTGGCATACAGGATGTTGCGCATATGTCACATGATTTATCCTGAATCGAAGTGAGGAGAACTGGGAAGTAAACCCGTTTCCTTACAAACAGCTATCTTGATTTTTTGGAATTGAGTGAAATTGTTTTTTAACAGCTTGTAGCATTGACAAAGTGTTGGTTAGATTGAATCCAGTGGTTAAATGCAGGTATTGATACTGGAGTTATTGTACCATTTTATCCATTGTTGGATAAATTTAGCTCACAAACACATCAAATTTTATTGCACAGCTTGTGATAGATATTGAAAGTATCACTACTGTTGAGACCAGACATACCAGAAGGCAACTGACAGCAGTTTCTTGAAAGGATTGAAAAGATTAGCTGTCTGAAGTCTTTGTTCTGCTTGAACATACATCTCATTTGATAATGTAATGGAAAGTTCTGTTCTATGTGTTGTTTAGGTTTTAATTTATTGGGCTTCCAACATAATTGAGTCTCAAAGTGGCTTTACATTGCCCCTTCAGTTACTTGGCTTGCCAATGGTATGGAAATAAATCTGGGGCTTTGTTCTTCAAAAACAAAGGTCATTCCCATTCATGAGATGTCTTCCCTGCTAGCAGAGGCTCTTTTCCTGGTGTTCGCTGACGAGAGAAAAGAGACCTCTGCCATGGATCGAAAATGGCTTTGATATAACCGCCGTCCACGATCTTGGACGGCTGTATTACAACGCATGCTCCTGGCGGTGTTTGCTGACCGTAACTTGAGCCTGTTGCGACTCGCGCATTTCTTTACATTAATTCTGCTGTCATTTATTGAGCCCACATTATAAACATAACGCGCTCGTTTGCTCGAAAGATTTCTATCGTAAAGAGTTACAAAGTTTTCTTTTCTTTCATTTTGGATTACCTCGACGATGGAAAGATTAAAAAAAAGGAGTGGAGAGCAGTTCAAGGCCCTGCTTCATTTTTTAAACCGGTGAGATACGTTTGCGTGCTTGGCGATGGGGATCCTTGTTGTACGAAAGGTGAAAATTCTGCCATCTAACCTACTTGTTGTGGTTCTTTCACCGCTAAACGCACTCATATCTGACCAATGTGAGTCCTGTCAAAGGCTCGAGCTGAAAGCTGTTGAAATAGAGCGGGAGCCGTTCAACAATGACGATACACTGACGGAGCTCAAAAATGCCTAAGTGGCTTACTGCAGTCCGGAAACCTTGGAAAACATCCGATCCAAGTAGTTCTTTTTAAGGATGGACGATCGGTTGATTGGCATTGTTGTGGAGAAATCACATTGCGTCTGTTGCGTAGTGAGCTGGTAGGCCTAATCGCTCGGCCTAATCTCGGTTTGTCGATGTTTCCTGTTTGAGCTGCTGTTTGAGTGTCGTTCTAGTGAAAGGTTTTATTTTCGTCACGTGTAACGAACATTACGTGTGCTGGCTCGGTCGCTAAGCCAGGGAGCATGCTCAATGTAGCCATTTTTGATCCATGGCAGAGGTCTCTTTTCTCCAGTCAGCGAACACAGGGAAAGAGCCTCTGCTAGCAGGGAATGAGATGTCCTGATGGCTATCATACTGAAAATTGAACAGCTATGTAGTTGAAATTTTTGTACATGGCATACAAGTTCATACAGTCAGCGGCTCAATGTGAAGGCTCAAGTAATTTTTCTTTTCCCTCACTAACATTGGTGAAAAATGGTAGAATTTATTTTGAAGCGGTGAAACTATGATACCTTACACAGTTTTAAACAAAGAGCAGGCTTAAAAGAAGGATAACCCAAGACAATATAGTTGTCTTGTTATTTTCTGGTTGCACAATGAATAGTTTTACTTTCACACCACTTCGTCACACCAAGTCACAGTATTGAAAAAAGCAAACCCCAAACTTCTCTTAGAACAGAACAGAACAGAACAGGGGACTTCTAAGTGAAAGAGAATCCTGTTACATGTATGTAAGCTGAGCACAAAACTGAAGGTCTTCGAAATGGTAGCCAATGTTTACAGATGTTTACAAGCGTGGAAAGCATCATAAGTCCTTCAGTACATCATTCATTTAAGATGTCGCAGGTTCTGGAAATAAAAAAGGCACATTTTAACCAATGTTAAACTGTGTTGGGAACCATGAGAACAACACACAAAGCAATATATTTTCTTCAAAAAAGTGTTAACTTTTGAAAGAGTTTGGGGATGCTGACCAGCCCATCTGAGAGGATTCAGGCAATTTCAGAAGGTTTTATACTCACCCTAGGGCTCTAGCCAGCTCTGACAAGAAGTGAAGTAGTATGGCAAATTTGGCAGATTTTAGTGTGAATGATAAAGTTATTTGGGAACCATGAAAAACATTACAAAGATTTATTTAACAATACAGCTGATCTGTTACTGTACAAAATTGCCTTTATGCTAAGATTTGGGGACATTGGAAATCTTTCACTGTTGTGACTTGGGAAGGACAAATAAATCAAGGTAGAGTAAAATTACACTTCTTTGTTGATAATTTGACCAAGTATGGCACGTGTGCATGTGTGCGGGGGCCATGACGTATGAAATTGTATGCCATGTAAATAAAAAGAGAGGAAATTATGCAATACCTTCAAAACTTAAAGAAGAACTTTGTGAATTATAGGGTTTACCTCGGTGTTAAAACCTTTGAAGCTTTTCTTTGTTTTGTTGCTATTATTAGGGTTAGGGTCTATTATGTTGGCTTCTTTGTATTGTTTGTTTTACTTCACTGGTGAGTGTTACAGGTTCTTACACCAAATTAAAAGTGATTTAATGAGGTGATGAGATATATTTAAATGGGTTTATTATTTTGGAAATAATGATTTTCAAATTAAATGATTGAAAATATTAATTTATACAATATTTTTTAATCTGGTTATTAATTCACCCCTTCTTCCATTCTGTTTGTAGAACACTGAAATAGTTAATAATAGTGTATGCTGCTTTATTTCACATAGTTATTAGTTCATTTACAAGTATTGAACAAGAGGCAGTAACAACCATGCATGTAAGATGCAAGATATGTTTCACTAGTCAAGACAGTGAAGATCAGTTCTGACTCAGGCTGTTAATCATTCTTTCAGATTCATTTTACAGTAAAACCCTGCATGTATTAATTTTATGTAAGAATCTAATTACAGCAACCTGCTGGCATAAATTTGCTGTAATTTTAATAGCCAGAAACATAAGAACCTGTTTAACCAAGCAAGATCAAGCATGCTCTTATAAGTACATGGGTTACAGTTAAATTATGATAAACAGTTTAGCCTTGCTGAGTGTGACTTTGAGGTTACAAATGAACATTATAAGAAAATGCATAACGCAATTGTGGATAAATGTATTATTTTCAAGTACCAAACAGCTTGAAATGTAGGTTTATTTATTTTTCCGGTAATTACTGTAACTCATAGATCTCCTTCAAAAAATTAACAGTCTAATTAAACAACAAACGAGTAAAGGGGGTAAGTTTCTACAGAAACTGTGGTGCTGCGTCGGTGGGAGTATTACAAGTCCGACGAAGGGCTAGCGCTTGAAACGTCGGCTTCTGAATCTCTTTACGGTGGCTAATTCACATTATCAACTCAGTTGATAAAACCAAATTATCTAATTAAACAACAGGTTACTTGGCCTAAATTGCCAATAACTACACCAAGATACAGAAACCCATTTTGCCAGACTTCAAAACGTGTAGCTTCTTGTATGTGGGTTTTGACTGAATTTATGTTGTACTAATTGCCAATATGTTACCCTAAAGGAGTAGTGAACAAAACAATAGTCAATTCTTGATCATTGCAATGCTCCTTTTGGCCATATTTCACATCAGAAACCAAGCAGACAGGGTAAACAAATATCAGCTATGTTCAAACAAGATCCAGGAAATGGTGGCATATGAAATATACATGTATTTCTTATGTACAGTGTATGTACAGTACTTCATTGAAATGCGCTTTTGTTTCTGTAAGAATAAAACTTTGGTGGAAATCATGCTTGAATATTTACTAGACCAATGGCAACCCCTTCCTTTATTCTACATTGGAACAATTGGTTATAGACAGAAGTTTTTCTTTTAACTGCTTCTGAATGATGTGGGTTTTTTTTACACCCGTGAGTGTGACTTAAAACTTAAGATTTTGAATGGATCCTTATTGAAAGCTGCAAACATGGCTGAATAACGAAAAGTTAAAAGCCGGAGGAGACAAATTACTTCCTTTGGTGCATCAGAAAGGATTTTGCTAAGTCCTGCCACTCCTCTGTGCATTATTTTTCAGTCGTCCTGTTTCATTTTTTTAACTTCTCACTTCACACAGGTTGTACCTTCGGTTACCTCTAGTTACATGTACATTTTAGCATCCGTTTGTTTGTTTATGTTCCAATTTCCTAGCCAGAATTTTAGAAATGTTAGTTAAATGTCATCCCTCCTGCATGCATTGTATGCTGTATATTTTGAAATACCTGTATTGGAAAGCAGAGGCACTTTCTAATCTAGGTTTTTTTGCTATTTTCAGTGGTCCTTTTGACTGAACCACAAGTCATAGCTGGAGGTAAGATTTACACTTATAGCACTTTGCTAATTTTCATCTATAAGTTGATTAAGGTAAATGAACTATAGCAGCGATGTTTCAAGTCATTTGTTGTAGTGTGTAGTGTGTAGTGTGTTATGCTTCATGCTCAGGGGCTGAGCACTAGTACTGGGTACCAGCAGGACACCAGGTTGTGTTCAGGTGCTTAAGCTTATAACACTGTGCATTCTCTGAAACACTTTAACGGTGAACTTCATCCATGTTATGTAAGTTTCACGTTTGATATTACTTTTTGATATGGCTATTATATTTTTATAATATCACTTTTCTATTTAAAACAAATGACTTCGAGTTGGGGCAAAATGAACTGTTTCCTCTATAAGGACGCTACTTTAATTGAATGGCTGGGGGCAAGAACGTCCCCTTGATTTTTCGGCTATTTTTGAAAGTGCTCAAAAATAGCTGAATTTTGCCATGTGGGTTTTGTTTTACCTGCAAAACATTGTTCTGTAGTTTTTTTCGCCGGGTTGCTCTTCGTTTTGGAGAAATAACGTATGCAAAAAAAAGGCACTTTTCCTAGCGGCATCTTTTTGTTGAACGCGAAGCAAAAGAAACCTTTTGTTTTGCAAGACAATGAAATCAACGAAGCGTCAGATCAGCCACCAGTTGTAAAGACGATACAAGTATTCTATTCATAAATAAAGCCAACCTTAATTAACTTGCGTTGATAGCACAAGCGATTAAGGCGCTGCACTGGGGAGCGATTATCAAGTTCCATTTCGGATCCATCAGACGTCACTCTGATACCCTACAAACTGTGACCGTAGCAAGGAAGTGCGCATAGACACCAAGCTAAACATGGCCTAAAGCATGGGCCACATTACGCTGCAATGACACTGGTTTGTGACCTTTTATCATTGACTAAATAGCACACCAAAACAAGATGATCTAAGATCGTAAGTTGTGCTGTAGCTAGATGTGCTGCTACCAGTGTTGATTATTTGTGGGGCTGCAGAAGTTCTAAAAATAATATGTGTGATATGTACTGTGCTAATAGATGCATGTCTCAAAGAAATATCATGAAACTGAATGAAAAACGTATTTCATCATGGAAACTTTACTTGTGTGAACTGACCAATAGATGAAAGTGAAAGCTACAGTAATCATATAGCCTACTCTCGAAGGTTACACACTGGGTACCCTATAAGTATAATACTTTTTATCTGTTTCCTATTACCCTCTCTGAGATTTTTATTTCAAACTTAAAACGTGGCAAGTCTCCTTTTCCATATAGTCTGCGGGGAAATATCCTTAAAACCATTAGAAATGTTATATCTGTCCCATTAGCAAGCCTATTTAATACTTCCATTTCATCTGGAGTAGTATCAGAGAAATTTAAAGTTGCAAATGTGGTCCCTGTTTATAAAAGAGTCACAAACTAATGTTATTAACTATCGCCCTATCTCTCTACTTTCTATATTTAACAAGAACCGCGGTGCGGTTGTAACCACACTCTTTTATTATTTTTTAATCTTTATGTGAACGTTCAGCTTGTAAAACATGACATAGTTACCACCATCATCTATCGTTACATAACGACTGAATTTCATTACGCGAAACGTGACTCTCGCTGCCCATATGCTGAAAGGCGTGTCTGATTACATTCTTTGCATAGCGCGAGTCTAGTGTGACTTGTAGTCCGAGAATTTTGCTTACGTCTAAAGAAAAAATACCTTGACCTTTCAAATGAATATAAATATACACATGTTAAAAGGGTTTTATATGAGCGCTAAGCGAGAAAATTCCACCATTCATTCTGGCGAAGTAAACACGATTTTATTTATCACTGTCAGCGCATTCAATGGCTGACGCCAGGAGTAATACCCTTTTAGCGCATTCCCTTCGAAAGAGAACAGAACCAAAAATTCCAGATTACAAAATCTTCTGTTTCGCACGCAAAACAAAAATACAGCTTAACTCTGGATAATTTCAGCCTTAGTAGCCAGCAGCTGGTCCCAAATTAGATACTTTATCCTTGCAAATGTCCTGATGCCCATCACTTAAGGATTTTGGCCCAAGTTTGACCAAATAAACATATTTCCCATCGGCGGCCATTGTTTGTCTAAACAGTTAATTCGTTAACTTGTCAAAACCGTCCTGGGGGGGGGGACATGACGAAAAGAACTGTGATTGGCTGATAATGACATCATCCGCGGAGGTTTGGGATTTGTAACCGACAAAACTAAAACAAAAATAAACCAAAGGCCGAGCAAGAACCGCCCTGCCTACAGCTGCGCAATTAATAAAAACCTAGAGAAACCTAGATCTATAACAGGCTATTAACATTTCTAGCAAAAGAAAACATTTTTAAGGGACAATTTGGTTTCCATCCTAAACACTCAACTGACTATGCTATTCTTAGCGTAATATTATTGATAAAGTACAAAAGGCAGTTGATGAGGGTGAACTCTTACTTATGGGTTATTTTTAGATTTCAGTAAGGGATTTGATACAGTAGATCATAATATTCTAATTGATAAACTTGAATAGTATGGAATAAGAGGCATCGGTAAAGACTGGTTTACTTCATACATGTATCTTAAATATTGTAAGCAAATGGTTACTGTAAATGGTGCCATATCTGACCTTGTCGCTGTTTCTTGTGGGATTACTCAAGGCTCAGTAGTGGGTCCAATTTTATTTCTATTATATATTAATGACTTTCATAAATGCCCAAGCCCCTTTAATTTCCTTTTATTTGCTGATGATGCTAATTTGTTTCATAGACACAGAGATATTGCAATCTTAAGACAACACATTACCACTGGGTTAAAAATGTAAATAGATGGCTCAATATCGAAAAATCAAGTGATGTCATATTTCATCCCTCTCAGAAAAAGATATCAGTTCTGATGACTTTAATTTGGCAATAGATGATGTTTGTCTTAAGAGGCAGAGACCTATTAAATATCTTGGTGTCTTTATAAATTCAAATTTTTCATGGAAACCGCATATTGAGTATATCTCAAAAAAACTTAAGAGGAGTCTACAGGAATATTAAAGTAAAATCCATTACTAGGTAGATATCAATACCTTAACTGCCCTATACTATGCACTGATCTATCCTTTTTTGATATATGGTATAATTGCCTAGGGCGTATTCAACTACTCTTAACCTCTTTATGTTTTACAGAAAAAAGCATTGCGCCTTACAACATTTTCAAAATTTGATGAGCACTTAAGTCCCCTCTTCAAAACCTTAAATATTATAAAACTACATAATCTTGTTGTTAAGATATGATAATGAATGCCACACTGTGCGTTCCTATTGGTTGATTTACGCAATATGTTTTCACGTTGAGTGTGTTAGGCTGTTGACTTCTGTTCTGTATGGTTCGGTTCGGTTCTAGAGTTCTTTATTAAAAGGTGTCCTGAAGATAGTTTGTACTGGTTCGGTTCGGTTCTAGAGTTCTTTATTAAAAGGTGTCCTGAAGATAGTTTGTACTG
>CM042754.1:9742010-9753653 GCA_022496165.2 Catalaphyllia jardinei
GTTCTAGAGTTCTTTATTAAAAGGTGTCCTGAAGATAGTTTGTACTGAGTGACTTGAACAGATCCTCTTATCAGGTTATGGGCTCAGGACGTGGAATTATAATTGTTATTTAACGTTGTTTTGCCTTGGAACATGACGTCGATGTCGGAAAGTATAAAGATTGAGAAGCTGAACAGGAAGAATTACCAGTCATGGAAGTACAACATAAAGCTTGTTTTGATGTAGCGTGGTCTATGGGGATTTACATAAGAAGGTCAAGAAACTCCCCCAGCAGAAACTGTAACTACAGCTGTGAAGAGCGCTTTTCGATTGTGATCTGACAAAGCCTATACGCTGATTGCATTAAATGTGGAAAAAGATCTGCAAGTTCACATTTCCTTGGTGATTAACCCGCTCGAAGCATGGAAAATATTGCAGAATCAGTTCGAGTTTGTATCGGTCACACAGATTGTCTGTATAAATCGTAAGTTTTACGGAGCTAGCATGAACGAAGATGCAGATTTGATGCAACATCCATATGATCGAATAATATATGAAGCAGAAGGAAAACAACAAGGCAGAAGAATCTGCCGACAATGCGCTTTTGTCAATAGGGGGATTCATGCTGACGTCATTGTTTACATTTTCGCTCATTTGCATACGACTTTGCGCACAGAAGAAAACTTGTTAGATATATATTGACTCCAGGCAGCTAAAGAGCTAGTGAAACTTAATACATAGTAAAAGTTTTAGCACTTTGGGTGTAATATTCAAGGAGACATTGTCTTTCAAAAACTGCAAAATTTCTGGGTGGCAAAAGCGCTAATGAGCTAATACATTCTTTGTAAAATTTTGAGTTTTTAAACCCGCGTTGTACAAAAAGTATTCAATACATCAGGCTAATATTCATTGGCGGAGTTAATCCTAGTATGACCTTTCAATATTCAAAACTGATTTATTTGTAGCTCCATCAGAAACTGAATTGGTTATGCTAATGAGGCAAATATTATAAACAAGGATTCCCCCATAGAGGAAGAAATTTCAACCAAGGAAGAAATCAAGCATGTGGTGGAAGCCATGGTGCCAGTGGCGGTCATGGCGGTTGTTTTCCGAATTTCAATTCCATTAAAGGTTCTCAGTCTTCAATTAGAAAAACACAAAGGATGGATGGGCACATTGTAAAGAACTGTCAGTACAGTAACAAACAGAACAACAGCAGAAGAGAAAGTTCAAATATGGCCGAACTGGAAGGAGTCGCATTAATTTCAAGTACGTACAATGAATCGATCAAATGAATGGTTCATTAACTCAGCAGCACCAAAGCATATGACAAATGACAGAAGCATTCTGGAGAATTATGTGCAGTACAATCAACCAAAGGACATTTACCTTGGAGATAGCACAGTGATTCATGCCCTTGGTGAAGGGAAAGTAAGACTGTACAGTAAACAGTACCGATGATGTTGTCCTTGGCTTGCATAAAGTATTGTTTGTACCAAAGTTGACCAAGAACGTACCTGCAATGGCGTTAATGGGAGCAGAAATTCGTTTTGACAAGGATAAATGTTTAGTACTTAAGGATGGTAAGGAATTTGTCATTGGTTGTTTATTGCATGACAAACTGTACTCTGTCAATACCAATGAGTATGCTCAAGTTTCAACATCTGACGGTACGGCATCACCTGAAGTTTGGCATCGTAAATTGGGTCATCTTAACTACACCTATGTGAACCAGTTGACAAAGAAAGAAATGGCTGATGGAATGAACTATGATTCAGGCACTCAAACCCAGAAGGATTGCGAGGCATGTGTCCTTGGTAAAATGGTGGTAGTAAATACATGCTTACCTTCACAAATGATTTTTCAAATGCAAGAGTGAAGTACTTTCAAAGTTCATGGAATATGTCAATTCTGTTGAGAAACATACTGGTTGTCACTTTACAAAACTGAACATTCTGTCAGAGGAAGATGTTTAAGTCCTCAGGAGTGACAATGGAGGAGAGTACACTTCCAACAACTTTGCCAAATTCTGTGCCGAGAGGGGTACATGTATTTCACATGAGTTCACTGTTCCATACTGTCCACAGCAAAATGGAGTTGCTGAGTGGATGAATCACACTATTATAGAGGGAGCAAGATCAATGCTCTACCATCCTAAGTTACCACTGGAATTCTAGGCAGAAGCCTACAGCACAGCAGTGTACCTTCACAACCGAAGTCCCACAACAGCATTGAAGGATCAAACCCCATTTGAATCCCTGTTTGGTAGAAGACCAGACAATTCTCAGCTGAAAGTCTTTGGCTCTGTGAGTTATGTACATGTTCCAGATGACCAGCGCAGAAAACTAGATGCTAAGGCCCACAAAGCAATCTTTGTCGGATATCCTCCTGGTGTCAAGGGCTACAAATTGTATGACCTGGAGAAGAAGAAGTTCGTTGTGAGTTGAGATGTTCAATTCTTTGAAGATAACTTTGATCATTTTAAGGAGGGACCCCCAGTAGATATGAAGAACATGTTTCCAGATATAAATGAAGGCAGTGAAAGTGTTCCAGAACACCCCTTAAAAGAAGAACCTGCAGCTCCAGAGCAATTTTAACCTCCAGATCAAAGGAATGAAAAAAACCTACATGTATGGTTCCAGAGAGTGTTAAACCCCCAGTTTCTGCCGTTCCACAGAATGTTGAAGCAGTGGGAGCACCAAATGAAGAAGTTCCGGTTATAAGAACATATGAAGATCAATTTATGGAAGAAGTTCGAAACCTAGGACCAGTAAAGGAGAGACGAAAGCCAAGCAGATTCCGAGATGATGATGATGATGTCTGCCTATTAGCTAATTCAGAGATGAAAGAGCCGAAGACAGTTCATGAAGCGTTGAATGGTGAGTAGTCCAGTCAGTTGAGAGAAGCCATGGAGTCAGAATATTCCTCTCTGTTGAATAATGATACCTGGGATCTAGTTCCTCCACCTGAAGGAAAGAACATAGCTGGATCCCGCTGGGTCTTGAAAGTCAAGCGTGATGAGAATGGTTCTGTAAATCGTTTCAAAGCTAGACTTGTTGCACAAGTATATTCTCAAGTGAAAGGTGTGGACTATGACAAAGTGTTTTCACCAGTGGCTCGAAATACATCTGTGAGATTGCTGCTTGTGCTAGCTAATGCACATGATTTGGAAATACATCAAATGGATGTGAAAACTACCTTTCTGAATGGTTCATTGGACTGTGAGATTTACATGTCACAACCAGAAGGATTTGTTGATCCTGACAGACCAAATCACGTTTGCAAGTTGAAGAAGAGCATTTATGGACTTAATTAAACAGTCAGCTTGTTGTTGGAACACTACTCTAGATGAGTATTTGAAATCAGTTGGCTATCACAAGGGTAACGCTGATGGCTTCATTTATGCGAAATCTGTGAAAGAAGCCAATGGTCACATCAGTTTTGTGATACTGGGTGTATACGTCGAATCATTCCAGTCTCTAATAACTCTGCATTGCTGAAAGCAGAGAAAGCTGCACTATGTGAAAGATTTGAGATGAATGACCATTGTGAAATCCACTATCTTCTTGGAATGTCTATCAAGCGAGACAGAGCGAGCAGAACACTGATAATGAGTCAGCCCAATTACGTGGAGAAAGTCCTCAGGAAATTTGGGATGGAAAGCTGCAGACCTGTTTCTACTCCACTTGAGCCAGGAAGAAAAGTTCAGAAGTTATCACCAAGTGATGAGCCCTTTGATGTCCAGACCTATCAACAGGCAATTGGATGTCTGACCTATGTGTCAACAGCAACAAGACCAGATATTGCTGCTGCAGTTGGGGTCTTATTCCAGTATAATTATGTCAAGACCAAGCAAGGATCACTGGATTGGCGTGAGGCGTGTTCGAGATACCTCAAAGGAACTTTGAAGTACGGTCTGAAATTTACTGCTCATGAAGAGGAACCAGAATTGTTTGGCTACAGTGATGCAGATTGGGCAGGAGATGTTGACACTTGAAGATCAACATCAGGCTATATGTTTCAGATTCGAAGTAGCACAGTCAGTTGGTCAAGCAGGAAACAAGCTACAGTTGCGAAGTCCTCTACCGAAGCTGAAAATGTTGCTTTGAGCTCAGGTACATAGGAAGCTGTATGGCTACGCCGTTTAATGGAAGAACTTGGAAGACAGATGGATGGCCCGACTACCATCTACGAAGATAACCAAGGAGCCATTGAACTGGCAAAGAATGCCAAATACCATAACCGAACTAAACACACATGACAAAAGGACTTGCAAAACTTTCCTTTGAGAAACTGAGAAATTTATTAGGCATACATGATATTATGTAATTTCCATTGTTACAAGCTTTAGGATTCTGAGTGGATCAGTATTTTATCGTGCAGCATAGTTATCAAGTGGGAGTGTTAAGATATGATAATGTATGCCGCACTGTGCGTTCCTATTGGTTGATTTACGTAATATGTTTTTGCCTCGTGTGTGTTAGGTTGTTCACTCCTGTTCTGTACGGTTCGGTTCTGTTCTAGAGTTGTTTATTGAAAGGTGTCCTGAAGATAGTTTGTACTGAGTGACTTGAACAGGTCCTCTTATAAGATCGCAATATTTATGTATAGGTTTAAGAATAGATTATTACCTCTTGTGTTCAATAATTTTTTACTGATGTCAGCCAAGTTCATCAATATAATACACGATCTGCTGCAAAACAGTCTTATTACCTCCCTAAAGTAAGAACTATGGCAAATTTAATATAAGACTTCAGGTGCCTGTGATTTGGAATGCAATAAAATAATGAACAAGTCAAAACTGGCTCTCTTTCAAAATTTAAATGAAGTGTAAAGGAACAATATCTTTCATTATATTGATGTCATTATACCAAAATATTGCTTTCTACATAATTATAGTTATTAGAATTATTATATATCCTCCATAGAATGTACTTCATAGAAAGTGCGACGTATGGATTTTTATTCACAAGTTGAAAAACTTTAAAAACGACCGAATGATCGCAGTGAACGAGTGAGTTTTTCAAAGTTTGCAATGAGTGAATAAAAATCAGTACAAAGCACTTTTTATGCTGTAATTTGTTTATTGTATATATAGTGAGAATTAAGCATATTATATGCAGAACAGCAAAAATTCAAGACTGATGTAAATGACCGAACGTAATAAATAACAGATTCGTTTTCCCATCCAGCAAGTAAAATACAATATGGGGAATTCGTATTTAAAACACAAAGTGTGAAATCTTTTTGCTTGTCCGTGACAGCGCTTCGCACTGTGCAAAGACAAATTCGGAGTCTGTTGCCTTGCGCTGTTTATAGAAATGGCGAATGTTCCTCCTTGAAACAGAGATAAGACTTGCTGAGGTGACTGTTGGCTGAAGCTGAAGTGCTAACGATCAAGATGTTGGATATATTCCGCTGCTGTTTCCGAAAGTGAACTAAAATGGGAAGCCAAAGCCATATTTTTAAAACCTAAACTTCAAGCAGGCGCTGATTTCGAGACCACACTTCTGGGAAGCCATTTAGGTGCTTTGCTTTGATTGGTTATATTTTCACATGGGAAGAATGCTATATGCAAAGTTGGATGTATCGCTCTTTCACCTGTGAAAAAATAGCACATATAGAATTCTTTTTGCAGGGTTTATTACCAAAAATTCTCGCGATGTATACATACCTCTTACTAACAGAGTTGGAGGTCCGTACCGTCAGTTACGGACCGAGTTTTTTTCTTTCGATTTATGGCCCAAGTGTGAAGCGCGTGGGCCATAAATCGTAGGGGAAAAAACGAGGATCCGATCTCTCTAACCTACGCTGTAAATATTTAATTTAAACCGCCAGCTCCCTGATGATTTTACCTCATTTCAGGAAGCTCGTTTAACCCTTAAATTTATCAAATCATATTTTTTAATTGACTGTAATTTCTGAATCAGGGGTAATAAAGTGTGTGTTGTCGTTGTTGTTGGGTACAGATTATTTCACTGGTGGAAAAAATTGCCTCTGTGCGAAAGAAAGGTGCGGATCACGCAAACAATGGAGTGTGAATAGTGTGACGATGCTCCCAAGAAATTAATAAACTTTAACTGCCCAGTTTTAACTTTTTGATGTTTTTTGCTAGGGTGTCTCAAAAACTAAGACCTAAGACCTAAGATCCAAGACCTAAGACCTAAGACGCCTCAGAATCTCAAAAACTAAGACCTAAGACCCCCGCTGAATCTCAAAAACTAAGACCTAAGACACCCTCTGAATCTCAAAAACTAAGACCTAAGACCCCCTCTGAATCTTAAAAATTAAGACCTATTTTTCTTTGAATCAGCAATGGTGTAAGTTGGAAAGCAAACAAATTGTTTGGTTTCGGTGAATGGGCTTTCTCCCGTTCGGATAGCTGCACTATAAATAGTGTGATCAACCGACGATGGGGCCGGTGAATTTTATCCGTTTCGTAGCGTTTCTGTGGTGCAAAGAGCAAAGAACGGGGATTTCGGAGTTTTGCCCGCGCAAAAAATGGGGCGAGAGCAAAATAAGAAGGAAGGGGGTGCTCTCGCCCCATTTTTCGCACGGGCAAAACACGGAAATCCCCTGTTCACTTCTTTGCACCACGGAAACGCTTGCTACGCAGGCTATCCGTTTCGGGAATAAAAAGTGAAATGCGAGTTAATGCATCAATACTTACATTTATTTTTATGCCAGTAAAGCCATTAAAATTTAGTTTAAGTATAGACAGGTTCACAGGGTTCGTACGGGTCCTGGAAAACCTGGAAAGTCCTGGAATTTTATTATGGCATTTTCCAGGCCTGGAAAGTCCTGGAAAAAGGCCACTAGCCCTCGAAAGTTCTGGAAATCTGTTAAACTCAGCTAAAAATATGACTTGTATGGAACACTGTTAGGAGAATTAACATTGAGATCTTGGGAGTGTAGGTGTTAATGTGAATTTTAGAACCCTTGAAAAATCAATCGGAGTCCTGGAAAAGTCCCGGGGTCTTAGGTCTTAGTTTTTTAGATTCAGCGGGGGTTTTGGGTCTTAGTTTTTGACATTCAGAGGGGGTTTTAGGTCTTAGGTCTTAGGTAGTAGTTTTTGAGACACCTGTTTATGCTAAGACCAATGAATATGGTTCCTAGAACTTTAATTAAATGATTATTTGGTTGACAGGGTCAGGATGTAATGGACTTGAAACTATTCATCTGTTCAACAATACAAATGGCTCAATCTACAGTCCTGGATATCCTCACAGTTATGATAACAACGAGAATTGTCGTTGGCTCCTTGTTGCTCCCAGTGGAAGCAAAGTGCTCCTATACTTCACAACATTTGAAGTGGAAAATGATTCAGGGTGTAGCTATGATAGTGTAGAATTGTTCGATGGACCCGACAATTCCTCAGCTCGTTTGTCAAAAAGCTGTGGTGGAAGTCTTCCTTCACCAGTCTATTCATCCAACAGATACATGTACATGCAATTCAAGTCTGATTTTTCCATGAGAGAAAAGGGGTTCGTGGCTCATTACAGGGAACTTAATGATTCATCAGGTGCGCGTTTATTAAACCATAGATAGTCCAACCTCTTTAGGCACACCAAAAGGGCAGACGTGAGTGTCAGTATGTATACAGGAAGAAAATACCGTGGCGGAGACGTCTTTACTAGGAACAGTTCACTTAGTCCCAGAATGAATCGGGAATTCATGTAGCCTTTCACTATGTAATACAGCCACTTTCATGATACAGACACTCAGGTCTGGCCCATCAGTGTCCATATTTAAGAGGTTGGACAGTATTCAACTGTATTGTATTTGTGCTCGCATAATAGGACTATCAATGTAACACGATAAAATAAGAGGTATCAGTTGGTCTGCCACTGTCCAACAAGTAAACCTAGCTGCTGGAGCTTATCTAACAGTTTTTCTACTACACCCTGAGTGGGATGCTAATCCATCACAGGGTAACCAGCCAGAGTCAAGTTCGCTGGCACCCATTAGTATAGCTGAGTGGAGAGAGGCAGTGTGAGAATAAAGTGTCAGGGCCAGGAACCCAACTTGATTACCCATGCCCGTTTCTCAGAGGTCCCGAAAAGGTTTTCACACCCAGAAAGCCATAGCAAAATCGCATCATCTTGAAATTAAATGAGAATGAGAATAATAGATAAGTAATAAGAATTAGAATAATAAGAATAAGAATAAGAGTAGGAGTAATAATAAGAACAACAGCAATAATTTTTTTAAACAATAATACAAACTTTATTGAGTACTTTTCATACAAACTCCACAGAACGACTTACAGTCTTTACAATATTTTTTAATTTACCTGCTTTATGCTGCTTTATCAAATAAACCATGCACGTGTGTAAAATTCAGCTCAATGGTGTGGCCCAGAGGATGCTAACAAAGAAATTAAAAACAGTTTATTGACAGCTCACTTTCACAGTTGCACTGGCTTGATTACAGTCATTATGAGGTGCTGACTGACATGGAACCTGTTTCTAACATTTAGCATCCAATGCAACAAATGTAAAAAATCATAACCTGGTCATTGCTGTTGACCACAAGACTTACAGTGTCTTAATCTCACATTTATGTCAAATTACCTGTCGCACTGTTTTGAATAAAAAGTTTCCCCTACACAAGCTGCCTTGAGAGATATAACATAAGGACTAGCGATGAAACCATGAGCTATACTTACATTGCTAATTCACTGTACCCACTGGAGATAATCTTCCAATTACTAAAAATATCACTGGGAACTAAATATTACAATGGTGAATGTCAGAACAAGGTGATTTAAAGCCATTTGATCAATCCAGTTGATTATAGCAATTTTCAAGGAACAAGATAATTTAAAACAGAATATTTAACAATCAAAATTTATTTTAGTAGCATCTGAGATTTTACTTTCATCGGGCTAAGGCACTTTCAGTTATATCTCGTGATTTTGCTCAATAATTCCTCCAAAATATGGTGTTTTTGCTGTTTTAGTGCTAATAGCACTGACCTGGCAAGTCAGTTAAAAGAAAAATCCTTGCAACTCACTGCTATAATCAGTGTGCTCAAGTTTTGAAACCTATTTTGAGTTATATAATTCATGTATTATCCATACATAGCCACATTAAGGTGGAAGAAAATTAATGTCAGCATCATGGGTTAAAATAAAAGTGAATTTCAGATTAGAAGGGATAATCATGCATTTGCAGTCAAAACACCTTTTGGGATGTTCCCAACATATAAAGAGAATTTAGGCGCTTCTGCTTCTGATGAGGGTTATAAACACAGCACAATTAGCATCACAAAGCAAGGAATATTACTAGCTAGGATGTTATGCACACTCTGATTGGCTAAATAACATATACACCATTGTAGTGTGAAGAATACTCAACACGGGTGAAAAAGACTTTCCTTATTCCCGGTGGAACTTAAAGGCGCATTTACACGACATTCATTTTGGGCGTGGCACTCCTAAATTTTGGCCCGCGGGCCAATAGTTTAGGGCGCGGTCCGCCTGATTTACACGGAAAAATATGTTCGATTTTTTTCCATGTTGATTTCTGGAACGACACCCCTGAAACAAGAACGGCACTCTTAAATTTTTGAGTCCATGCGCTTATATGACAGCGGTTCACATATGATTTCAGGCGCACTTCCACCGTGCTTTCGCGGCAGATTCTCGAGAGCAAAAAACGTCTGTCACAATTGAGGGCCGAAACAAGGTCATCCCTTGCTCTGCTCTTAGATGCATTAAAGCAACGACACTACGGCCTGCTGTAAGCTATTCTGGGCGGTATAGTAAGAGACAACGTAGTCTCATATTATAACACCGTATGGCAACTGATATATCAAAACTCGCTCAAAGCTTAAACTCATCAGGATGAGAAAAAATGACAACATCGAATGTTCAAGAGTATTTATTTGGTAAACAACCCATACATTGAAGGACTTAAATGTCATCTAATTTCCACACAAGCCGTTATATTTTAGCCATAGTTCATGTACAAAAAAACCCTTATGTTACGCTTGGACGACCTATGGTTCGTAGCGAACTTCGGGAATTTCAAACGAACTTCGGAAACTGTTTGTGAAACGTTTTGTGAAACGCTCTTTAAACAGACAACTTATCAATAAGTTTAAAAGTAAAGTACAACATCATTTATATACGAATGTTCCATGCTTATAGATACAGGCTAGAATACAGTGGAAGAAGAGAACGCGGAAAAAAATTTGCGATTCAAATTTGTCTCCGACATCGATCGACAACCGAGAAACCTCACAATGGTCCACAATCTTTCAAAACGTGCACGTTGTCGAACTTAATCGAGTAGAATGTGTTACGTAATTTATATTACCTGTAGCGTGCTGTATACCTCTCGTTTCGTTTGAGGTTTTACTATTTTCAAACGCGAACTGGATAGTTTCCTCCGACCACAGATTGATTAACATGTCTGTGGCATCGTTACTCCAGATGCGAAGTGCGCCACTATTCTTCGGATTCTTCGAGGCCATCTTTCTTCCCGCAAAAGGTACAAGATTTTTGCGCCCAAAGTTCATTTTCGACCCCTGAGCCTTCTCTTTCCTGATCAGTCATGAGCGCAGACTCTGGAGACGAGAATACCTCTACTTTTCGGCACGCGGACCTCTTTTTAGGCGGGCCGAGACCATCTTCTGAGGTGGTCTCGGACCACCTAAAGTTTTCGTCACGCGGGCCGAAAAATTTGCTTGTACACGGCAAAAATCAAGCGTGCCGTGCCCTATATTATTGGCCCGGGTGCCAAAATTTAGGAGTGCCGTACCCAAAATGAATGTCGTTTAAATGCGCCTTAATAGACATGTTGGCGAATAACTCTTTATTTGGACATAACAAAATTACAGGAATAATCGTGCGGATTTCCTGGTGTTGCAGTGAGGTACAGTTGTTGACGTCATTTTCAGTTATGAACTTGGTTGACTTTTAAATTGTTATTTCAGGTTGTCCACAAATTGTCCCGGGAGCTTCTGCTGGTGTCATTTACAGCCCTAACTTTCCTTGGAACTATCCAAACGGCATATCATGTAACTGGGCAATAACAGCAGAATATCGGTGGAAGATAAACTTAAGTTTCGTGAAATTTGATTTAGAGTATTACTCCTGTGGCGCCGACTACGTAGAGGTGAAAAGTGGTTATGGTTACCAGATAGGAAAGTACTGTGGTTCTCAAATCCCTTCACCTGTCGTTTGGTCAGGATCCATGCATGTTCAGTTCCGCTCCGATTATTCGAACAGATATTCGGGATTTATGGCATTTTACCAAACAGTAGAAAGCTTTACAACTCCAACGTACTGGCCACGCCCAACGTATTGGCCACGCCCAAGGAACTGGACACGCCCAACTTACTGGCCAAACCCCACGTACTGGACCAGGGACCCGTACCGGACCAGGTACCCGTACCGGACCAGGTACCCGTACCGGACCAGGTACCCGTACCACACTACATACCCAGCTGCCTACTCACCGCCTAAAGCTTCAGTTTACGCCTGTAACAGACATTATCAAACAAGTAAGTCCAATTTTGCACAGGCTTCAATGTTACAGAATTATGGAAGTGAATCATTCCGAATAATACTGCGCTATAATGGAGGGTATTGCTTATTTACTAATACTAATAGTCCCCTAATAACGTAGGCAATTAAAATGCAGGATTTACATTAGT
>CM042754.1:9758653-9777812 GCA_022496165.2 Catalaphyllia jardinei
ACTAATGTAAATCCTGCATTTTAATTGCCTACGTTATTAGGGGACTAATAGTATTAGTCATCGAGTAGCTAAATTCGCCGGTTTTTCTTTCGTTTTATTCCCAAATAAATATTTCTTCAACTTGCATTTGGTAACTTTATTATTGCCTTTTCTGTCTGACGATTTGGATGATACTAAAACAATTACACCATCCGTCCTCAATAGCTCATTGGGCTTCGCCTCATGGGCTATTGACCCGTAGCCCTTTCGGGCGAGAATATTCCCCAATTTTTAAAGCTGCGCGTGGTGAAAAAGAATAGAAGGATAACAAACACAATAGCCTCCATTTAGGGTGAAAATATGCTCGGGTATTTGTCCTTGGACATTATCTGTCCCTTGAAGCTCACAGTTTTCCTCGAGCTACGTTCTCGGAAAACTGTTTGCTTCTCGGAACAGGTAATGCCCATGGACAAATATCCTAGCATATTTTCGCGCCAAATAGAGGCTAATGTTCATGTAGTATTTATTATCCAAATTTCATACACTGTACGAATTCTGATTTACTGATCGGTTGATTTGTACCACGTGACGCTGGGTTGTGACGAAACAACCTCCTTGACGTCATTATCGTGGTGTAAATTCAATACACCACTGTCATTACACCATGGATTCGGCTGACTCAAAGTATAACAATTTTTGTTTGCACTGTATTCAATTTAAATAATAAAAATGTTACCACCGTTTTTGTTGATACGTGACTTTAAAAACGTTTCCAAAATTTCCGTCGATCTGTCGTGTTATCGACAGATCGGATCGAAATCCACCAATCACAGCCCGCTAGCCTGACATAAAGTAGGTCTGAAGGTCACACTAGTGGCAGTGATTGGTAGATTTCGATCCGATCTGTCGATAACATGCCAAACTGACGGAAATTTTGGAAACGTTTCCGCGGGTGTTTTGTTTTCCAAAGTCGCATATCAACGAAAACGGTGCTAACGCACCCATTGCTCGTGGATTATCGGGATTTACCTGCACTCGTTCATTAACAATGAACTCGAAATTTTCAATACCGCACGAGGTGGTTTCGTGCGGTATTGAAATTTCTCATTCATTGGTGGTATCGGTAAATCCCGATAATTCACTCGCTGAGTGCGTTAACCTGTAAATACCAGACAAGTGAACAGTACTTTTCATGCGCGCTGATTGGCTAGCTCGGATTAGCCAAGTACTATTCACCTCCGAGCAGCCGAAGAAAAACAAAATGGCTTTCGTCTGTATATTGTCACAGATAAAGTTACTCATTGGTCCGTTAGTTATTGAGCTTGTGTGTTATATACTAAAACAATTGTACACATCAGTGTCGGAGAAAGTGGCGGATATTTACCTTCACTTTGGTGAATGATTGTTTTAACAATTATAGTTTTGAAAACTATGTGCGTTGCGAAAAAGATTTGAAGGATAATAAACACATTAGCCTCCATTTAAGCAAAAATATGCTCGGATATTTGTCCTTGGACATTATCTGTTCCTCGAAGTTCGCAGTCTTCTTCAAGCTACGCTCTCGGAATTGCAAATTTTAGCCCGAAAAATATAAATTTTAGGGCATCAGCAGGATCTGTATCCATGGCCTCTGTGTTAGCACTGCAGTGCTCTACCAACTGAGCTATGAAGACCCATATGTTGGGAGCAGACTAATTTATTGAGTTCATCTTTACCCGTGAAAGTAGACCAAATGATCGCACGTAGATTACGTGACAAATTGGCGTGCAGCCGGATAACCAATCAAGCTCGAGAATTTCATGACAGTTACGATTAGATTTGTCATCAACCTAAAATTCAGCGAATTCGTAAAATATAAAGTTAACAATTTAAGGATAAGATTAGGGTTACCTTTCTTTCTTGGTAAAGGTAAAAACCGAAAGATAGTTACACGACACAGAATGAAATAGTCGATATCAATTGAGTCGTCACATGGATACCTTTAGATTAATCAATCGACTGGATAAAAGGTCTAATATACTGCTGTTTGCAGCTGCTCTAAGATCCTTGGGAAGTGTATAGCGGATGCAATTTAGAACAGACAAGACGTTACTTCTATCCAGGTTAGTTATTGTGTTAGTAATATTATTGTGATCTCATCATCAAATATGTCACTTTTTCTTTAAGATATTTTTGTTGCAAGCTCAAGTTCGTCATCCATTGCAAGCAGTTCAGATATCGACGGCTATTATCCCACCAGCTTTTGCACATTTAAAATTGACACGGCCGATGGTTACATTCTGGAGCTGAGTTTTACAAAGATGACCATATCCAGCTGTTCTGGCTGCTCGTGTGGATACGTAAAAGTTAGAGATGGAACTTCATCATCTTCTCAGCTTCTGGGCACCTTCTGCAATTCAAACTATCATGATGTGACATCTACCGGAAATCATATGTTTGTTCAATATTATGCCCGTTATTGGAATGACAACTTTAAAGCAACAGTCCATTCCAAGAAAGGTACTGACCTCTTAGTTATATGTTTGTGAGAATTTGTTTTTCTGTGCATGAAAACTGCCATGATTCGTCGGTCACCTCAGATAGCAGATGTCTACAAAGTGTTGTCCCTTACATAGCCGAGGGATCGATCCATTTAAATTTTCAGTCATTTTTTTGTGAGTCAAGGAAGTAATTGTTAAATTAGACCAGAAGCATATCACCTAGAACTAGGTGATATGCATCTGATTAGACAGGTATGCGCAGTGTAAAATAAGCTTCTGTGAGTTTTGAATGGTCGTTATCATAATCCATTACAACGGGAAATGCAACTTTAACTTGTGAACAAAATGCCAAACCAATTTTAAGTGGATATTTTTTTGTATAAATGCAATCAACGCTAGTCAGTGTGGTAGATTTGATTTGACATATTCTTATAATCATACCACATAACAGAGAAAGCTCACAGTACAAAAGAGTTACTTTGTTATTTGATTCCTTTTGTAGCTTTAAGGGCCAATGTTCCTGCCATTGTGGTGCCCATTGTTGTTGCAGTTGTCCTGTTTACGATCATCATTATTGTAATCAAGTCCACCAAGATCAGACGTTTGTCTACTGTACATGAAGTTCCTTTACAATCCTTGTCGCGTGGTGCCGAGCAGCCACCAACTACACTGTCTCCGTACTCTAATACAGAGTTTGGTATGAACCAACAACCATCTGCCCCAAATACAGAGCTTGTTGTACCTCCTTATCCCGAACTACTAGCCACAGCTTCTCATCCTCCACTTCCGTCCTCCACTGATTATTCACAAGGCAACACCAACATGGCACTGGCAGTTGAGACGGCATAGATGTAAAGGTTTTCAAGATGGTCTCTAGGAATTATGGAAGTTTCACGACGGCTGATTTTGTTGGGAAAAAGTCTCCCACACAACAGTATGTAGTCTCGAAAGTAAATGTAAAGTCATTAGATGAACTGGTGTAATGCAAGTACAGTGGAAGCCCGCTTTACAGCCTCCCCGTTAATACGGCCAACTCAATATTACGGTCAATTTATTCTGTCCCAAAGAACCCCTTCAGTTAAACGACCACCCCGTTAATACAGCCATATTTTTGTGGCCTGTTGGTGACCGGATTATCGGGTTTCCACTGTAGCTGTGATAGTAACTGGAAATATCTTTAAAACTTTTTTGTTTTTGTAGTGTTAGTTACTCGACATAATGTAAATGGTGTGGAAATATAATTGTTTAACTTGAGAACCCGGTATAGAAATTTAATAACGCATTCGTCGTATTTCGCATTTAATGAAGCACCTTAATTTGGCAAAGCATGTAATGTGAAATTCACTACCTTTTCCGTTTGAATTGCTTACTTTTATTTTTTTTAGCAATTTGAGCCTCGTAATCTATTTACTCACCTAGATCCTGTAGTTTAGTCGTTAGAGCCGTATCCGACGTGTGTGCGCAAGGTCACGGGTCCGTGTCTCGTCTGGCACTGACGTTTGTGTCTCTAATGTAAAAGTTAGGAGTTTTTTTTGGTAGAATGCAGACCTGTAGTAGCCCGGGCCATGCTAAAAACATATTCTACTCGCTACTGCAACACCAAAGCCGGCAGTAAAAAAGGTTGTACCTCAAATTGTATCCCGTCCTTGTCGCCACTGTTTTGTCACGAACTAGTCGGTGATAAGGAGTGATCAAACCAGATTGTACTAAACGACAACGATCACTTTATTCAGCCATGATAGCTCGTGCTCGACTACATCCGAGAGGATCTGGGTCGTAATAAACTGCACTATACCAGGAGGGGAACTGGGTCCTAATACACTACAAACCCTGCTTATGATGTGACGTGATTTTGTCAGAAAAATTTCCCTTTGGTAAAATAGCAACTGTCTCGGTTGACACTGGCAACGTGGCTGTTCTTGGCGGGGAGTTCACGATGGGAATTTTTCCTTAGGGTAAGTTTTCAAGGAGACAAAAAATGATGGGGAGCAGGGATAGGACAGTGATGAGAGCGCTCACCTCTCACCAATGTGTCCCGCGGGTTCGATTCCCGGACCCGGTGTCATGTGTGGGTGGAGTTTGTTGTTGATTCTCTACTCTGCTCCAAGAGGTTTTTCTCCGGGTACTCCGGTTTTCCCCTCTTCGCAAAAACTAACATTTTCAAATTCCAATTCATCTTGGAATGCACGGGCATTTCTGAACAAGTTCTTGTGAACTCCTTGGGGCTCCTTGGGTAAACAAATTACATATTTAGATACATATATTTCTTATTTGCATATTTACGATAAGCGATAGAGCTTTGTTCCACAGGAACAGGTTAGAGAATAGTTTGATAAGAGTTTTCATTATTTTTACTTTCCAGAATTGTAGTATATTGTATAAATAGTGTTCCCAGTAATTATTTCATTTTTTTTTATACCGTCACCAATCACTGGATTAACTGGCCATTTGTAAGTTACCTTTTGCCTCTGTGTCAAAACGGTTCTTGGTGCTAAACCATTGATATAAAACTCTGTTTGGCCTTCAGGTTCATTTTCATGCAGATCAAACCTATTTTCATAAGAAAAGGTTTGCACAAAGACTCGTTTTGTAACAGAGACACAAGGTAACTGGGAAATGTCCTATTCTGCTTTGTAGTTACTGACATTATTGACATTGTGACAAAGTCTTGGGAGTAAGGAGTGTGTGCTTCGATCCTGATCAAATATGTTTTTGCATTCGGCGGAACTAAACTTTGACAGTCACAAAGAATGTGATATGGCCGCATTGATTTAGTCTTTTGTTATGATTTTATTTGCTCATTGTTTCTTTCTTACCACAAAATACAAATAACGATAAAACAAGACAGTTACACAAAAGCGAATGATATTGGCAAGTAAGCCCCAAAAGAAACCTTGACGCTTACAGACATTTGGCTCCCTCAGAGTAAAAATAAAGTTAACAGTAATAGTAAGGCCAGGGGTACTTACCATTTACACGGGAAAACCGGAAATTCCAGTTGGATAATCAAATGGTTCACGCCATTCTGTTTGGGAAGCTTCGGAAAATATGGGCTCTTATACAAGGTGATGCTATTTTTCTGCTCTCTTTAGTCTATCTAGCTGATGTGGACATACTTTATAGTGGTTCCCACTCCCGCAACTTCGCATTTAGTTGTTTTATGTTTATGCCTGAAATTTCCAACCGGATGGTTTTTGTAAATGGTAAGCACCCCAGGATCGCAAGTTAAATACAATGAAGGCAAGTATAAATTAACTAATTACATAGCTTTGGTTGACAAAATGTAAGTATGGTACATGTAACATGTGTATAAAGATAATATTAGACATGTGAAGAAAGATAACTATTTACTACAAGATTTTTAACTAATAATTCACATAGATGAATGAGTGTAGCGAATTAGCTTCTTTAATATCATTTTCTGAAGAGTTATAATAGGTTAGCCCTTGGAAACGGACAGAAAATTTACGAAGGTTTGTTCCAGAAAAAGGAACGTGAAAATCGTTCGCGTATCTGTGGCATAGCTATGGACTTCTTAGTTTAAAGAAAATAATTGTTGAACGTTGAAGGCAAAAGAGAATGGTTTAAAGAAAACATAAATTTACCCAATTCTACGTGTCTAATATCGGAAAGTTTTAGTAGCTCTAATTCTTTGAAAATAGGGTCTTAATGAGAATCGAAATAATTCTGATAACTTGCTTTTGCAAAGATACGACAGCGAAGATTGGTTTTGTATGTAGATCCCCAGACAATAATACAGTAATGAAGATAAGGATAAACTAAATATTTTATACAAGGTTTGACAGTTGTAATGTATTCATCTCAGCTCAGAGTGTGAGGCCCCGTCCACTCTTGATAACGCAACTTTGTATCTACGGTTAGGCTTACCGTCTACACTAATCCGTCACCAAAACTGAGGTTTCCGAAAGGCTCTTCGAACCGGAGGAATTTGAGAACGCCTTCTTTGCGTTCTACTGTGGACGGAGCTTTACCCTGGCTGAGCTTTCCTAAAACACAAATCCAAAATGACCGTAGTATAGACGGTAACCTTTTGATGCGTTTTGAGAAGGAAAACACAAATTTCTCTGGCGTGGTGTGGACGGAGCATGAGCCGCACATTTATCTCTGTGTACGAGTCATAGTAGGAACTGCTGCAATTAGATTAAAACTCTTGTTTTAAACATGACAAGGCCTTAGTGTTTTCTGAAATATTTGAGATGCGTTTTTTTCTGACAACTTTGTAACACGCTTGAAAATAAATCCATGGTTTTAAACGACGCCACAAACAAAAGCAATTTTCAAATTCGAAACCTCTAGTGAAAGCCCATAGGGGGGGGGGGGGGGTGGCGAAGGGGCTACAGGCTTTATGAAATTACAACATAGTTCTCGAAGGTGGCATCCATTTTTGCCGTCATTCCCGCAGCATTATGCTCAGCGGAACTTTCGTTCAGCGACCTCACGCCATGAGGCAGCATCTATATTGAGCGCGCTCTATGGAAATCAAGTCATTGTCAACAATATGGACAAGATAATTGACATTTCCGGACGACGCCATGGAAGAAAGAACTTTTTTCTTTTTAATAGGTTTTAGATAACATTAAGACTATTGATAGAATTACGTATGCACACTTCCAATTGAGCTATTTTTCCAATGATATCAGTTTCATTAGATGGGAAAATGGTGAACGTCTGCGTTTGCATCCCAATTTCAACCCTCATCCTTTCGGGCGTTGCGTAATTTTTTTAAAATATTTTTTTGGGCAACAAAATGTTCGTTATAGCGGGGTCTTCGTTATAGCGAAGACCCCGTTATAACAAATTATCTGGTTAACAACAAAAATATTCGCTATAGCGGGGTAACCAAGCTAAACACTGGGATATACACCACGCAAAACAGTCTACGGACTTGCGTGTGAACAGCTACATTTAAGGTTGTTCGCGCCCAAAAGTTCCCAAGTACAGATTTTTTTAAAACTTTGACTGCAGGTAGAAAGTAATAAAATTAGCCTTAAAAAAGGCAACTTCTAGGTCGCGAACACCTGTATCCATGTACCAATTCGACCCTATTTGAATAGTCTATGAGAAATAATTAAAACTTCCCACGTACATTTCCCATTTCTTTTGTTTTTTAGTATAATGGCAAGTACCAGAAAAGGAAGTGATCTTCCGGAAAAAAAAGTGGGGGCCACCGAGCATTCAACAAAAATATTCGCAGATCAAGTTACCGTAAAGGTCATCAGCACTGTATTTTGTTGAGTTTCGACTCAGTGCGAAACCAATTGTGGAATTGCACACATTTTAGGCATCCTACTGATGAACAGTTACAACCCGTAGATACCTTTTTTAGCAACTACTATAATTTGCAGTCTGTGCACTTTGAATAGCGTGCGTACTAGAGATACACAGTAGCAATGGGCGCGAACGTCCTCAAATAAAGCAAAGCTTAGAAGGACAAAGTTTCTCTATCTTGACAAATAGGAGTCGTGTTTGGCTTGTCAACCATTTGTACCATCATGTCGTTTTTACTGACTGTGAGCGACAGGACAAAATATTCGTTATAGCGGGGTAAATTGTGCGTTGGGCCGGACCGTCAAAATCTATTCGTTATAGCGGGGATTTCGTTATGGCGGGGTTCGTTATAGCGAGTTTTGGTTCCACATATTTTACTGTAATTCTGCCGGGCTTTCAAATGTTTGTTATAACGGGGTCTTCGTTATAGCGGACTGCCACTGTAATAAGGCGTAGGTCAAACGTCAACCTTCACAAGACGGACTAAACTATGTTACACGAAGCAATTTTTCTTGCAACCTGCAACGCAACAAACGTTGCGTTGCAAGTTGCAAGAAAAAATTCACGTGTAAGTAGAACGACCCTCTACTTTTCGCAACGTTGCGAGACAAGTTGCTTGCTTGTTGCGAGACAAGTTTATGTATGTATGTATGTTGCGTGTGACACCCCCTCTGCAACTTGAAAGGCTTTTATTCGTCATCGTTGCGTTGCAAGTTGCAAGAAAAATTGCCTCGTGTAACATGGCCTTAATTACTGGGTAACGCACTCGGCGAGTAAATTATCGAGATTTCACCAGGGAAACAAGGATAAAGACATGCAATGCAATATTTCGTGCAGCATGCATTTAACAGGTGAATAAGTAAATTGAAATGTCAATTTTTATCCATTTGAACGAGTCAAGTAAAATAGAAATGATTTGTCGAGGAGTAATTTTGAACTGAACCTCGTAGTGTAGTGGTGTAGAAAAGAGACTGGTAAGCAAGAGTTGCGCGAAAGGTAAGTGGTTCGAGACCTGCCGGAGTACAATAAAAAACGAGGATCACTTCGTGAATTTTACCGGGGCCACTATTGCCTTGGTAACCCACGTTTAGACTAGCATGCATAAGGGTTGTTTACATCACCAAGTTTGTCGCGCGATATGAAAGTCGATTTTATCACAAATATTCTTTTGAGAAAAAAATTGTAATTCCGGAAGACTTGTTCCAATAGCACACGGTGCCCGCGTTTTTAAAAACTTAAGACGTAGTATAATCAATATCACTTTGTTTTTTCCGTATTTACGGGCAATTTTGGTGGATTTTCAAAGTTTTTGAAAGCGATTTAATCGGTTGCCATGGAAACTGTATTGTTTACACTTCATTTTCTGTTTTAGAAGACTGGTGACTACTTTTCGGAATACAGGAGACACTTTAAGGACACATACACAACCAAAAATTACTTTTGTAGTGACGCTGGGAAATCTCTAGAGTTGAAGGGGATCGTTTTCAAGCTGTGTGAAATTATAGTATCAGAAAGCGACGAGCTTCAAAGTACTGTTGCGAGAAACTTACTCCCCTAAACAGAAACATTGAGACATTTGCATCAACCTGCAAAGCTGCCAGAAAGTTCTAGAGGGGGACCTCACAGCAAGTAGACAATCAATCTGCCAGAAAAGATGTCGCGGTGGAAATACCCCGACAAGCACCGAAAAACCGCGGAAACTGCCGTGCACTATGGTGGCTGCTTTAGTGCGAAAAAGTTTATCGTATGATCATCAGCGAGAGTGATACTTCCACGAGCTTACTGCAAGAAAAAGAGGCAAGTCGTGACTTGTTTTGCACATTTGCACATTTGCACATTTTCCTTTTTCTTTAATTTAGTAGAGAAAATTCGGTTACAGTTCGAAAAAATGTGTCGCGAAAATGGCATCGACCGTTTACGAAAGGGAAATGCACATCGCAGCACAAACACAACGCAAGAAATGTTTTTTGTCAAGATTCGTTGAGAATAGCCCTTTTCACGGTTAACCCTGGTTATTTGCATTACAATGAAATCTAGCAGGTATGTGAGGCAATTTCGGGCTAGAAATTGTCCGCATCCACGTTGGATTAAAGTGTAATGCAAATTAGAAACCTAACCGTGAAAAGGGCTTTCTACGGTAACTGCAGAAATTCTCGCGCCCTTATTGGCTAATTTGTATTGTCAATAAGCGGACAGACACATGAATTTATAATTTGTGCGATGCGTCAACGAACGAAAGAGGACAATTTGACATTTTGTTATCGTAAAAAGCAAATCGATGTCAGTTTTTAATGCGTCTGTCCTGTTATTGACAATGACTTTCGTCATAACATTGTCAAAGGTGTCTATAGAATCCACAGCTACTTTGACAATGTTATGACGAAATTCGTGATCAATAACAGGACAGACGCATGAAAAACTGACGTCAATTTGTTGAATTGAAATCAAAGACTCGGACAGGTGACTCGGACTTAAAAGTGCACGGGCTGTACTATGCAAATGAGCCACTTGTATGCGTTAGACTTTCCTTTCAAACTCTTTTGCAAACTCGTCAAACAAACAGAAACAATCAGAAACTTGGTTGGTTGGTTGGTTGTGATTGAGCATTGTTTGGGAAACTCACAAATTAACTTGGTAACAGAGTAAAGAGTTTTATTTCAAAACTTTTCCGTGTAGTCCGGCGGCACGACTCGAAATTGCAAATTGTTCCCTTTTTGATACAGGCATAAAATTTGGCACATTGATAGCAGATACTAATAAGAGCATTTTGAGATATAATACCAAATTGGACGTCCGCTGGTTTCCATGGAAATTATTTGTTATTTGTTATTTCATATAACATGAACGATGTAGTCAATAAACACCGAGACAAACCTAAGGATATCATTACAGTGCCCAAAAAAGAAATTTTCATTATTTTACCCTATGTAGGAATTCAAAGTAAAATCGTTACTCAACAGCTTAAATCATGTATTTCCAAGTTCTACGGTTGTTTTAATCCTAAGATTATTTTCAGAAACACTCACCGAATTAAGTCTTTTTTCCCCTATAAAGACAGGCTCAGCCGCTTCCTTACGTCTAAAGTAGTTTATAGGGCTAGCTGCTGGGATTGTGAAGATTGCTACATTGGGAAAACAAAACGTCGTTTACATGACAGGAAAACGGAACATTTCAAGGCGCTGACGGGTAACAGCCATTCTTCTGCCATTGCTGATCACATGACCCAAACAGGCCACAAGATTAAATGGGATCACTTTGACATTTTAGCCACTGGACAATCTGATATACACTGTAAAATTAGGGAAACCTTGGTGATTCTCGATTTAAAACCAGCGCTCAATTAAAATGTTGGCAGTGAGAAACTTCTTCTCTACTAGCCATTCATATTTTTCCAGCAGATTTAACTAGGTCTGTTTATTTTCATTTACTTTTTCATTGTCATTACTTTCTTTTTTTGGTATTAGCCTTCGTGTTTAAATTTAATTGTAATTTTGGTAGCCGTTACTTCTGAAGATGTATGTTGGAGCATACGAAACGTTAAGTTCATAAATGAAAGTTTTTACAACATGCGTTGTCTCGTTATGTTTATAACCACAATTTGTGTGTTATTTTTACTCAAGTTGAAATGGCCGAAGAATAAGAGTGTCTATCTTTGCCGCAGTTCCTTTTTACAACGACAATGGCCCAGCACTTTGCAGCTAGCAGCTGTCGTGGCTGCATCTGCCCCTGTCTACCTAAATGTGTAGTCAGCCGGGAAGTACAGGGGCTGAACTCTTAAAAAATGGACATGGTATGCCCTCCTAATCTGAAAGCGGGCGTTTTTACTTGCAGGGACAGTCGATAATATCGTCCACTTTGTCGACCACCGCTGTATGTCTTCACGGCACCCACGGTATTGCACTGATGCAACACCCTAAGAAGCGTGCTACATATCAAGGAGAATACACGCTGGAACAAGCAAGCATTCCAAACCCTCCACTACCGGATCTGCTACTCCTACCAGATATGACAAAGAGCGTACAGTCTGTCAACAATTTCCTTCTAAAGTATATTTGCGTGCAGCATGCAGCCTATACATGGTAAACGCGGGTCTCTTGACTTTTGGCATGCCGAGGCATTCTTTGGGTTTACTGGCGGGCTGGCTTCATAACTGGAATTTAGCGTTTGTCCCGCAAGGGTAATGGCTGCCGATGCCAGCAAAGTCTGGGGTAATGATTCCTTTTGGCAGTTCTGAGGGAAAGGTCTGGTGGTTTAAATGTTGTACTGAGCATTTCTTAACGTTCTATGATAGCTGTGCGTTGTAAACTCATCGCCTTTCCATCGTTTTCCGCAGAGGAAGCGTACAAACACCAGTCATCCTATGTCTTCGTCAAACACTACCAATACCTCTTTAACTTGGGTGTCAGCAGTAAATAACACGCATAGAGTGTATCTCTTGCTACTCTGTCGCTACGCCTTTTTGCAAAACCTTTGTTTCGAGTCGAGTTCTAGAATTTTGTTTATGTGAAATCAACTCAGATGTAGCAAAAGAATGGCAGATACCTTTTTCTTTTTCCTGATGACTTTTCCATTATTATGTTGTCGCCCGCGGTTGACAGGCACTACTAGAGAACCCAGGTGATATCATTTGGCTCCAAGGCAAGTCATGTCAATCATGTTAGCTTAGATATTAGATTCAAACTTGCATAACTTGTGACCAACAGATCGGACCCTGGATCGTTGTCTACAACCATTGTGCACGCCTCTCTTAAATCAACCCCGTTGGTCAGTTTCTTCTAAAAGGAACATACATACTAGAACATCTTTGCTTCTAGAAAATGCTTCGGGTAAGTTTGCTGCTTCATTGGCCAAGACGGTTTTCTTTTAAATATGTGATCCAGTTTGGTTCTCTTTAGTTCTGCTGAATTCTACAAGATTTATGCCAATTGGCATAATGACTTTCATATGTCCAAGCAATTCCATTCTCTCGTCCAAATTTTCCCAAATCAATCCATTTCTTCCTTTATGTGTAAATTTCGCCATTTTGTCTTTCTAATAACAATTTAGCCACCCTAATAGACAATATTTTAACCAACAAAGTTGATGTCAGTAGTATAGGGGGATGAGGCCACGGGAACACAAAAATTAAAAGGCTCGGGGGGAGGGAGGGGGAGGTTAGGGGGAGCTGGTTACGGGCACAGCCAAATATTAAAAGGGTTGGGGGGAAGAGAGGTTAAATTGCCTCCAGTTTAAAAAAATTAATACTCTTATCTCTTAAAAATATCTATATAGAGAGAGTATAAATGGAAGTATATTTGGAGACGCCAGAAATGCAAAAACTAAAGAAAGAAAATTATCGAGAATACAGAAAGAGATATGACCACTATAAACTTCGCAACACATCTTGGTATTGTGATATATGCAACAATGGGAAAGACTATAAACTTGGTGGAAAATGGTCTCATTTAGGGACAAAGAAACATGAGCGAAATTTATTTAAGAAACATGAACTTATTCAATTTGATTAAAAATAATATTTAGAATAAGTTTAAAACTTAAAAAAAATCGATACCTATAATATATATTAGAATGATTAAATCACAGAAAAAAGTAATTGAATCATTTGATAAGGATATATTTAGAAAATATATCTTAAACAAGCCAATAAGGAGAATAGTTGTTTTACCAAGGGGTAAAGTAGGTGGAACTATAAAGAGGGGGCTGCCTGAACCATTGAAACCAACACCATATGTTCCACCAAAACCAATACCAAAACCGAGAAGACGGAAACCAATAGCAATTCCAAGAGATAATAATATTCCAAGACTATTAAGACCTGCTATAGCTAAATTTATAGAAGAGATAACTCCTTATTATAAACCTGAATTTATAAGATCATTTCAAAAAGGTTTAAATAAGGTAAAGAATAGAGAAAAGTTAGTGGTAAAGAGAGAAGTAGCAATGGGTGGGTATACTAAATCTTATAATATTAATATTGTGGAGGAAAAAGATCCACGTGCCCAATTAAATAATACTACTCCCTACGTTCAGAGGATTTTAGATAGTGATTTAATGGAATTAAAAGGTTTAAAGGTTACAATAAGATTAAGAGTTAAAATGAGAAAAGATACAAAAGATAGTAATGAAAATATAATTTATATATCTAGAGATCCTACATTTCCAAATAGAACACCATTTGTTTTAACAAGTATTAGTGATACTGAGAGTGAGATAGATAAGGCATCAGAAGAAATATATAATATAATAGCGGGTTGGTTATCAGAAGGGTCGGGTTGGGTGGTAGATGAAATATTAGAACACTATGTAAATGTTATTAAGTATACACCATTGACGGGCGGCTCATATATTGATCTACCACAGTTTTTAAAAAATTCTAAAAAAGGTTTAATTAACATTCAAAATAAGGATGATATGTGCCTAATATGGAATCTAATTAGATATTTATATCCCCGAAAGAAAAATCCACAAAGAATAACTCGAGAAGGTAGAGAAATTTTAAAAGGCTATGATATAAGGGGGATAGAATTTCCTGTAACTAAATGGGGGGTTAAAAAATTAGAAGATATTTTTGGTGTTAATATATTTTGTTATTTCTTAGAAGGTCACAAAATATACCCAATGTGGAAAGGTGGAGATAAATATAATAGGACTGTTGACATGTTAATGATTACAGATGAGGAGAAAACACATTTTGTTTTAATAAAAAGTTTAAATTCATTATTATTTGATACAAATAAACATCATAATAAAAAATATTTTTGCTGACATTGTTTCTATGGTTTACCATCAGAGAGAGCTCTAGATATGCATACGGAGAGATGTAAGAAAATAGGCGATAATACACTTGATAAATATCCCGAGCCAATAGAAGAACATGGAAAACTAGTACCACAAAAGTTATTTTTTACAAATTACAATAGAAAATTACCAGTACCATTTATAATCTATGCTGATTTTGAATCAATTATTGAAAAGATATCATCTGCATCTTGGAGTGAGAGTGAGTCTTTTACGGAGAAGACTACAAAAAATACTGCATGTAGTTATGGTTATAAAGTTGTTTGCTACAGTGATAAACAGTATAGTAAACCATATGTCGAATATAGAGGAGAGGGTGCAGCTGTGAGATTTATAAGAGATATGATAAGAGAACAAAAGGAGTGTATAGAGACAGTAAAGAGAGAATTTAAAAAGCCATTAATAACGAGGGAGAGTGATGAGGAGAATTTTAAGGCTGCAAAATCATGTCATATTTGTGAGAGAGAGTATAAAGATACTGAGAAGCGAGTCAGAGATCATTGTCATATAACAGGAGATTATAGGGGTTCAGCTCATAATATATGTAACCTTGAATATAAAATAGATCCATCTAAATTTCATATACCAATAGTATTTCATAATTTAAAAGGTTATGATAGTCATTTGATAATAAAAGAATTAGGGGATATATTAAAAGAGGAGAATGAAAAGATAAAGGTGATTAATGAGGGCATTGATAAACAGAATAAGGAAATAGATGAATATAATGATAACCTCTATAAGAAGGGGGCAGAATACTATAAAAAAAAAATCCCCATGCTTTTGAAGAGGTTAAAAAGAAACATAAAGAGGAGAGCAAACTTAGATGTTTCTATTATAGCAACTAATAGCGAAAAATATATGTCATTCTCAATAGGAAGGCGTTTAAGATTTATAGATAGTTACCAATTTTTACCTTCTTCTCTTGAGGAGTTAGCAAAATCACAAAATAGGGATAAAATGAAATATATGAGAGAATGCTTCAGAGATGATAGAGAATTTAACTTAATGTTAAAAAAGGGGTTTACCCATATAGTTACATGGATTCATTCGAGAGGTTTAATGAAACTTCATTACCCCCTAAATCAGAATTCTATAATGATTTAAATGAGAAGGAAATAGGAGAAGGAGATTATGAGCATGCGCGAGAAGTCTGGGATACTTTTGGAGTTAAAAATATGGGTGAGTACCAAGACTTATATTTAAAAGGTGATGTTTTGCTATTAGCTGATATTTTTGAAAACTTTCGGGAGACAAGTCTTAATGGGAGGTATAAACTTGATCCTGCTCACTATTATACTTTACCTGGAATGGCATGGGATGCAAAATTAAGAATGACTAGTATTAAATTAGACTTAATATATGATCCAGAAATGCATCAATTTATAGAAGCGGCTAAACGTGGCGGTATGAGTTTTATATCACATAGACATGCTGCTGCAAATAACAAATATATAGATGGTTATAAGGAGGATTGTGATACAAATTATTTAATGTATTTAGATGCAAATAATCTCTATGGGTGGGCAATGATTCACCCAATGCCTTATGCAGACTTCCAATGGGTAAAAGATCCACCGCAAAACGTTATGCCAAAAGTTGAGGGTAAAGGAAGATTTTATGAAGTAGATCTAGAATACCCCAAACATTTACATGATTTACATAATGAGTATCCATGCGCCCCAGAAAAAATTAGTATCAGTGAAGAGGTGCTATCTGACTATTGTAAAGACATAAAGAATAAATATAGATTACCAAACTCAACAGTCCAAAAATTAGTAACTACACTCTATGATAAAGAAAAATATATAATTCATGAGAGAAACTTAGCTTTATATATGGAATTAGGATTGGTGATAAAAAAGGTTCAAAGGGTTTTAGAATTTAGTGAGCGACCTTGGATGGAAGAATTTATTCAATATAACACTGATATGAGAAAAAAGGCAAAGACTAAATTTGAGAAAGACGACTACAAACTTATGAATAATAGTGTTTTTGGAAAAACAATGGAAAATGTAAGAAAGAGATGTAATGTTAAATTAGTGTCAGAGAAGGAGAAATTTTTAAAGCTAACCAAAAGCCCATATTTTAATGGGTGTAGCATATTTTCAGAAAATTTAGTTTCAGTCAATATGAAGAAAAAAGAGGTATTACTTAATACACCAATATATGTTGGAGTTAGTGTTTTAGATATTAGTAAAATCTGTATGTATGATTTTCACTATAATTTTATTAAGAGGAAATACGGAAATGACGCAAAACTACTATTTACTGATACAGATTCATTATTATATGACATAAAGACTGAAGATATATATAGAGATCTCGATGGACATAGGGATATGTTTGATAATTGTGATTATCCTAAGGATTCTGAATACTATTTTAATTCTAACGCAAAAGTAATTGGAAAATTCAAAGATGAATTTGGTGGAAAACCAATAATAGATTTTATAGGATTAAAAAGCAAAATGTATGATGTTGAAGCAATAGGTGAGACTAAAACATCTATAAAAGGTGTAAAAAAGTATTTAAAGGAAAATGGAATGATAAGTCATTCTGATTTCAAGAGAACCCTATTTAATGGAGAAATAATGCATCATGGAATGAATACTATGAGATCTGATCTTCATGAGATATATTTTTATCGGTTAAATAAGAAAAGTCTGTCTTGTTATGATGACAAGAGATATATACTGGATGATGGAAAGAGCAGTTATGCATATGGTCATTACAAAATTTAGGATAAATCTTCTAAATCTTTTATATCTATCCAACTGTTGAATTTTTCTGGGTAACCTTTCCATTTGACTAAAGCTTTGTAACCTTTTTTCTTGTCACCTTTTTTTCTAATGACTTTTTCTATTCTGAAAACAGTTTGATCTGTCTTTTGCAGCTCTTCTGCATAAAAAGATCCTTTTATTTCTTCACCCTCTAAATCTTTTATTTTGTAAGTTATAGGAATTGTGGGCAAAATTCTGTCTATAACGAATACTTCTTCTGTCCAATTTGGAGTGTAACCTTTATCGAAAGTTTTTCTTTTATATTTGCTTATGCGAACAGTATCACCCACTTTGAATATAGGCTTGCTATCAATTTCCCTATCTTCGACATTAATTTTTAGATAAACTTTTCCATAGTTTTGTTTCTTTCTAGCTTCAGTTGGAGTCATACCTATGCTTATATTTTTACTATTATTGTAAGAAGAGAGTATTTCATCCAAAATATCAATGTAAACAGTATTATTTCTGATTGTAAACATCTTATACATTTTCTCTTTAATAGTTCTGTTCCATCTCTCACAGACAGCTGACTTTTCTTCATCTTGAGTAGAATAAATTTCTATATTATTTTTATCTAATAAATCGAGAAAATTTTTATTATAATACTCTTTACCTTTATCAACCCATAACTTTTTTGGCTTTGCCTTTTGTAAAATGGTTTCGAAAGCTTTAGATACTTCTAAACCAGATTTACTCTTTAAAGGTAGAATCCAACCATATTTACTAAAAAGGTCTAAGACCATAAGAAGATATTTAAAACCTTTATTCCATTTACTAAGCTTTTGCATATCTACTAAATCAGAACACCAAATTTGGTCAACATTGTGAACTATAACTCTTCTCTTATTGAAATTACGTCTTATAGGTTTATGTAACTCATCTGCTAATTTTTCTCTCCACTTTAAATTTTGGTCGTTTTTTTTTTTACCCGGGCGCGGCGATTGAGCGCCACCCAAACCAAGTTTTTGTTTTTTATCAATCATATTTCTTGCCAACCAATGACCCCATTGTCTCTTATTCCAAGGGACTGCATCAAGTGCCTGAACATTTTCTTGTCAACCTTATGCTTGCAATCTTTATCATCACCACAAACGCTATAGTCAACATCATGCTGCATGGATATTGCATCAGCTGTGCCAGTTGGTTTTTGATAAATCTCCAGAATTTCACCAGTCTCCTTATCATATTTGAGTTGTTTGCCCAAATCATTATAGGGTCCAGTATAATTATGGCCAGGCAGAGTCCAACCACCTTTTGGTTTCGGAAGCTTACCAATAGCTTTGTGAACATCTAATCCCTTTCCAGCTACCTTTTTAGATACATCATCAGTAAGTGAATCTATAGCCTGATCTAAATACTTTCGACCTGTTTGACGTAATTTAGACTTAACTGTGTCAGACTTGATTGCTTCTGCAGCACCTCTTCTACCTAGGTTGAATAATCCTTTAGCGCCTGCTGATAAACCTTTAACGAACAATTCGTCAAATCCTGATCCATATTGTTCTCTTAAATCATTTATTTCAGCTTTAGAAAGAAACTTATGCTTGGGGCTCCCACAATCTACGCATTTTTCTCGGACACCATGTCTGTTATTAGATGACATTGAATATTCTTCTGAACCTGGAACACTATCAGTATGTTTTCTCTCTTTCACACAGAATATTTGCATATATAAATAAGGGTGAGAAAATATCTCTAATTATAAAACGCACCCAATAACGGAATTTTATTAAATGGGCTATTTGGACCCAGTAAGAGACCTTTGCCCTTTTTTCTCTTTCCACTTCCACTGCTGCTTACAAATCTGAACTTTGTAATACCGCATTCACT
>CM042754.1:9802812-9810066 GCA_022496165.2 Catalaphyllia jardinei
ATGGGCAGGAAGAGTAAAGTGATCTGAAACGGAGCGGCGGTTGGTTGATCAATGTGTCGTTGTGTGATGACAGGAGCCATAATCGGGGAAGGAGACCGTAAGCGCGCGCCATTTCTAGTATTGGGGTTGGCTCCATGATATGGGACAATTTTTCTATTTTTAGAACAAATTGTGTTATCACCTTCGGCACACGTGCGTACATGCTGCGAGGATTTTTGCGGATGTTGTGCAAAGGAAATGACGTCCAAAATTATCGAAATCTTTGACGCTTTCGGCCCACAACTCAACGCGTTTAAGTCTGTTGAAATTTCCTTTAGTAGTTTCGTCGTAAAGTTGCTCCAGTCCGGCTGGGTTAAGTAAGACAGTGTCGAATTTAGGTATGTCCCGCTTTATCACTGACCAAGTAGTGTTCCGCTGCTTCTTTTCCCGCTTTCTTGTACAAGAATTGAACTTCACATAACTCCACTCTAAATTTCATATATGTAAAAGATTAACAGCTTTTCCATAACACAATTGGATATATTTGGATATAGCAGCGTTGCAGAACTTCAAAGTTTTCTTCCTCCTGCCACACGCTTGCGAGGATTTCGGCAGAGTTTCAAAATTTTCGAAACGGGGAGAAATGGTACGGAAATTTCCTGGGAAAAGTTCCAGAAACTCCGGAAATTGTCGAATTTCCGAAAAGCGAACCATTCAACCGAAAATCCCGAAAATTCCGGGATATAAGTTAAATGGAACGGAAATCTCCAGGCAAAAATTTTCGAAAATTTAGGTACACCTCACGAGGTTGTCCTCTTTTTCGGAATTTATGCGAATTCCCAATTTTCTACTCAGCGATAGCTAGTTCTTTTGGCCGCGATCACAGTGACTTGGACATCTCACGCAAGGATGACGGCGACGCGCATTCGATAAAAGAAACACTTTAGAACCTTTCAACTTACATATCGATAATTACTAGCTACAGCTAAACAAATTTCGTGAAGAAAGCGTTTCATAAAAATAATGCCCCCGTGGTGTACTTGTTTGTTTTGCATAGGTTGGCTGGGAAATGCGCAAAGATTTATAACGCGTGCAGAACCATTGTACGACTCATTAAACCCCTTGTTCTGCGACGTTTTCGCTGCTGTTGTGGTTTGCGCAAGATCTCTGCTGTTATAGTCTATTAAAGTCACGATGTCGACTTATCAGTGTTCTGTTTGCTTCTATATTGGTGATTTAAACCTAGAAGTCACTGAAAAATTCCAAGCGAACAATTATCGTCTTCAACACTGGAAAAAGACTGCACCATTTTCCCATGGAAATTTCCGGAAATTCGCCCCGGAATGTTTGGTCGAATGATAAGCGCCCAATAAGAAACCATCCAAAAAGGGTTTGGTTATGATTAAGCATTGTTTTGGCTCACAAATTAACCCGATACCAGAGTGAAGAGTAGTAGTTGGACCGGCTCGAATAGATCTGCTTCTATCGATTTTTTATGCAAATGAACCGTTGCTCTCAAACCTAGATAGAGACTTGACCCTGACGACGTGACTCAACTCTAATGACGTCATCATACATACGTAGTGACCCCTCGACCCTAACCTAAGAAGGTGGGGTTACCAAACCTTAGTAACTCCAGTTACTGTTGTAATAGCTGAAATGACTCTTACATATTAAAGCTGGAGCATTTCGCTCGCCCATGTGCGAGATGTTACTCTGTCCCCTATAACCGAAATGGTACATCACGCATGCGCAGTAACACAAACACACCGTTTTTACTGTGAAACACATTTTTATTAAGAAAAAAATGAACGATTACAAATTTGCATGGATATGTAAGTGAGAATCCAAGATGACGGAGGTTGTCTTCAATCAATCAGGAGCCGAATTAAGATTTCAAGATGGCGTCGCCCACAAAAGTGCTACCATGTTGGAAAACAACATTGAGGAGTACCTGGGATCGATTTCCGGGGCGACAAAAATGTCACGTTATAACGTTATAAAGTATTGAAAACGGCAATCTCGACATAATCTTGGGTTTTTCCCTTATCCAGGAACCGTTGCACTTCTTTCAGGTAGGTTTCTTTGATATCTTCCCCGACTTTTTCACGTAATGGCTTCCATGGATCTGGTTCATCGTCGTCCATTTTTTCTTCTTCGGAGCTACTAATTTCCTCCTCTTCGTTCTGTTCTTTTTTCTCTTCTTCTTCAGGTTCCTCTTCGGAGCTAGTACTTTCCTCCTCTTTGTCTTCTATGTTTTCATCATTGTTTTCTTCCAAGGGAAAACCAAAAAGATCTGTTTCACTCATGGTCTTTTTTCTCTTGTCGACCTTTCACCCAAGACAGCTTGCTTCAAATGGCCAAGTCGATTGAAGTACTTTTTAGTATACTAATTTCTAATCTCTTTTTTAGATAGCAGCGTAGGAATCTTTCTTGCGTCAAGAGGTGACTTAACACTCGTATTCTGTCATCACTGGCGGGATGTAAATCCAGAACCATGTACCCAAATGGTCGTTTAATCACGTTTTGATACATGTCCATCACATCTTGCCAGTAAGTGGGAAACGCTTGAAGCAGTAAATTCCTGACGCTTAACTGATCTCTTGGATTTTTGAAAGCTATGACATAGTGGGCGTTCCTGGAAATACTCTTGGCGTATTTCCCCGGTGGAAACATGTCTTGACACAAATACAATATGGTGATATTTTGGTGATGAGAATGTTTGGTGAATAAGTCTAGTAACTCTTTGTCTTCACCTCCCTCTGCCATCAGATCGTCTAACACGAGTAAATCCCCTTTCGGAAACCATTTTTGCAAATGGAAGGTGGTAAGAACCCCGTTGTGGAATTGTACACCCGCTTCTTTCATGGTTCGGTATCTGTCTTGCCACGCCCCGTAGCAATAATGAACCGTGGACGGTGTGCTCACAAACAATTATTCAAATGATCCAAGAGTAAAGACTCGGTAAAACAAGTCTTTTCGCAGCCAGAGGGACCAACAATCAAGATACTAGAGGGTGTCTTGAACCGAAACGCTTTTCACTCTATATTCCACCAGGTATCCCGGGGTTGTTTTCTGTTGGAAATGTGATATTTGGAGCATCCACCTGTGTTACCGCTGGTGATGAAGGGAAGTCTACTAAGGGACGTTTGTCTTGACCATTTTCAAGTCGCTTCCAACAAATATACCTCCCGTGCTTTTGACAGTAACGGCATCGATGTGACATAATTTGCACGTTTGCACCATTAACAACTACGAAAGTTATTTTTAGACGAGCGGAAGTCTGTTCTAGCGGGACGTCCGCATGCAGGCTACCTCGGTCTGATGTTTGAAAAAAAGAAAAGATTTCATGTAATGGCGGATGAAGTGTCACTAAGAACCTGAGAGCGAGTCAAGACTGCATTGCATGCGGACGTCTCGGAAAACAGACTTCCGCCAGTAAAACGAGACCTCCACTAGGTTAAAAATAACTTTCATGGACATGACATATCCCGGCCAATGCCCCGTGCCTCCTCTGTCCCGTCATTTTCTCTCTGACCACCCCCTGGCTAGGAGAATACCCCCACGCAAGCACGTGACAGGCACACCTCCAACAGGGTGCCATGTCAGCACACAACATTCAAGCAAGCTCAAAGAACTCAACAAACACAGCCAATAACAAAATCATTTGGCACTAAAATGGCCAAGTCTAACTAAGTGAAGGTGTACGTACACGACACTCTCCCCTCCGCACTGCTTTGGACAGCTGCCCCCTAGCAAGCCACCAGCGGATGGCCCATGGACTAGGCCGTCCACCTGACCCAGCCATGACGGAGCTCCCCCTGGATTCAGGCTGCGCCCGAACCCAGGCAAAAACCTGGCGGGCATGTTTTTGCTAATACGGTCAGATATAGAGACAAGTGGTTCCACATTGAAAAAGAAGTGTTGTCTCATAACAAACCTTAACTACAGCCTTGAGTGAAATGCAGTGAGGAAGGCCTGTACGCACAAAAAGGAAAAATGTTATTGAACGCATGCAAATTTTCCCACCAGGCAGACCAACAGCAACTTCTGGGTGGTGGTAAGGAGAGGTGAAGTACTCTGAATTTACCAACATCTTTCATCTCTAGATTACCTAATCCACGAGTTTGGCCATAGGTCTCCTTTGATTTTTGATATGTGCCCCATTTCTCTAAAATCTATCTCCCGGTAAAATTTTAGCATTGTTCTATGCGCCAGTCAAAAGGTAGCCTTTTGGCGCATCGAAATTTTGTAAGTTTAAGATATGTTATATTTACAAATGCAACGAATTCAAATCCGAAATAAGAAGATGTTCAAAAGGAATCCACTGTATTTACTTTTCAATTTGAAATTTAAATTTCGCACTTTTTGCTTGTGGACCAATGATATACGTTGAATTTAATTTGATGCGAGTGATCAGCGCCTGAATAATAACTGCCGTTATTTCCACGGCCTATTGTTCTTTTGCTTACTTGTTGCACGGATCATTACTTAAATACGTTTCATATACCTAGTTTTAACCAATTGGTGTTCAGTTTGGGCGTGGGTCTAGTTTGTAGCCATTGAGAAGTGACTATAAGCCCTCTTGCTTAAACTTGTCTAGTTTCAAAATCCAATCATGTAACAACATAAGCGTGAGTGTAAATTTAAATCAACGAGAAGTAAGATTGATCGTGGGTCCTATTTTTAAACCAGTGAGAAATAAGATTGAGCGACCTTGTCTACACATGCCTAGTTTTATTAGAAACGTTGAATTTAATCAGAAACAAGTTTGAGTGTAACTCAGTGCTCAGTTTAAGTGTAAATCGCGAAATTAAAGAAATTTTCGACCCTGAGATACTCAGAAGAGCACCGATTCTTCTTCCCTGCCATCGCTGTGAAAAATCCGCAAGAGAATCTCGCAACTCTCATCATTAGATTACACAACGTGACAACATCCACGCTGAATTTAAACAAGATCTCAATAACGATCTTGAAAACGCACTAGCTGCGTTTCGGTCCGGGAACAACGGTTTTGGTTGGTTTGGTTGTCAGTTGTTTGCGTTTTTCCGTCCGCTAAAACGGATTCATGTATAAACAGCTAAATTAACACAGGGACAAATCAAATGGTTTGCCAAAGGGCCATAATTTCCCCTAATATAAAGTTTATCAGGTTGAGACTTACTGAATGCGGCTGGGATTTTGTTCCTTTTTGCGAGTTTGAAAACGTCCATTTGTTTTCTTCTTTCCACAATGCCGGGAGGCAAGTCTTGGTACATTCGGAATTCGGTGCCTTTCAGTCGGTGGCCAAGAGAAAGAATGCGTTCACAATCCTTGTAACGTAAAAATCTAGCGATGATGGGTTTTGGTTTTGTCTCATTGCTAGCGTTGGGTTTCTTTTGCATTTAGGCGGTGTACACGTTGCATCTCGACCGATCCAGCGTTTTCGCAACCGAGGTGTGTTTCGAGGAAGATACGAAGCACACTTTCGGTGTCTTCTTGGTGAGCGCCATGACCAGATTCTTCTTGGATATTCTCGAATTTAATATTCTCTCGCCTGGAGTAAGCTTCTAGATAAAGACCTTTATTTTCCAGCTCTTTGATATTGCTATCCAATTCAGCGTTCTTCGTAGAAAGTTCGGTCATTTTTAGGTTGATCTGATCCTTATATTTGTCAAAGCCTTTGATGGTTTTCCTTTGTTGGTTTTCAGCGAAATTCAAACTGTCCTTGGGATCGTTTATATCTTGGTTCGACGTCGCTTGGACGCTTTCTAAGGCGCGAATTCGGTCATCCATTCGAGCGAGTGTATCTTGTAGGCCTTTAACAGACGTTTCGATTGCACCTAGCTTCTCTAACTTCAATATGATCGCTTCCAGTTTTGCATCAAGGTTCGCAGAAATCTCTGGTGTTGTTAAGGAGTTGTCGTCTCCCTCGTGGTTGGACGTCGAGTCAAAAGTCAACGTAGAACCTCTTGGTTTTTTGCGGTTCTTCGACGTTCGGATGGGAGGTGTTTCCTCGGAAGAAGAGGATAGAACTCTTTTCTTTTCTAATATTTTTTGTGTAGTTTCAGCCATGAAAGGCTGCGAAATGTAGCCGTTTTAGCGGACGGCCATAGAAGCACGTCTTTATTCCATTACGTCCCCAATCCGCGGGAATAAAAATATAGAAAACTTGAAAAGACGTTCTCTGGTTAAAAGTTTTAAAAACACTGAGCTTTCGATTGCCAGTCTGCAATCTTTTTAAAGATTCCAGACTGGCAATCGAAAGCTCAGTGTTTTTCAAAACGTTTAACCAGACAACGTCTTCTTAACTTTTCAATTATGCCCCCTGGTTACTCATCGATTTTCAAAATAATAATATACATCACCATGTTCGTGTAAGAGAAAAGGAAAATTAATTTCACTATCGAGCTTAGCTTGAGCGAAAATTCTTTCGTTGTGTACGGACACGCACTCATTTTCGCGCGCCAAAGACGCGAAAATCGTGCGCAGTATGGATGGTCAGAGTTGCGAGATTCTCTTACCAACGTTTACGGAGATGGCAGGGAATAACGCAGAGAAGAAGAACCAGGGTTCTTCTAGGTACTTTTATGCTCTGACATGGAAAATGTGTGTTTTTTACGGTCGAGGATTTCTTTAATTTCGCGCTGTGAATTGTCATGTTTTATTGACTGTACAAAACATGCATCGACAGGCGCTCTTATTCATCGATAAAAGGCAATTTCTTGGATTTTTACAAAAACAAAACTAAACAGAATCTACAAACATCACCATATTGTCACTTATTGGGCTTAACATTTTTTTCTTAGTTTTCGGTCGCGAAGACCCTGGCGAAATCCTCCCAAGGGTGTGACAAGAGGAGGAAATAAAAACTTTGAAGTCCTGAAACGCTGCTTTATCCAAACATATCCAACTAGTTTTTTTCTTTTTTATGGAAAAGCTGTTAATCTTCTTCATATGTGAAATTTAGAGTGCAATAGTGTGAAATTCTCGTAAAAGGAGCAGCGATATACAGGGGGACATACCTAAATTCGGCTCTGTCTTCACTCAAACTGGAGCAACTTAGGACAAAAATACAGCAAGATTCGAACAGCCATAAAGGCGTTGAGTAAAAATAACACACAAATTGCGGTTATAAACATAACGAGACAACGCATGTTGTAAAAACTTTCATTTATGAACTTAACGTTTCGTATGCTCCAACATACATCTTCAGAAGTAACGGCTACCAAAATTACAATTAAATTTAAACACGAAGGCTAATACCAAATAAGGAAAGTAATGACAATGAAAAAG
>CM042754.1:9825066-9844348 GCA_022496165.2 Catalaphyllia jardinei
GCTGTCTCTGTTTATGATGGAAAGCTTTTCCTTTGTAAAAATGCTCAAACAACACTTACATGCAGTGTAGTAACGCTCGCTTGCTTAATAGCGACGGCTCCGGTTATCCCAATGAATTGAACCTCAACAATTTCGTATCATCGCTCACCCGACGAGTAATCAGTTGAAAGCTTTCTCCTGTGAGCAATCTGGCCTTTCCAACTTTGACGTTAGTTTGGGAAATCTTGCTGCAAGCAGGTAAAAGCCGTAAATAACTATAGCTTCTTTCAAATACAACTCATTATTTGGCATTTTCATCCGCAAGCTTTGAGCTTCTTCTTTCGTTATTTCCATTTGAAGAGGCAAGTTTTTGTGAGTCACAATGTGGCCGTATTCCTTTGGACTAACAACCTTTACCTGCCTTTACGACCAGATTAAATTAAACAGGTTAAACTATTAACTGAAAATCGAACTTTGAAGGCATCGTTCTTCTCTCTAAAGCAACGCAAAATTGAAAGCTTAGCCGCAGTCCAGTTTGTGATTGACAGATGTCGTCTTGTTAGCCAATCAAATTATTTTAACAGTTTTAACAAGGATTGTGATTGGCTTATTTTAACATGCTTTATCAGAGATTAGTACACGTCTGATGCCCTTTTTTACTCCTTTGGAAAATACAGTTTGGCTAGCGAATGCGTGGGGGAATCATTGAATTCTTTATCATAAAACAAATAAAGAAGCCTCGACTGTGCTCTGCTCTGTTGTAAAGCACTTAGGAAGCGGTAGAGCACTCAAGAAGTGGGAAAAACACTCGACTGCATCTCGTGTTTTTCCCTACACTTCTTTCGTGCACTACCACTTCATGCATGCTGTACAGCAGAACAGAGCGCAGTCGAGTCTTCTTTATTTGTTTATTAGAACAATTGGTTATTGAAGTTTGTTTTAGCTGCTTCTGAATTCTTTTTTACATCTGCGGTGTGACTTGAAACTCTTTTGAATGGATCCTTATGGAAAGCTGCGAACATGGCTGAATAGCTAATAATTAAAAGTTGGAGGAGACAAATTACTTCTTTTGGTGCATCAGAAAGGATTTTGCTCAGTTCCGCCACTCCTCTGGCCATTACTTTTCAGTCATCTTGATTCATTTTTTTTAACTTCTCAATCCACGCGCAGGTTTTGCCTTCAGTTACCCCTAGTTACGTTTAAGCATCCGTTTGTTTGTTACTGTTCCAATTTCTTAGCCAGAATTTTAAAAATGGTAGTTAAATGTCATCTCTTCTGCATGCATTGTTTGCCGTATATTTTGAAACACCTGCATTGGAAAGCAGAGGCACTTTCTAATGTAGATTTTTTTTTTGCGATTTTCAGTGTTCCTTTTAACTGAACCACAAGTCATAGCTGGAGGTAAGGTTTACACGTATAACACTTTTCTAATTATCAACTATAAATTAATTAAGGTAAATTAACTGTAGCAGTGATATTTCAAGAGTTAGTCATTTGTTGTAGTGTGTTCCGCTTCATACTCGGAGGTTGAGCAGTAGTACTGGGCACCAACACGACATCAGGTTGTGTTCAGATGCTAGCTACACTGTGCATTCTCTGAAACACTTTAACTGTGTGAACTTCATTCATGTTATGTGCGTTTCACGTTTGATATTACTGTTTAATACATGGCTATTGTATTTTTATAATATCACTTTTGCATATACTGTAAAACGAATTACTTCGAGTTGGGGGAAGTGACCTGTTTCCTCTATAAGGACGCTACTTTAATTCAAGTTCCATTTCGATCTGTCAGACATTATTCTGATACCCTACGAACTGTGAGCGTACCAAGGGAGTGCAGAAAATAGGGATGACAGGAAACCGGTACCCAGTTCAGTACCTAAGTACCATGCAGAGTCTTTGTTTCCCTTGACCAGCTGTTGGAAAACGAGACCTCTGGGAGCAACCAATTCAGGCATGCGCCATAGATGCAGACTGCACAGTGAAACCGGATGGGCAGAATTCGGTTATTTTCTTTGTTCTTTCAAAATGGTTGCTTCCAGAGCGCTCGTTTTCCAACCTCTGGTCAAGGGGAACAAAGACTCTGGAAATGAGATTGCTACTTATCTGACAAAAAGGCATGTTCATATTATTGCTTAACAAGAATAACACCTGTTCATCGTGCATAGACACCAAGTTAAACGTAGCCTAAAGCGTAGGCCACAGGAGGCCGCAATGACACTGGTTTGTGACATTTTTACTGTCGACTAAATAGCATACATAAACAAGACGATCTAAGATCGTAAGTTGTGCTATAGCTAGACGTGCGCAGATGTTCTAAAAGTAGTATGTGTGCTATGTACCAAGGTAATAAATGCATGTCTCAAAAAAAATATGAAACCAAAGGAAAAACAGAAGACCCTATGTGCCACATATTTCATCATGGAACATTACTTATTAATATTTTGAACTGACCAACAGATAAAGGTGCACGCTACGGTAATCGTACAGCCAAAGGTTACACGCTGGATACAGATTATGTCATTGCTGGGAAAAATTGCCTCTGTGCGAAAGAAAGGTGTGGATCACACAAACCACGGAGCGTTACGATGCTCCCAAGAAATCAATAAACTTTAACTGCCCAGTTTTAACTTTTTGATGTTAAAATAATATAAAATAAAATAGAAATTGTTCCTAGAAGTTGAACAAATAATTAAGTTATTATTTGGTTGACAGGGTCAGTATGTAGTGGACTTGAAACTATTTATGTGTCCAACACTCCAAATGGCTCAATCTACAGTCCTGGATATCCTTACAGTTATGATAACAACGAGAATTGTCGGTGGCTCCTTGTTGCTCCCTATGGAAGCAAAGTGCTCCTCTACTTTACAACATTTGAAGTGGAAGATAATTCAGGGTGTAGCTATGATAGTGTAGAATTGTTTGATGGAAGCGACGATTCTGCTCCTCGTTTGTCAAAAAGCTGTGGTAGTATTCTTCCTTCACCAGTCTATTCGTCCGGCAGATACATGTACATGCAATTCAAGTCTGATTTTTCCAATACAGATAAGGGGTTCGTGGCTCATTATAGGGAACTTACTGATTCATCAGGTGCGTTTATTAAACAACGGACAGTCCAACCTCTTTAGGGACACCGAAAGGGCAGACGTGATTGTCAGTATGTATAGGGAAAGAAAATACCGTGGCAGAGACATCTTTACTACGAACAGTTCACTTAGTCTCAGGGTGAATTGATAATTCATGTGACCTTTCACTATGTAATACAGCCACTTTCATGATACAGACACTCAGGTCTGCCCCTTCAGTGTCCATACAGTGGAGAGAAACATTGTGAGAATAAAGTGTCAGGGCCAGAACCCGTCATGATATCTCTAGCCAAGTGCCCATTTCTCAGAGCTCCCATAGATCCCACATTATTGCAACCAGCCATCATTCGGCTTCGCCTCATTGGCTATTGACCCGTAGCCCTTTCGGGCTACGGGTCTTAATTGTTAAATAATAATTAGCTAACTATTAAAATACCTAAGCTGAAAACTCAGAATAAAGACTAAGAATGTACACAGGTTCTCCTCACACAAGAAGTTTGAGATGTATAGACCTCCCTGGTTTTAGATACAGATTAACTAGAAATGGCTTTGCGGATTGAAAATATTCACGGCCTTTAGAGAAACAAGCCCTAGTGCTAGAAGTCATACCGCTCAGCCCGTCAGGTGCCACTCTAACAAGGCATTGCGCCGCCCAGGGAAGAGAAACAGAAATCACCTCGAAATAACGGGCATCTGGAAATAATAGAATTCAGAATAGCAATGACTGAAAAAGACAGGGTCAAGGGTCAAACCGGTTGTGTTTGGTTTGTTTTTTATCCATCCCTTGTTGCTGTTTATTTTTTATTTGCTGAGTGAAAGAAAATATTCTGGAAAAAAAGGGAAATTTTGAGTGAAAAGTCTTAAACTTTTGAACGTCAAATTAAGTAACATGGTTAATGAGAGTTATAAACACAGTACAATTAACATCAAAAGACAAGAAATATTACTAGCTAGGATTTATGCACACTCTGATTGGCTAAATAACAAACATACCATTGTAGTGCAAAGAATACTCAACGGACATGAAAAAGACACCGCTTCTCGCTGTCGTCATCCCTTATTCCCGGTGGAACTTAATAGACATTTTGGCGCATAACTCTTTTTTGGACACGACAAAATTACAGGAATAATCGTGGGAATTTCGTGGTGTTGCAGTGAGCTACAGTTGTTGACGCCATTTTCACTTATGAACTTTGTTGACTTTTAAATCGTTATTTCAGGTTGTCCACAGATTGTCCTGGGAGCTTCTGCTGGTGTCATTTACAGCCCTAACTTTCCTTGGAACTATCCAAACGGCATATCATGTAACTGGACAATAACAGCTGAATATTGGTGGGAGAAGATAAAATTAAGTTTCATGAAATTTGATTTAGCTTCAGGTTACTCCTGTCTCGACTATGTGGAGGTGAAAAGTCGTTATGGTTCTCAAGTAGGAAAGTACTGTGGTTATCAAATCCCTTCACCTGTCCTTTTGTTAGAATCTATGAATGTTCATTTCCACTCCGATTATTGGACCAGTGATTCGGGATTTATGGCATTTTACCAAACAGGAGACAGCTTTCCAACTCCAAACCCAACGGCATACTGGCCAACACACACCTACGTGTACCAGACTACTTACCCAGCTACCTACTCACCTCCTAAAGCTTCACTTTACGCCTGTAGCATACATTATCAAACAAGTAAGTCCAATTTTGCACAGGCTCATCCTCGGAAACCCAGGGGCTACTAGCCGGGACGATGCGATATTTTCGGGCGAAAGTTTACTATAAGAGCTGAAGAGCCCCTGGGAACTTATTCTTACCGAACCAGTTCCAGAAGTGGTCGAATTCCGCTGCGCAGATTGGGCAGAAAAATATTTTTCTGCCAAATCAGCGAGGAGCTCTAGCCGGGTAACTCTGCCCCCCTTCTTACACGAAGCAGTTTTTTTCATCGATCGACCTAGTTGCTTGGCCCGTACAACGGGAAGGTTGTCGTAGAGAGTTTCAGAAAAAAAATTCAACCAAGCCGAGGAAATCACTAGCGTTAACATGGGAGCTAGGAACCAATACTCTTCCATCAATTTTCTCGGCGGATTTATCGAAGGTATATCGTTTGGAGGTCATTCTCGAATTTACGCCCAACACCGTTGATAGCCATATATATTGCTACAGGAGTTTTTGGCGCGATAGCAAGAACAAGAAAAGGTGCGTGCACTGCACTAATTAGCCGCTTGTTCCCACGTTCGGTCGACATAGTTGCGTGGCCCGAGCAACGGCGATTTGCATATCGTGCAAAGTTTCAGAAGTTATTAACGATCGAGGAGAAATAACAAGTAACCTTCGACTAGCGTTCCCCCGAAGCAAAAGCAACAGAGTAAAATTCGGGTACATTAGCTATAAAAATTTACGATTTCCTCGGCTTGGTTGAATTTTATTTTTCTGAAACTTTCCGCGACAACCTTGCCGTTGTACGGGCCAAGCAACTAGGTCGATCAATGAAGAAAACTATTCCGTGTAAGAAGGCGGCAGAGTTATCCGGCTAGAGCTCCTCGGTGATTGGGTAGAAAAATATTTTTCTGCCCAATCAGCGCAGAGGATTTCACCACTTCTGGAACTGGTTCCGTAAGAGTAACTTCCCAGGGGCTCGCCCGAAAATATCGCATCGTCCCGGCTCGCCCGAAAATATCGCAATGTCCCGGCTAGTAGCCCCTGGGTTTCCGAGGATGGCACAAGCTTCAATATTACTATCAATGCAAAATTATGGAAGTGAATCATTCTGAATAATACCACGTAATACTGAGCCGCTTCGCGGTAATGGTACGGTCTCGGTCTAGCTCGCACTTGTGACGTAACGATATAAACATGATAAACCTAAATATAACTACTACATAAGAAGGGCGTTGTTATGTTTGTAGTGTGAACATGCTGCATAAAACAGCAGCATAAAAGCATGACCATAATAGTAAATTCTCAGCTCCGACTATTGCATTTCTAGCTTTTTGATTGGCTAAAAAACTCCGACTATGAGCCAATAGTCGGAGTTTTACGTCATATGGAAAATAGTGCGCCAAGTTTAAAATTTTTCGCTCTGTAAAATTGTGGAAATAAAAATCGGCGGCAAAACCTGGGTTGAAAATTTACTAAAACAATTATTCCAATCGCCCTTGTTGGATATGAAGTGATAATAACCAACTCGCGCTACGCGCTCGTTGGTTATTTTATCACTTCATATCCAACGCTCATGGAATAATTGTTATATATTAAAGGAAGAAACTGATCTTTTCCTTTCTGTCGTTATGTCTTTGTTATTATGATCTTATGTTTCTGTTAAAAGAGTCAGGTCATATCAGTAAGCAAAAAAAGTTTTGTGTTCTATCAAATGCTTTGTAGGCATCGCTAATGCAACTGTTTTTTTCTGTGCCGTACAAATATCTTGTACGGCCAATCTTGGAATGTTCGGTACCAGTGTGGTGTCCGTAAGAGCATCAAGACTTGTATTAAAGTGCCTCTGTGACAAAAAATAGATTATTTTTTTCCTTTTGATTTCAAAACCATGTTAACTAAATACTAAGTGACCCACGTTTTAATCCTTGATTTTAAAAAGGCACCTGTTAATTTTAACTGGAACTTTCCTATTTAATGTTCCGCCATTACTAAATTTAAGTTCTTGAGAGAGCTGGATCGAGGAGAAAATGACGTCAAAGGCTCACTAGTTTAAGAATGCGATGCGTGTGTACGCTGCAGAATTAATATGCAGCACGGGAGTTTTGGGCTTTCACACTTTTAAACTCACTTTGCATACATAATAAGCTGCGTTAACACGCAGACATTTTAAGCTGGTGAGCCTTTGACGTCACTTTTCCCCGTTCCAACCCTCTGAGGTCAAATCGGTCAGGTTTGAACGTGAGTGATGGCGGATCGTGAAATCCAAAACTTACACAGAATCTCAAGAAAAAAAGGAAGTGATTTTTTATCACAGGGGCACTTTAATTCGACGCAAAGGAGATATGTCCTACGAAAACCAATGCAAACTACTAAAATAGCCTACTCTGTCAGACCGTAGAACTTTCTTATCTTATGTTTTTACCATTTGAATTTGAAGACTCTTTTAATTTCGCCACAACTTGGTATAGGGGAGAAAATATCTTTACAAACTTTATCCTTTCAGGTTAGCAAATTTTTCCTCACCCGGAGTACAAACTTTATGTCATTACCAAGAGATGTAGTAAAACCTGAAAACCTTTAGCAGTTTAAATCTAAGCTCAACTTTCTTTTGTCAGTCCTTATCTTTAGTTACAATAAAGTTTAGTTTCCATATAACGTGCGGTCTGATTGGCTGAAACGGCGTGCTTTATCAGAGATTAGAGAACGGGTTGATGACATTAAGCTGGCTTTCAAATTTTTGCTTCGGGAATTTCGACAAATCTAAAATTAAACATCCCTTGTGCGTGACTCAGACAAAAGCAATGTAAACGAGCTCTTTGTCAGCAGTAAATAAGGCTCACGAAGACCATTGTTGACAACAGTGGCCTGAGTGTAAAAACTGTACGAAAATAACAAGTTTACTAGATTCCGACAAAACACGTCTCCAAATAAATTCTCAACCTAGCGACTTCTTCGATGAAAGACATAATATACTACGAAGGCAGAAATTATACTGAAGAAGTAAAACAACGACAGAGAATACCAACTGAGCTGTCCTGTTAATGATTAGAAGCTTTATTTTTGTAAAAATGTTCAAACAACGCTTACATGCAGTGCAGTAACGCTCTCTTACTTAGTAGCGACGGCTCCGGTCATTTTAGCGAAGTGAACCTCAACAGTTTCGTTTCATCGCTTCCGACGAGTAATCAGTTGAAAGCTTGCTCCTGTGCTCGGAGTTGAACAAGTGCGAGCAGTCTAGTCTTACGTCGTTAAATGTCATTATGTTGTGCGTTTCTATCGTTAAGTGGTTAGTGTGAACTACGCTTAATTGGACAAATTGGAGTACAATTCAGGGGGTACTTTATTATAGAAAATTAACAATGCACTTAATTAACACGATTTTGCAAAATTCTAAAGTCGATGTAAATTTAATGCACGATATTTTTAAATAATGTCATTTTAAAGCACCTTTATTTCATTAGTCATGACTCTGCTATTGACTCGTAGAGTCACTATCTGATCGCCTCTTGGTGATTTCACAGAGGCTTTGAAAGATCTTTTGAATTGATAGGGTCTAGTTAGGCTTCAAAACCAAATTTTCGGCCGTAGAGACGTCCGTGGACTTGTCTTGGAGGGTTTTATTGACGGAAGCCAAAAACGCAGTTTGGTGTTCAGAAATGTAAAGTGCGAGTTTGCAGAATTATGAAAATCGCAGTAAATAAAGCAAGATGCTTATCGAAAAATTCTCGTTGATTTAATGCATGTAAACCTAACTTTTGAAAAATTCGCGTTAATTTAGTGTAACGAAAATTCACTTCACGCTGTCAACGTGCATTGTTAATTTCCTATAATAAGGTAATCGGGCGAAGTGAGTTCAATAGCGCGAGGTAGATTTGAAATTACGAGCACAATTTCTCCCTTTACAAGTGCAGAGAGAGGGATGGTTTGGGGGGTTGCTTTCCGCTAAGGTGTTAACTTTAATGTTTGTTTAATTAATTGATTTCAATTAATTAATTAGTCTAGAGGCAAGTGGGTGTACCCTACGAAAAACATGTTTCATCTACGTCAATTATGTGTCAACGTTGCCAAGCTATAAATTTGTTTTAAGTAACCCCTCCTTGTGGTATTATTCTTTTTATTTAGTCTAAACGCATGCGCAGATTAGTTAGCCCTCCTGTCTTCTATATAATAGGTCAAAGATGCATTGCATGTGGGATCACACAAATATTGAGTGGTTTTCCTTACGGTAGAACCCAACATGTAAGAGGCATGCGCTGTAGCATCGTTTAGGTTAGTGTTCTAGACTATGTTTTACATGTCATGTGCCACTTGTCCCCTTTTAGTGCAAAAGTAAAACGTATCTTTTAAAATTACCCACAAGTCGGTTCGACAGACATCTACTGTTTTTAAGCTACAATAGTATGTTTGTCAGGGTTTAAATAAAGAAAGGAAATTGTCCCATTTGTTCAACGTATTATTGAATAAGGCAGGGGTGACTTCTGCGACTACCGTGCCTGAGCAATATCAATTGCATTCTGCACTACTGTCTCATTGTAGTCATTGTAATCTTTTCATTGGCTAAAAGCGTACAGTTAGTTCTGGGAAACAGTGCAACCTATTGTTCACTAGTCTGCTAGCTGATTACAAAAATCGCGAGGGAAAGTAAAGAAACTGTGGTCCTGCGTCGGTGGGAGTATTAAAAGATAATTTGGGTTTTCAACAGGGTTGATAATGTGAATTGGCCACCGTAAAGATATTCGAAAGCTGACGTTTCGAGCGTTAGGCCTTCGTTAGCCCTTCAAGGTCTCGGTAAGTGCTATCAGCCGAAGTCGACGATAACACTTACTGAGACCTTGCTTATTCCGGGTCATGATCATAAAAGCCTCATCAAATAATTGTTTAGAATTGTACTCCAATTGGTCCGTTACTGAAAAGTTGCATCAACAACAAATTTCGAGATTAAAAAATTCTTTTAGAACTTCTTTTGCGCGAAAAACCCTCTAGTGATTTCCATACGTGTTAAAAAGTGCTGGCTTAAAACAGTAAGGTCGGCAACATTTAGAAGCCATTCAAGCCCACGTCATTGACGCGTGCAAGCAGTGTGAGTATCTGGTTACAAAAAGTTGGACGCGGATACCTGTGATTATTTAAGTGGCTGTTAACGTTTCCGGCACTTATACTTTGACGAATCAATTCTACCACTCTTTCATTTTCTGATGTCGTTTTTCAACTCTAATTTTAATATTTTTATGGCGCTTTTAATTAAACAAGTAATCCAGTCGCGCTTGTTGGGTATGAGATGATTATAACTAACTCGTCGCTACGCACATCTTTGGCTATCTGTCATCCTTCATAATCTATCAAATATTTTCGCTCGCGCGCGATTGGTCTAAACGCGTCACGTGAGCGAATATTCCCCAGCTGAAACTGGGGAATATCCGAGAATATTTCCCACTTTTGAAAACTGCGCGTGTTGCTAAAAATATTTGATGAATAATAAACACAATAGCCTCCATTTGGCGGAAAAATATGCTCGAATATTTGTCCTTAGACATTATCAGTTCTTCAAAGCTCACAGTTTTACTCGAGCTACGCATTCGAAAAGCTGTTCGCTTCTCGGAACAGATAATGTCCGCGGACAAATAACCTAACTTATTACATCTCTAAGTTAGTACGCGAACTGTGATTGGTAAATTTAGCGGGCCGTACTCTCCTGCACGGCCCGCTAAAATTTAAAGTTCTTCTGTTGTCAAACTGTTACGTGATTTATCACCAAATTTTCTCAACTTATATCGCAAGTAAAAGTTTATAACTTTCTTTTACTCTAAATTGTTTACTAAAGCGTGCTAACGACTTAACAACGATTTCAAATTGACTCGTTTTGCTTTCGACCTGCTTCAGAAATTTGAAGCCGTTCTTCATGAATGGAAATGGTTCTCGAACCTGTCACATACACAATAGAGATATAATAAATATCTTACTAACCTTCTCGGTCCGTACTGTAAGTTATGGATCCTCGTTTTTTTCCCTTCGATTTATGACCCGCGCGCTTCGCGCTTGGGCCATAAATCGAAGGGGAAAAAACTCGGCTCGTAACTTACGGTGCGGACCTCGAACTCGGTTATTAAAAAAAATATTTTTTCGTTCCAGGTGGAGGCTATTGTTTATATATCCACCGCGCACTCGAGGGATAATTGTTTGTGAAATGAAGTTAATTTTGAACTGTGGGGATAGAGATGAAATGGAGATCATCGCAGTTGTAATTGCAATTTAAGCAATTGCAAATTTTAGCTCGAAAAAAAATTCAGGGCTTCAACGGCATCTGCATTAGCGCTGCAGTGCTCTACGAACTGAGCTATGAAGACCTATATGTTGAGAGAAGAACAATTTATTGAGTTCATCTTAAGGTGGGAGAACACAGTTTTCCAGTGCCTATGCCTGATTCACCATTACTTTACTTGTTCTGGCGCCCGTTTTTTGCCAGAGTCAAGGTTAAAAATACAGAAGTGTTTATTATCGCATTTTTACTAGGGTGTGTGTTGTTGCCATGGCAACGGGGCTGGTTTAAAACAAGGCTTAAATAATGGTTTTTGTTTATTTTAAAAAAATACAGTCGTTAGATTGTTTTCATCTTTTACACACTACGAATTGACATTAAATCCTTTCTGTCGACACTCTTCTCTTCATAGGCAATTTCCGTAATTCGTTTTCTGTATTATTAAAAATTCCCTTTTTCAAAATTCAGATTTTTCGTGATAGGTCATTCACGTGGTCTCTGATCTATTTTTTTGCCGAATTTCTTGAGATTCTAACGACTGAATCGCTAGAAATCGGCACGTTTCTGTTAAGGCAATCGGTCTCAATTTTTCGAGCAACTGCGCATGCGTTGCATTTAACTGGGTTCTTTTGGTAACAAAGGAAACCTGAAAATTGCTGGGTTTTTGCTTCGTTACCTTTTCTAACATATCGTTGTAATAAAATTCTTAAGCCATCAATACACTGCGTGCAATTATAGAGAAAACTAACACAGATAGTGCGGGTATCGAGTAAATAAAATGATCGCTCTAGTGACGGCATGTTTGTTTTTTGAAATCTCTGTGCACGCGCTAAATTGCATCAGCAAAAGCGCGCGCTAGAACTGTGTTCGGCCACCTTAACCCGTGACAGTAGACACCCAAATGATCGTGCGTAGATTACGTGACAAATTAGCGCGCGGACGGATAACCAATCAAACGCGAGAATTTTATGACAGTTGCGATTAGATTTATCATCACTGGGTTCATTTTGGTTTATTTCAGCCTGAAATTCAGTGAATACATGAAATATATAATTAGCAAATTAAGGATAAACATTAGGGTTACCTTTCTTTCTCGGTAAAGGTAAAAACCGAAAGATAGTTGCACAATAAAGAATGAAATAGTCGATAGTTATCACATGGATACCTTTAGATTAATCGATTAGTTATTCAATCAGTCATTTTTATCGACTGAATAATTAAGGAATGGACAATGTCTAGTGTGCGTCCATCGAATTCGGGATGCACGCGGATACTTGGGAGTGCAGGAAGGTAGCGTAGGAGATGCTCGAGGCGCAACCGAGAGCATCTTTAGCTACCTAAGTGCTCTCCCAACTATCCAAGTGCATCCCGAATAGCTATTATTGGAGTTGAGCCTGCTGTCAAATATTCCTTTGTTTAGAAAGGCATGCAAACGAGGCGAAAGGGTCAATACAAAGCAGAGTTGACCCTTTCGCCTCGTTTGCATGTCAAACCGCTGATAACTGCGATAAGAGCTATTGGATCGACGCACGCTGGACATTGTCCATTCCTCGATTGCTTTTATAACATAGCAAGACATTTTTCACGCTGAAAAGTCTAATGCACATTCTCTACGTGCACGTGCACGTGTTGTTTTCATTGGCAGCACTTTTCGCTACACATGCACGTGCACGTGTTGTTTTCACCAGTAGCACTTTCGCTTTGTTGATCTTTCGACGCTTCCGATGTTTCTGCAACCATTTCAGACACGTTTTCTAAATCTTCAAAGTCATCGAGAAAACCTAACTCAAATGTTGGATAATACTAGCCATTAGTAACAGCCAAAGTTAAGTTTTACTCGAAAAAAGTTGCGAGAAAAAACTTTTGGTGACAAGAAATTTCACCGACAATGACGTCAGCCTGAACCATCTCTATGAACCATCCATTTCTTTTTCATAAAAAATTAGCCAATCAGAGCGCGCACTGGCATATAGCTATGTTATAAAAGGTCTTAATCATTAAGTATGATACTGCAGCTTGCAGCTGCCCTAAGAACCTTGGGAATTGTATAGCGGATGCATTTTTGAACAGACTAGACGTCACTTCAGTTCGTAGTTATTGTGTTAGTAACTGTGATCTCACCATTAAATATGTCACTTTTTTAAGATATTTTTGTTGCAAGCTCAAGTTCGTCATCCATTGCAAGCAGTTCAGATATCGACGGCTATTATCCCACCAGCTTACCTTTCTCGAGTTGCACATTTAAAATTGACACGGCCAATGGTTACATTCTGGAGCTGAGTTTTACAAAGATGACCATATCCAGCTGTTCTGGCTGCTCGTGTGGATACGTAGAAGTTAGGGATGGAACTTCATCATCTTCTCGGCTTCTGGGCACCTTCTGCAATTCAAACTATCATGATGTGACATCTACCGGAAATCATATGTTTGTTGAATATTATGCCCGTGGTCGGAGTGACAACTTTAAAGCAACTGTCCGTTCCAAAAAAGGTACTGACCTCTTAATTATTATATGTTTGTAAGAAATTGTTGTTTTTTATTTGGTTTAATTAAATCCTGTGTATGAAAACCGTCATGATTCATCGGTCACCTCAGATAGCAGATGTCTGCAAAGTGTTCTCCCTTGCATAGTCGAGCGTTCCATTTAAACTTTCTGTACGGCAGTAATTATTGGGAAATACAACTTCAGCTTGTGAATAAAATGCCAAACCAATTTGAAATGGATATTTTTTTTATATAAATGCAATCAACGGTAGTCAGTGTTGTAGATTTGATTTGACATATTCTTATAATCATACCACATAACAGAGAAAGCCCACAGTACAAAAGACTTACTTTGTTATTTGATTCCTTTTGTAGCTTTAAGGGCCAATGTTCCTGCCATTGTGGTGCCCATTGTTGTTGCAGTTGTCCTGTTTACGATCATCATTATTGTAATCAAGTCCACCAAGATCAGACGTTTGTCTACTGTACATGAAGTTCCTTTACAATCCTTGTCACCTGGTGCCGAGCAGCCACCAACTGCACAGTCTCCGTACTCTAATACAGAGTTTGGTATGAACCAACAACCATCTGCCCCAAATACAGAGCTTGTTGTACCTCCTTATCCCGAACTACTAGCCACAGCTTCTCATCCTCCACTTCCGTCCTCCACTGATTATTCACAAGGCAACACCAACATGGCACTGGCAGTTGAGACAGCATAGATGTTAAGGTTTTCAAGATGGTCACTAGGAATTAGGGAAGTTCTGCGACGGCTGATTTTGGTGGGAGAAAATCTGCCAGATAACAGTATGTAGTCACCTCCAAAGTAAATGTAAAGTCATTAGATGAACTGGTGCAATGCAGATACAGTGGAAGCCCGATTTACAGCCTCCCCGTTACTACGGCCAACTCAATATTACGGTCAATTTATTCTGTCCCAAACAATAACTCAGTCTGTCATTTTCTCATTCAAAGAACCCCTTTAGTTATACGTTGCACTCTTCTGCAAATAATGCGCCAATGAAAAGCAGCAAATACCTGATTCTTGGTGTGGTTGTTTATATATTAGTTATCTGTCGTTTCCCAGGTTCATGAGTTTATTCATTGAATGGTTACGACTTTTAGTTGTTATCACGACTCGTGAAAACCGAGAACACATTAAAAACTATTTAGTTTTTGTAGTGTTAGTTACTCGACTATTAATGTAAATGGTGTGGAAAAATATTTGTTTAACTTGAAAACCCGGTAACGAGTAATTCGCATTTAATGAAGCACCCTAATTTGGCAAAGCATACAATGTGAAATTCACTAGCTTTTCCGTCTGAACTGCTTACCTTTATTTTTTAGCAATTTGAAGCTAATAGTCTATTTACTAATCTAGATCCTGTAGTTTAGTGGTTAGAGCCATATCCGACGTGTGTGTATGCGCAAGGTCACGGGTCCGTGTCTCGTCCAGCACTGACTTTTGTGTCTTTCTCATATGAAAGTTAAGAGTTTTTTTGATAGAATGCAGACCTGTAGTAGCCTGAGCCATGCTAAAAACATATCCTACTCGTTACTGCAACACCTAAGTGGTGAAAAAGATTGTACCTCAAATTGTATCCCATCCTCGTCGCCACTGTTGTGTCCCGAACAAGTCGGTGATAAGGAGGGAATAAACCAGATGGTACTAAACGACAACGATCACTTTATTCAGCCATGATAGCTTGTGCTCGACTACATTATACCAGGAGGGGAGCTGGGGCCAACTACACTACAAGCCCTGTTTATGATGTGAGAGTTTGTTAAAATGTGATTTTCTCAGAAAAATTTTCCTTTGATAAAAGAGCAGCTGTCTCAGTTGACACTGGCTGCACATTCTTGGCTGGGAGTTCAAGAGGGGAATTTGTTCTGTGAGTGAGTTATCAAGGAGGAAAGAAACGATGGGGGAGCAGGGATGGTACAGTAATGAGAGCGCTCGCCTTCCACCAATGTGTCCCGCGGGTTCGATTCCCGGACCCGGTGTCATATGTGGGTTGAGTTTGTTGTTGATTCTCTTCTCTGCTCCAAGAGGTTTTTCTCCGGGTACTCCGGTTTTCCCCTCTCCGCAAAAACCAACATTTTCAAATTCCAATTCGATCCTGGAATGCACGGGCATTTCTGAACAAGTTCTTGTGAACTCCTTGGGGCTCCTTGGGTAAACAAATTACATATTTAGATACATATATTTCTTATTTGCATATTTACGATAAGCGATAGAGCTTTGTTCCACAGGAACAGGTTAAAGAATAGTTTTAATAGTTGTTTTTATTATTTTTACTTTGCAGAATTGTAGTATTGTATTTACATGTTTAATCAGTATTAAATAGTATTCCCTGTAAATATTTCATTTTTTTTTAGATCGTCACCAATTCCTGGATTAACAGGCCATTTGTAAGTTGCCTTTTGCCTCTGTGTCAAAACGAGTCTTGTGCTAAACCATTCACGTAAAACTTTGTTTGGCCTTCAGGTCATTTTCTTGCAGATCAAACCTATTTTTCAAAGACTCGTTTTGAAACAGAGGGACAAGGTAACCAGGAAATGCCCTATTCTGCCATGTGGTTAGTGACATTATTGACATAGGCTATTGCAGAAACGTGAGAGGACTGGGGAAGAGTGTGGTTGTTTTCTGTTTGTTTGAAAAACTAAGAGGTTTAAATGAAAGATCAACTAAATTTGCGAGTCTTTACCATGTATGGAACTATTTGGAGGAGGGAAATGGCAAAATGGTAGCTCTTCCAATATCACCCAAAATAGAGAGTTTGTATGGATTGGGTAGACAAGCCACAAAATTATAAGGATTTGTATGGAATTTTGCAACTTTTGCCAGGCTCCCATTTGAACAATGTTTCGCCAAAAACTCTTAAACTTGGTTGGGTAACTTTTTATTCATGAACATTTCACCTGAAATGTTTAGATATTTAATCTAATCAATATAAGAAACTCGACCCAGTGCTCTCACGTTTCTGCAATGGGTTATTGCGACAAAGTGTTGGGAGAAAGGAGTGTGTGCTTCGATCCTGATCAAATATGTTTTTACATTCGGTGGAACTAAACTGTGACAGTCGCAAAGAATGTAAATATTTTCTTGTTGGTATGAAATGCACGAGCCACAATATGGCATTGATTTAGTCTTTTGCTATAATTTTATATAAGGTTTGACAGTTGTAATGTATTCATCCCAGCTCAGAGTTTGAGGCCCCGTCCACACTTTTGATAACGCAGCTTTGTATCTACGGTTAGGCTTACCGTCTTCACTAATCCGTCACGAAAACTGAGCTTTCCTAAAACACAAATCCAAAATGACCGTAGTGTAGACGGAAAACTTTTGATGCGTTTTGAGAAGGAAAACACAGTTTTCAAATTTCTCTGGCGTGGTGTGGACAGGGCATGAGCTGCATATTTATCTCTGTGTGTACGAGTCATGAATATGAATAGGAACTGCTGCAATTAGATTAAACTTCTTGTTTTAACTGAAAATGACAAGGCCTTAGTATTTTCAGAAATATCTGTTATGCTTTTTTTCTGACAACTTTGTAACACTTCTCTAGTGTGAGCTTGAAAATACATCCATGGTAGTAAACGACCCCACAAACAAAAGCAATTTACCAAATTCGAGACCTCTAGTGGAAGTCAATTGAATCGTTTGGTACAGTGAAGGATATATAACGTATGGTCGTATGGTAAAAAATGTTAGCAATATTTTCTCGTTACTATGAGGAAATAAACCACTTAAAGGGCGAAAACTGGAAAGATGGTGGGATGTCGCGCGGCCGTATCATACCCGACTGTCAATGACAAGTTACGCATGCTTATATCAAAATAGGTATCATTTCTATCATTTCCAGTAGTAGGAATACTCTTGACAAGCTCGAATCTCGGTATCATCCGTGATCGATAACTGGATGTGGCGGCTTGCCACTGCGAACAAAATCAGATTTTTCTCCGCCCGCTGATCGATCACATTGTCAGCATTTTTGTCACAGTTTCTGACCCCAGACCAGTTATCGCTGATACCGTGCAAGTGATCACAGACACTTTTCCGGAGACACTGGTACAAATGAAACAAAAACGGAATTGCTGTGATTACTGTTCTTGTACGTGATGTAACGTTTCACGTTATCTTTACTTCAACTAAGAGGTAACTCTGTCACAAACAACTTCGCCGAATTACCTTAATAAGACCTACAACCTTGGTCACATGGGTTGGAAATTTCATTTTTTTTACGCATTTTGCACCTTCCCACCCTTGTGCAATGTTGAAAAAACACTTTTATCTAACGCAAGTTTGCATTTGACTATTTTCCAACGTTGAAAGGGCGAATGGGGGTGCTGGCACTTATTCAATAGGTATTACGGTAATGAGTTCATGTTTTGCCATTTTCCAGAACAATTTGTCCACGGTTGTAGGTCCAACGTCAAACTTCACAAGAAGGACTAAACTGAGCGAATTAAGTTGTGATAAATTCTACGTTTGTCTCAACTGACTTCGTTCGACTCAATTTAGATCGAGCAACACGGTCGAGCTTTTCCCCTTTAGATGGACTCAAATTGCAATTGAATTCGTCTCGTGTGAAGTTCCCGTTTGACTTGGGCCTAAGCCTCTTTCTTAAAGCGAGTCAGGGTGCGCATGCTTTCATATAAAGAGCGGTTCCGAACTGAAAGTGGGAAGTAAGCAAACTTCACTTAAGGTCATTCCCCTGAAATAAAACTGACAATAGATTTTCGTTCAAACTTTGTCCACTGAATGTTTATCATATGAGAAATTCAATTTTGAAATAGAAAACGGGGGTGGCTATGCTCATTAAGGAGCACTGAGGCATTGAAAATGTCCCATTTTGGCATTACTTAATGCTTTTAGAAGAACGCATTCCCAGTAATAATTCTAAAATCTTTGTGATCTAATTAGTACTCCTGTGAAAGCAGTGCCTTGTTCATTGAAGGAGTGAGCGCGATCTTACACCTAAAGCGAAAGGTTACATTTATCAATGATCTCCCCTCTCTTCCTCAGAAAAGTCGATTAGGGGAAGGTTTCATCTCTTAAGTTGTATGCAATGCCTTCCAACAACCTTCATAAGTCGAGTTCTTGCATTTCAGGTACAGACATCCCTTTAATGCCTTAGTACTAATTTCCTTACATCATGCTACAGGACATCCTAGTGTACAGATCTGCAAGAGCCTCATGACCAGCATCCAATTATTTAGTGGCCAAAGAAAAAAAGGCAGAGTTTCAGAGAAAGGCAGCTGCAGACCAATATACGACTACATGGCAGTTGGGTACCTTGATTTTCAGTGCCTGAAAATAATAGTATTTTTCTTCTGGCATCTGAGTGCCAGTGCTCAGACATCAACCATGAACACCGCCCCTCAACAAAAATCAGTTCAACACTTCTTCTGATATGACTTGTGAATCTTATACTTTTTTATCTATGTTCTTGCTGTTCCATTTTCTAGACAGTATTATTAATACAGCATTTATAGCATTTGCATAGACTTATCTTTACATTGCGTCTTCTATAGTTATTGAGGGAAAGTTGGCCCATACACTTAACTGAACAAAAGACATAATAAATGGAAAAGATTATCACTTTTAAATTCCCTGCACCATCATGTTGGATTTGATGATTCCACTGCATTTGTCAATTTTTGGCAAAGCAGCACGTCAAAAAATTCAATATGGTGGTGCCAAAACAAAGATAAGTCAAGCTTGAATGGAAGAGGTTGATTGTCTCATTCCCTGCTCCTGTATGGCAGATTTTTTCCATGTCAGTGGGGAAAGTTCACTTAATATGACAAGTGGGGGGGGGGGG
>CM042754.1:9844448-9854525 GCA_022496165.2 Catalaphyllia jardinei
CGGGGGGGGGGGGGGGTGAAGATAGAAACTCAAAGCTTGAAATTTTAGCAGCCCCCTCGCAAGTGGCTCGATTTTTTAGGAGCCCCCGAAAATATCTCAGAGCCTCCCCTCCTCCTTCAATTCCTTTGCTCCCCTGAAAAAAGATCCCTAGACTGTATTCCCAGCGAGGGGGGTACTCCCTATAATGGCCTATATGGGGAGGCTCTGCCCGAAAGGGGTACTTTTTTCATGCTTCAGGTATATAAAAGGGTAGGGATTTCACAAGATGAGGTATATAAAAGGGTAGGGAAATCGGTCATTTAGGTATTTACAAGGGCCTTTAATTATAATATTTCGAATAGACACCCCTTATGGCTTTGTCAGTATATTTATTAAGCACTACATGAAAATGAGAACAAGACTTCCTAAAGAAGGTATCTGAAAGGGGTACCTTTTTTCAATAAAAGGTATATAAAAGGGGTACCTTTTCTGCCAAAATGGTATATAAAAGGGTAAGGGGTTGGACCTCGGGGCGGAGCCTCCCCGTATTAAAATTTGTTAAGTACCTCCCCCCCTGGATTAAATATACTTACTGTTATTGTCTTCAGTGGTTTATAATATGACAGACTTGAGGTTTAGTTGTGATGAGATCCCTGTTGAGTTCTCAAGTATTTATTGTTGCAGAGTGCCTAGACTTCTACTCTGATGTCTACCATCCAGTCTGTACGATGATGTCACGTGTTAGTTTTGAAGTAAACAAATTTGAGGAGCCCCCCTCCTAGCCCTACATTGTTTTCAGAGCCCCCTTTTCGGGTGTCTAAAAACTTTCGGAGCCCCCCTCAATATCTTCATCCCCGCTTGTCACATTACATGAACTTTCCCTTGTTGTGGCACCTTCACTCCAGTCTCTTCACACTAATTTTATTATTTAAGAGGGCTCCTGCTTCAGAACCGATTGGCAATGTTGCACTGCTGCTTGATTCAGTAGAGGTAGGAATCTATATTCTTTATGCATGATCATGGTCAATTGAAATATCACAAATTATTAAAGATAGAGATTTGTGCAAGTGAAGTGAAAGCAAGTCTGTAGACATCTTTTGATTTTATTAACAAATGACAAATTATACTGATAAAATAGCTATTTAAAAGTAAAATAATTTATTGTCAAATTTGCTTTGTTTTCTTATGGCATGATATTAACACGATATCCTGACAAACCTAAACTAAATGCATACTAGGTGAAAGTAAAGACAATTTTTTTAATTAGGAACATTCCCTTTTCATAGTCAAAACAATTTCCAGTAAAAATCAGGAAAATGCAGATTAAGCTGAAATGATGGTTCAATCGCGTGAAAGTACAAAATAATGAACTAAATATTTTACATTGTTTTCAAACATGGTCAAACATGGCTCCAGTATCACAATGTATGGCTATTTTCCCGTGCAATCGATTTCCGTGGAAATATTCACTGTGCCATGCGTTAAATTTCACAAGCAAGTTGGAGGTAGACACTGTTATTCACTACAACTGATTTGTTGCCTCTGCAGTACTCCAACAAGCCACCATCGTGTAACAAATACATTGCGAACATCATTGCCGTACAGCTTTTTTTGTTCTAGCAGATCAGAGGCGGTTTCTTCGATAATTTTTCGGCATGAAAAGGGCATCGAGATGGCGAATCCTGTAATGATGCTGTAGCCCGTTCGATTGTAGGAAAACAGCTCTTTCCTGGCACAATGGAGGAGGAAAAACCACTTTTCCTTCAAAATTTGTAAAACGAACCGGTCTTTGCACCTTTTTGAAAATTGCGTAATCATCCGCTATTGAACATCCCGCCATCTTGAAAACAAAATATCCCAGACGTCTCGCATCTTTTCCCCTTCCCTTCCTCCCTTGCGCAGCGAGAGAGACGTCTGGGAACGAGGCAGGCCCGGCCTTTTTCCGCCCTGATGAAGACACAACCAGCACGCACTATTGACGTAATGATGGCGCGAGCAAAGAGAATTTACATTTTGGTAATCAAAGTTATGAAGTTGCTTTCCTTTTTCTCGTCGTGGTGTTTTCTAAAAGAAGTAGAAAACATGTACTTCGTGTTTCTATCGAGTTTTAGTATAAACCTACTAGCGTTCTATCACGAATGCCGTTCTCTGATTGGCTACGCTACTCACTATCTATTACGTGATAGTAGTAGTAGTAGTAATTTATTTATCCACATTTCACATATGAGTACAATTAACTCGTTTTAACGTGAACGTGCTATATAATATAACTACAACATAAAATAAAATAGGAAATCAAGATATATAGATAGGAAATAAATAGGCAACATTAAAATTAAGTGGAGACAAGCCATAGATAAATCAAACTATGTACAAAAGTTAAATATATAGGAAATAAATAGGGAATGGGAATATATATATAGGAAATAAATATATAGGAAAAAAAAATAGGCAACATTAAAAGTAAGTGGAGACAAGCCATAGATAAGTCAAACTATGTACAAAAGTTACAATCACACTCCATTCTGGTGATAGATAGTGAGTAGCGTAGCAGTGTACTCTTGTTGGCAAAATGAAGGCCTTTTTTTGGCGTTTTCGAAGTGCCTGTGAAGAGGATTTAGATAAAGTTTTGAACGACTAGTAGATCTATACTAAAACAGATCATTCGCTCTCGATTTCTATGCATGATACACCCTCGTCAACTATCACGCGATAGAAATCTCGAGTTCATAATCTAATTGTTAAATAGAAGCATTCGTGGAAGTTTGGGAGAACTCGAAAAAGCTGTGGAAACATTTGACCTTTTTTTTGACAAACACTCGCCCGCGGCTCATGTTCCTACAGCATTTCTCATTCTCCCAAACTTCCACTCGTGTTTCTATTTAACAATTAGACTACGAGCCCGAGTTTTCTACGAGCAGATAGTCAACGAGGTGCAGCCGAGTTGACTATCGCTCGTAGAAAACGAGGGTGAGTAGTCTAATTGTTTTAGTATAAATTTACCGTAGTCTCATTGCATAAAAAGGAAAAAATGTCAAGTAACGCGTAAAAAAGAACTGTCTTATTATGTTAAACAAATCTTTTAATATCGGCAAGACCACAATCATCAACTAATGTAAAAGGGTGCCGGATCTTTGGGGACCTGGATCAGTTAAAATCAAAAGATACCATGAAAAAAAAACGGTAAACTGATCCCCACGGCGAAGAGAGGAAAAGAAATAAATCAGCAATGAAATTAAAACAAGTACAATATATTTGCCCGATATTTCGGTTTGAAAAACAAACCTTCTACGGGGCCTAAAAGAAAATGAATGCAAAAAATACAAAATGACCGTTACATATAAGAGCTTTTAAATATAAAATAAGGAGCTTCCGTTAACGGATCGGAAGTTGAGGATTTGAACCGCGACGGGCTGCAGCGGGAAGCCAAGCGCTGATTGGTAGATTTGAAACGGCCTGCATTCCTTTAATTCCGTTGGTCGCTGAGTTTGGCACCAATCATATTGAGAAATCTGTATTTGTGACTTCTGCATCGATTTTCTTGGAAACTGTTGGAGGGACGAAGCTCAAATTCGACGAAGATATAGACAAAAAATTCATCTATCAAAATCCGTCGCCATTCAGGTGAGATTTTCAGTATTTTTGCGTTAATTCCAGTTTGAAGTGGAGGAGGTCGCGGCTAACGGCCGCTAAGTTGCAAGCCTTGTACTCCCTCTCTTGTCTTGACCGTCACCGGCCAAAAGTAATTTCGCTATAAGACGCTTTAGACGGCCCAAGAAGGCAAAAAAACACCATACATGAGTCGATTAAGGTTTCATTTAACTTTATTGGCATATTCAGACCGAGATGTCATTTAGATGTGCAATTTTCAGAACTTTATTCATAACCCTCATAGATTCTCTTCGTTCCATATAAACATTAATTATATGGAGGAGAGTGTTTTACTGGGAAGTAAACCACTCGTAGATTCCATACGCCACTTCATCCGGGACCCGAGTGGCGTATTTTCCGTATGCCACCCTTGTGAGTGTCGTATCATTCAATGACGTCACGATTCCCGCCATTTGCTTTTGTCGAATTGGTTTCTCGCGTCGCGTTTGTTGTTTGGAATAAAAGTCTCCATATAATAAAAAGAACATTACGCGTTAGCTCGAAGATATATATTTTATGTTCTCGTGGCAAGAACAAGAAGATATTGTTCTTTCCACTCGAACATAAAATTCATATCTTTTCGCCACCGTGTAATATCCTCTATATATTAAACCACAAACACCGCATAGAATGGTCTGCCTGTGATTTAACGCGAACACTTGGTGCTCGCGATAAGATTGTTGATGTAGACCTACCACTTCAGTGTAAAATGAAGTGTAATTGGGTCACCTTTTCGGTGGCCTACAAAACATTTCTGTATTAAACATCCATCCACTCAAGACTTGGGTAGTTCACCTGCTAGTTTATATATCTACATATATCTATTTTTGAAGTCTTTCACAAGCATCCAATACGTGTAGTTGTTTTCTTCATGAAGCAATGTATAACAAATGAAGATAAGACACGTTTGTAAAGGACACCTGTATCTCGACCGACTTGTCAGTCTTCTTCAGGGTGAATGAAAAAAACCGTTATACCCAAATTTCTACTACGCCACACAGAAAGAACGCAATTTTGCTGAGTAGGAACGAAAAGAATAAATAGTTTACTTTTGTCTCTTGTTGTCATATCTTATGCGACCTTACCTCAGGGAAAACTGCTATTTACATGTCCTGCGTAATGGGCTAAACTCTTACCTAGGCCTTTTCGCGCTCTGCAAATTTGTTTTTGGTTTACCACAGGTCACACAAGCGTTTGTATGGATAACTGTGGCTGAAAGATAAGAGTTTGTATGGAGATTAGGAGATAACATTGATATGGTAACATTAAAGTCGTTCGATGAATAACATATGATAACATTAAAGTCGTTGATAACATTAAAGTCGTTCGATGAATGGGTTATCTACCAAATAAATACTCTTAAACATTCAATGTTGTCATTTTTTCTCATCGTGGAGAGTTTAAACGAGATTTTTGAGTGCATTTTGATATATCTGGCCTACGGTGTCATAATGAGACAAGGTAGCAAGCTTCGGCCAGTCTGACGACAAAGCACTATTCGGAAACAAGTCAAATTTGAACACACAAATATCATTTAGTCACACTATTTCTCGCTGAACTCACAATTTTAAGCCTGTAGTTTCTCTCTCTGCAGTCCAATGAAGTACACATTCAGTTTACAGCATGCTACAGTATCTGGGTAAAAAGTTGAAATATGATGGCCAAAATTGCAAAAAATTTAAACGCGTACCTCCCAAGTTGATCAGTTTGCTGTCGTCACCGCTCCGCTGAGACTGGGAACGTGGTCTATTGTCACCTCAAGGGTGGAGGGCACGAAATAAATATTTGATCGTACAACCTTTGTCTCACACGTCTGCTGGGCAATCGATCTTCGCTAGTCTTGGTAGATAATTAACTTACCACACTCGTACCGAGGCATGAAACTCAGCGTAACATTTTTCTTTTGCTATAATCCTACACTTTTAGCTTACTAAACAGCAGACCTGTCTCGTGCCCTCCACCCTTAAGGTGACAATTGACCACGTTCCTAGTCTCGGTGGAGCGGTCACGACAGCAAACTGATCAACTTGAGAGGTGGGTCATCCTAAAACGCAGGCCATGCAGACCGCAGACTGTAGACCGTGCAGACCATGTACACTGTGCAGACTGTGCAGACTGAGCAGACTGTGCAGACTGAGCAGACTGAGCAGACTGAGCAGACTGTGCAGACTGAGCAGGCTGAGCAGACCGTGAAGACCGTGCAGACTGTGCCGACTCAGCAGACTGTGCAGACTCAGCAGACTGAACAGACCGTGCAGACTGTGCAGACGGTGCAGGCCGTGCAGACCGTGCAGACCGGGCAGACCGTGCAGACCGTGCAGACCGGGCAGGCCGTGCAGACCGTGCAGACCGGGCAGACCGTGCAGACCGTGCAGACCGTGCAGACCGCGCAGATCGTGCAGACTGTGCAGACTGAGTAGACTGTGCAGACCGTGCAGACTGTGCAGACTGCGTGGACTGTGCAGATTGTGCAGACTGAGCAGACTGAGCAGACTGAGCAGACTGAGCAGACTGTGCAGATTGTGCAGACTGAGCAGACTGAGCAGACTGTGAAGACTGTGCAGACTGTGCAGACTGTGCAGACTGTGCAGACTGTGTAGACTGCGCAGACTGAGCAGACTGTGCAGACTGAGCAGACTGTTGCAGACTGAGCCGACTGTGCCGACTGTGCAGACCGTGCAGACTGTGCAGACTGCAGACCGTGCAGACTGTGCAGACTGAGTACGTTTTTTTCTTATTCTTGTTTTTGCATTTACTTTTGACTCGCATATGTTTTGGTTCTAGTCACATTAATTAGGGAATGTAAGATACGACGACTGCAGACTACGGACGGGACCAAAATTAGGACTGGGACGAGACACGAGTGATGTAACTTCCTACCGTTGCAAGCTGACGACGGTGCGTTGTCGACTTGTTTTCCGTAGTAAGATTACGATGAGTATAAACTCATAAATATTATATGAAAATAGAAAGTTAAGTTAGAATATGAACTGAGGGGGTTTCTTCCTTCTAACAAGTAAACGAAAAATCACATCTAGGACAATTTGACTTCCTTTTGAACTCTAAAAAGCGAAGAATTCAACTGTTAATTCTGGCCGCCAATTTAAGCTTATTTCTGATCTACGTGTCTTACAGCGTAAGTTTAAGGTTATACGAGCAGGAATGGTTACGATGTCCTTTGTATTTTCTAGATTACATGGCGTCCTCTCAAGTGACGATGTAAGGAAATAGGTTTATTATGTTTGTTCCAAAGTATTTTGAAAACAACTTGAGTCATAGGAATTTAATTGAAGTAGTGTCTAACATGTGCATTATTTAATTTTGAATTGCAGAGTCTGCAAGGCAGAACCGACACGAAACAAGTAAGCTTAATGTTCTATTATTTTTATTCTGTAGTCGCAGGAATGGTCATTCAGGTTGACAAGTACATGAATCAGTACTTTAGTCAAGATCAGATTCTGTCACTTCAAGAAAACAAAATTGCTCGACTGCATAGCCGCGTCATATCATGTTTAGGAGATGTTTGTTCACTTATTCAAGCAGTGTTTTCATCGACAGCAATCAAATTCATAAAATTTAGTTCTTAATTTATTTAAAGCTTTATTTGAGAGATAAGAGTGTACAGTTTTTGACGCTTTTGTTCCCAGACCAGGCTAAATTAAACCTCTTTCAATAGTTATGGAAGTGTCTCTGGGTGTTATCTGAAGGTCTTGAAACAGGAAAACGTGTTTACAAAGATCGCAATCAATAAACTTTATTATTTAAGAGTCTTTTTTTAACAATGTAATTGTTTAGTGAAATTATTCACAATTAATTTCTGGTTAACAATGTCTGAAGGTAGATAGTGTGAGCCATGTAGAAGGAAATATCATTGACATGCTTTTAGTTTAATAGAGAAACTACAATGACACCTTAATTATGTTCGTTCTTTGTTTTAGTGGAACATTCAGATGGGATGAGAAAAAAGACAAAATTCTGTTGAGAGAAGTAAGGCAAAAGGAGCCCTATGTGGAAAGGATTGGAAGCAAGGAAGCAGGCCAAAAGTGGTCAGATATTGCAGCTGCAATAAATACCCATGCTAACTTTGCTGTAATGCCAAGGGATCAAAGATCAGTGAGAGAGCGGTTCAATAAGCTTCTCGGTGATTTCAATGCTAAAATGCAGAAGGAGGAGAAAGCGAGTGGTATTAGTCCTGATAATGTGAGCGAAGTGGACCAAACTCTGGAAGAAATTCAAGAAGTCATCGCCTCCAACGCCATCGCTCCATGTGCCACCAGTGACAAAGGAAAATCGGAGAGTGAACGAGCTAAAGCACTGACCATTAGGAACAGAGCAGTGACATCATGGGGAAAGGAAACAGCTGAAGATGGTAATGAGGAGGACGCCACCAAGCCTAAGCGTAAAAGAAGCAGGAGAAGTGGGACTGATCCATTAGAATACCTGAAAGCAAAAAGGGAGGCAGAAATGGAAATGAAGAAAGAAGAAATGGCTTTCCGAAGGGAACAGCTAAGCATGGAAGAAAAGAGAATTGAGGCCGAACAGAAGAGACAAGCACAAATGCACGAGCAGTTTTTGATTCAACAAAGGTAGTTGCAGTAGCAGATGCAAGCTCAGGCCCAGTCCCAGACCCTCCTTATGACTTTGCTGACCAAGATGAATAAGTCTTGACTGTTTATTAACTGTCTTAGATGTCAGTGTTAACTGCTTTAAATGTTACATGCAGTTTTATTTGTAACATGACATGGTGATGTTTACAATTAGTTGTTGTTTAAAGTTTCTAGATCAAAGTTGAATTTGTGGATGATATCTAATCAAGAGGAGCCTGAACTTAATTAAAACAATGATTTGTTTACAGAAAATAATATTTGCTAGTGATTATTTCAAATAAGGGGCTTTAGCTATACAACAACCGCTAACCACTTGCGCACTTAACATCTACTTTAATTAATTTTTTTTTGTTTTTGGTAAATTTTACCAACAGTGGAACTGTAATTTCATCAAACTTAGTTTTATGGATTTCAAACATCTATTTAACTGACTGTCGAATGATTGAACAAAAGAAATTTGTTAAAAGCCTTGGAAGACATTTTAAATGTCTGTGCAAAGTAGCTTTCAATAGTAGGTGGGTCTAACTGGAAATATTCTGATGTAGTATTTCCATATAAGGAAGTCAATGCATTTCTTAACAGAGCACAGAATATGTATTGCTTTCCTACTGCACTCATGCCAATATTCAAGTTCTTTTTGAAGTCAATGAACTGAAAATATGTTGAAATATCTCCAAACAATCATTCCACTGAGATCCTTACACTACTCATTGCTGCGTTGAAAGCTCTCATCTGTGGCATTAAAGGACCAGCATAGTCCCCCTGTCGGTATGGGCACATCAGCTCTGGGCGTAGAGGGTAAGCCGGGTCTCCATAAATGCAAAGGGGATTCCCGGTGGGGGTGTGTGCATATGTTTGTAATGCATTCAAAAGGCCAGACTCATTGAGCATTCCTGCATCATGTCGGCGACCTTCCACGGGACCAAAGAGGTTTGCGATTAATCCATTAGGGATGACCAATGACTGAAATTTCAAAGAATGCACACGTTTGTGTCCATTGTATACCAGTCTTTGATGTTCTTCTGGTCGCGATTTGGGACGAACGGTGCCGTCAATAAAACTAAGACAATTGGCCAAGGAACATCCCAATTGATGTATAGCTCGAGCATATTGTTCTAACCAAGCTGCAGTGAGGAAGAGCTGATTCCATGATGTCAGTCTATGGCCATGGTTAATGTAAATCCAGTCTAATACAACGTTGTAGATCATGCAAAGCTCGGGAACAGGACGAGCAAAGAGATAGATCAGGTCGAAGTATCTACACGGATATGCTAAGCGTTTTAGCAGAAGACACAAACCCTCAATTCCACTACATACAGTTCCTTGGGGGCATCTGAACTGTGGAGGCACTCTGAGTACTTCGGCTAAACGAGGAAGATCTTCCTTGCTCACTCTAAACTCTGTCAAACATTCACTTGAATCGAACGAGTCGAGACAAAAAGCATGGTATTCCCAGTGTGGATATGCTGGATTTGAGGACATGTACGCGTCAAACAAAAGTACAAATTCCTCTTCGTCTATAATTTCATCTGCAATGAGTAAACAAGAGCATTTTGAACCTTAACACAAGACATTTTGAACGCAAAATAACAACAACAGAGACAAGCGGCAGTGTTTTTACAGCGAGCACTCGTTCGTAGTCCGGTGTGTGTAGTGTGCGATCTTAACTTCGTATTTTCGCGCCACTCATTGTGTACTCGGCCCAGTACTACACAGAAAGAAAGCTTACGTCAAACCGTAGTTCGTAGTCCGTAGTCACCGTATCTTAAAGTCCCTATTAGTGGGCTTAACTACAGAATACAGGACCACTTTCGAAGGCCTATCTCTTTCAAATGGCTCG
>CM042754.1:9854925-9873041 GCA_022496165.2 Catalaphyllia jardinei
ATGTCTTCGAAATTTAAATTTAAAAGTGTCGTAACCTTCTTAAAAATGAACGAAACTATTTAGAAAAAAAAACTTAAAAGACACGCCCAACGCGATTGGTGTAATCAGTTGTGAAAATCTCTGCCTCGAATTGCCATCACAGGCTGCCGATTCCTTTATGAAAAGGAATATTTCCCACAATTGTGGTAACTTTTTATAAAGTAAAACAACCATTGCACCCCCTCCCCCGAGATCCAATGTACATCCTCCGCTATTTGTGGCGTGTTAAATGCTTAATACTTCGTGTAAGGAACTTGGAGTGCATTATTCTCAAATGTTTACTTTTGTACCGACTGACTTCGCGCCAGCATTTCTACTTCTCAAAGTTTTAAATTATCAGAGACCAATAGTGTCGCGATGATATAAACCAATAAATCGTAACATTTTAATGTCTTCTACGTGACATGAGATGATTTGTCCACCGGTTGTGGTATATAAAAAAGGTTATTTCCAAATAAAGACTGTAAAAGGCACTGAAAATAAGAGTGGTCAAAACTTTGGTTCAGTGCACAAAACAAAACAGACAGTTACACGATATGCTAATTTGACAGTTAAATCTTGTTTTGTAAAGAACTGCAGGAAGTGTTGGCGTCAATACTGTAAAACACTACTTCAATAGGTTGTGGCTGGTTTCTATAGCAACCATTTTGAGTAGGACTTACAAAAATTAATTTCTCTTCCTGAGTGCAATAACACACACTTGATCTTTCTTCGCCATATTTAAACAAACGTATTGGTACATGTTAGGGTACCATACCACCTTAAGATTTCAGGTTTTAAATATCAACACATGCGTAACGAGGCTCTAGAATTACCAAGGCCGGGACACCGGACACCACTTAGTATCCTAGCAACAAAATGCAGATTTTAAATCAAAGCCAGTTGCCCGGCTTGATCGATCGCAAACCTGTTTTAATCCTACGAGCTAAACGTTGACCAAATGACATCATTTACTAAAATATACCACTGACTGAAGATGTTCCGCTGCATACGTCTGATAATTGAAAGAAAGGTAAAAACGTATATTTAAAAGTAAAACGAATGTTTTATTATGTCACCATATTATTTTACTTTTTCAGAACACGCCACGTATTTCCTTTGAGACACTAGACTACTAACGACCCACTACTGTCTTCAAAGCGTGAAGTATTGATTTTTTTTTTACTGGTGGAAACAGTAACTGAAATTTATCTATCATCAAATGGAATAACAAAGCCCTATAAATCGATAAAATAACAGAACTTTAGTTGAACTGAGGAACGATCCTTCCTCCCCTTAAAGAATGTTGCTTCTCAATTAGACGTATGGTAATGTCAAAAAAATTAACAAACTGGATCATGTTATCACTTCTTGCTCCCATACACAGGTGTGCCATTACTTTATGCGCCAAACAAACGTACAAAAGTGCCACCAAAAAGTTTGCATTTCTAGCTTCTTTGCGGAACATGTGAACATATATTTATATCCTGGCTATACTATGAAAAAGAGGGAGAACATATAACGCAAAAATTATACAGTAATATGTAAACAGTTTCGAATGAGGTCTTATGGACTTCTACCAGAGCACAGCCCTATGGTCTACCACGAAAGTGGCCGTTTTCTTCACTCTCAGCGGCTTCTGCTTTACAACGCGTTCTGGTGGTATTTCTCCAGCACAACAAATTTTGAAGATCTCGTTCGGACCAGGGCTCTTTTGATGGATCATTGGCAGGTTATTATTGCCATTGTAACACTTCAAATCATGCGGTTCCTGTTGATAATTATCACCATCACTTTCTTCGATCTTCAATGTTGTTGTTGTTGATTCCTGCAGATAATTTTCATAATCACTTTCTTCGTTTTTCACTCCTGCAGTTGTTGATTCTTCAGTGAGATTTTCGTCGTCTGACTGCTGAGACTGCAACAATTTCCGTACACAACTGCCTCCTTTAGCCACGTTAACTTCATCCTCGTCGTCGCTTACGACGATCACCTCTCTTCGATCTTTCTTCTTTCCAAGAGTTTCCTTTTTGGGGGAAATATCTTTACGCTTCTTGTTTAAGTCAGCCATGACCGAACTTTAAAAGAAACGCGCGAACCCATTCTAGACTCACGCGGAAAAGCCAACAATGCCCCCGTGGTGTCTGGCTGCCAAGTTCCCACACCTATACTATTTTTGGAATCATACGGGGAGGTTAAGTGTAGTAAAAAATAATAGTGATAATAAAAATATATTCATACGAATTGTTCACGACCCAAAGGATATATAAGCTAAGAAAATGGCGGGACTATTACTTTGACTCTAGGAGTAGTGAGTTTACGACACAAAACTCAATGAATCAATTTTATTCGTCCAGACATCACGCCGGAGACACGTTTGAAAGTTGAATGGAATTTTCCAAAGCTAAAGGTTGATCGTTGACATCATTAATTGGGTTGTTTAAACAGAGCCAAATAAAATAGTGATGTAATCTTTATGACTATTATGATCGTTTCTCTAGTATTTTGCGTTTCTTTTCGTTCCATATGCAATCTGCTATGTACAGTCCACAATGCAAGTTTTTAACCATGTCCAAGAGAAAGGAAAAGAGACGAAGGGGGGGGGGGGGGAAGGAGGGGGATCGGGGAGGTACGAAGAAGAAGACCCACGTTTTCAATAAAAAGTTTAAGCTTATTGCTGAGATATGTTCGTACCTTACCACTTTTTCTGGAATAAGTTATTCTTAGGAAGGCAAATATGGACTTATGTCACCTAGTAACACGCTAATTAAGGAAAGAAGGCGTTACTCACAGAAAGCCGTGTTAAAGTCGGTTTAATCCACAAGAGCTTTATAACACATATCCTGTAATTGAAGCTATTGAATTGGTTACTTAAATATTAAAATATGGAAAAGGCGGAACCAGTAAGGGCCGCCTTTCTTCTTCAAGTTGTTGTTTGACAACGATTGTGCAACAATCCTTATTTGAGGTTTTCCTGTACATTGCCGTAACAATATTTCCATTCTATTCTGTTAAGACCTTTCCTATAATTTTCATATTGCTCTCGTTGTTTTATTTTGGCCAGATTCTTTTGGAATCATAACGAAAATAGGAAATGAAAGAGATTTCGACTTCCGTGTTCGGTCGAAGGAAAATATGGTTATGATTCTCTTACGCAAGCGCAGTGCCGTTACGCTAGGGCTGCGTAAGTTCTTACGTAAGCCTGGGTGTCAGTTTGATACTTGATTTACAAGTGTCGTCTGGGTCAGAATAAAGGAGCGAGAGCACGATCAGAGGAGAGTAATAGCTGTCACAGTTAACGGAACACCAAGAGCAATGAAAGAGATGTTGTAAAAGAAAAGAACTTGTCGTCCATTTGTAAAAGAGGTTGTTTTTGCCCCCGACAATCCTTCCTTTACAATGGCATTCAGCCTCGAGTCTTCCATCTCCTTTCTAACGTCAATATTCAGGCGAAATCTCACTTTGCCATTTTTTTAGTTCTGTTGTTTCTTCGCAGTACTTGTTGTTTCTAATATTTTTGATCTAAACTGATATGGAACAGTTTGAGGAATAACTCAGTGTAGTTCAATTTGCATTTTTTTTTTGCACCATCATAACGCTCATAAATCTAAATAATTTTAAATATCCCACCAAAATCCGTCTATGTTTACCGGCTAACCAAAATCACCGATTACGAGTTTTGATTCGCGCTCGGCATGCTGAGATAAATGGAAAAAGATAGCTTGTTGATCGAAGGTATCAGCTTTGTTAGTTTAGTTAGCGGAGAAACTTGAATATTCCGAGAAGTGACGAAGATAATTCATCGTTTTCGTTCTTCTAGAGGCATCTCCTAAAGAGTTAATTAACAATTGGTTCATCCTTTAGCGTGCACTATCCTACCGAGTTATGCATTGAGCCGCGGGAAGTTTGGAGAGCACGAAAGAAGCGCAAGAGTTGCCCGAGGCGATAGCCGAGAACAACTCTAGCTTCTAGAGTGCTTTCCAAACTTCCCAAGCGCTCCATAACTCGATAGTGCACAGCTTAAAGCATGAACCAATTGTTTTATCACATAGCCGGTGGAATTGTGCATCAAATCCGACGCAAAAAAACGGACAACAATATCAGAAGTGATTGTTAGGGGTAAGCGAAATATTAAGCAAAATAGGGACTGGTTTTATTTCAAATTTTCTCTTGAAAGCTCGAGTTTTATATTTAACAAGTTTAAAACGGAAAAATTTAAGCTTACCTTTAAAGGTAGAAACAGACCAGATTGTCATTTGTTTGGTTCTACCACAGCGTCTTTCTCTCAAAATTTGTTGCATTTCACCCTCGGACAGTGAAGCGAATCGTGACGGCGCTGATGCCGAGTCTCCTTTTCTGTTGCTTTCCTCTCTTGTTCTGCCTCATTTAAGAACTCTAACCCAGGAGAAAATTAAAGGTCGTTTTGGGACTGGTGGGCCGAGTCTCTGTTTGTATCCATTATGCGAGCGAAAAAAAAACTGTGGCGAAGCGATTTGCTCACGCTATTAGCGTGCACTATCGGGATTTTGAGCATGCCCCGTTAATTTAATTGCGCGGTTCTGCTTGCTATGTTATAATAAAAGTTTTATTTTCACTGTATTTTTAGTATTTACCCTTATCAATCTACGAAATTGACTCCGCTGTTTTAATAGAGAAAACGCTATTTCTCCACGACTTTGTTTTCCTATCGTTATTTCGGCTTTTTACCATTGCACAAAAAAAGCCAACAAAGTGCTTCAAAGGTGGCGTGTCCTTGCCTTACACTAATCCGTTTTCAAACGAAAACGGAGCTGTTTTGCTCCGGATATGGCTATCTTCCACACTAGAACGCCAAAACCGATCACCGAAAACGGAGCCATTCGAAAACGCTCTCCAGAGTGGAGCGTTGAAAACGATGCTTTTTTGAAAACGCTGTTTTCTAGTGTGGACGGAGAAAAACGATGCTATCTGAAAAGCTGACGTCATCAAAATAGACACGACCGGCCGCCAGACCACTTGACCGTGAGTATCCAAAATGGCGGACAGACGCTACCTTGCGCACTGCGTGTAGCGTTTTCAAAACGGATACGGCGTTGTAGTGTGGACGCCCAGCGCCAACGATGGCCATCACAGCAATGCACAAGACAGCAAAATTAAAGCAGGCAGCTAAACCAAAGGCCACCGAAGCCATCATCAATAACGCCTATGTAGACGACATATGTGATTCTGCTGGCAATGCAAATGATGCCAAAACGCTGATCTACGATGTTGACGAGGTACATGAGGCTGGTGGTTTTAAGGTTAAAAGGGGGATATCAAATGCAGCATTGGATTCTAAAATACGTCCAGAAGAAGTCGTGCTTGGAGGTGAAAGTCATACGGAGAAAGTTCTAGGAACTGTCTGGCTTCCCAAAGAAGACAAGTTCTCTTTCAAGAGTAAAATCGACTTGGCTAGTGAGAAGGATTCTGTAGTTTTCGTTCCTATAAGGCTAACAAAACGTCAGATTCTCAGCAAGTTGGCAGGGATTTTCGACCCAATTGGAGCTGGAGCAGCTGTTCTCATCAAGCCGAAAATCGCCATGCAAGAGCTCTGGCAGCTTGGTCTCGGCTGGGATGACGAGGTCCCACTAGAAGTAAAACGTAAATGGATGGGTCTGTTTGAGGAAGTGATTGCCCTCAACAATGTGAAGTTTGAGCGTTGTCTTACTCCGCCCAATGCAACTGGTCAACCCTCCTTGGTTGTGTTCTGCGATGCTTCAAGACTGGCGTTTGGTGCCTACGCCTATATGAAGTGGAAGCTGAACGATGGGCACTTTGGAACGCGATTTGTTGCTGCCAAAGCTAGAGTGGCTCCTCTGAAGGAACTTACCATCCCCCGTCTCGAACTGCAAGCGGCTGTGCTCGGAAGCCGTCTGGGAAAATCCATCTTGCAAGAATCAAGGTTCAACTTTGAAAGAGTGCGCTATCTATCAGACAGCCGCGTCGCCCTGACCTGGATCAAAGGAGAAACACGTAGTTTCAAGCCGTTTGTGTCTTGCCGAGTTGCGGAAATCCAATCCAACTCTTCACCCGAAGATTGGTCCCACTGCCCGACTGAGCTAAATGTCGCCGATGATTTAACTAAGGGAATTGCAGCCACCGAAGTAAATAGAAGATGGTTTAACGGTCCAAAGTTTTTGCAGCTTCCAGAAGACCATTGGCCCTTGGAGCACGGTGTACCCGATATGACAGAAGTAAACAGAGCACGAAGAAAGGTCCAAATCACATGCGCCGCTGCTGTCTGCCAACCTGTTATGGATTGTCGAGATGTTCTCAACATGGAGACGACTGCTCAGAGTGACAGCCTATGTTCTTCGATTCTGTCGCAACCTCCACCTCAAGTCAAGCCAGCAAAGTGACAACAATCCATTGCAAGTTGGTCCGATTAGCGCAGAAGAGATTAAGGATGCCGAAGAATACTGGACAAAGAAAGCATAGACTGTCCTATCAGAAAGACTGCAGGGGGACTTCAAGACGCTTAGTCCATTTATCGATGACAAAGGCATCATAAGAGTTGGTGGTCGCGTTGACCCTAACCTGTTATCCTATGATGGAAAAGAGCCGGCGCTTCTGCCCTATGACCACTGGATTTCCACGCTCGTCACCCGCGATGCACACAAAGCAGGTTACCCAGGTGTAACCGCAACAACTGCCAAGACCAGAAGAAGATACTGGATAATCAAAGAAAGCAATCTTTCCAAGATTATTAAACGCCGATGCACCTTCTGTGGAGAGATGGAGGCAAAGGTGGAGACCCAGCTAATGGCAAACTTACCCAGCTGTCGTCTACAGCCGTACCCCCCTCCTTTCCTCTACACGTCATGCGATTACTTCGGACCAGTCAAAGTTAAAGTTGGGAGAAACAAAACGCCAAAGCACTATGGAGTAAAATTCACATGCCTTGACACAAGAGCAGTTCACTGCGAACTTGCCATTGATCTTACCACCATGGCATTCTTGCAGGTCCTGAGAAGGTTCTTCTCGTATCGTGGTTATTCGAAAGTTCTTATCTCCGACAATGGCTCGCAAATGGTAGGAGCGGAGCATTAATTACGCCTGATGTTTGAAGGATGGGATAACAACAAGCTTAAAGAATACTGCGCCGACCGAGGTATGAAGTGGCAATTCACCACACCCGATGCCCCACACCAGAACGGATGTTCAGAGGGTATGGTAAAAATCGTAAGGCAAGCACTCAAAAAAGCCATCAAATCACCCCATTGAGCTCTACACCTGTCTTCTCGAAGTAGCAAACTTGGTCAATCAGCGACTCATTGGCAGGATACCAAATGACCCTGATGATGGTGCATATCTCTGCCCAAACGATATCTCGTTAGGAAGAGCAACCAATACGGTTCCTCAAGGCCCATTCCGTCATACAGAAAATCCCCGCATCGGTTTGAATTCTGTCAGAAAATCGTGGATTCCTTCTGGAAGAAATGATCCAGAGATGTTTTGCCCAGTCTTGTACCTAAAAAGAAATGGAACGCCGAAAAGAGAAACGTAGCAGTTAACGACTTCGTCATTATGGCAGACTCCAACGCAGTTTGTGGAAGGTGGAGCGCGGGCAAAATTCCAGGAGAAGATGGCTTAGTACGAAACGTTCAAGTCAAGACGGCATCAGGAACATACGTGCGTCTTATCACCAAGATTTGCGTGATTTACCCTGCTGAAGGTTTTGGTCAATAGAATGGGAATTCCCCATTGTGGGGGGGGGGATGTTGCGTTACTTGAACGAACGGATTCGACTCTGGACTCTAAACTTGCCTCAGGGCCGCAATCATTCTCGCCCCCATAGGCCTATTCTCATCTCTTAGCCGGCGGGGCCTTGGCACGAGAATCGAAGGGCTCTGGGGATATAGGATTTTCGAATTAATTTGAATTTTATGATTGGCTGTTTGGAAACAAAGAAATCTTGAGCGGAAGTAAAAAATATTCGCGCGGATTGCTGCCGCGAAGTGAGAAACAGCTGTGACCAGCGGCGTTTACAATGCAATAATTGAGAGTATTTGGGTGAAAATTCTCACAATTTTTGATATTCACGGCTCAATACTTTTCATGGCTCAACACTTGTCGCTGTTGTAACAAAGCGGCTTTTTGTTGGTTGATATTTTCGACGAGAAAAGCAGCGAAACGGTGGGAACCACCGTTCTTTGTTGCTTGCATCACTTTCTTTGCAGGAATTGTCGATCGTGGGGTCTTGCGTGAAAAGAGTTTGAGGCTCGCAACAGGTTGGAGAATCACTTTCTTCGAGTCAGCTCAGCGCTCTACGGTGAAGCAAGAAAGAGTGAACCGCGAACGTGAAGTAGTCGCATGTGTCTTTTCGTTGAGGGCGATCAACATCACATCAAAAGTCCCCCTCAGTTTTGACCTATTGCTTCCAAGAATAACACGACTGCACGACAGCGCCTTCCACAATTTTTGAAAGTTGGAACCGTTTATAAATACGGGCTTAGGGTTGGTGTTAAAATATGTCCAAAGTATATGACTAAAATATATTGCCTTTGAAGGTAAACGGTTTATAAATGGTTTTGCTTCCTGGTGAATGTTGTTAGCATTTTTTTTTACTTTGGCATCAATGGAAGGCCATTAATTGATTTCCAGGTTTCTTTGCTGGCCCCAATCTCCAAGCAGGGAAGCGGAACTGCTGCTGCTGCTGATGATGATGATGATGAGTGGATAATGTTTCAGCTATGTACTGATGCAAAAAGTTAGGAAGTGTTCCTTTTGCAGGCAGGTATAATTAATTGGTTTCGTATAATTAACCAGGTCTCAGCAAGGCATCAATTTCAAAACATCTGTCACTGCATAAAACTATACACATTTAAAAATTCTCAACTCTGATATATGTGCAACCGAAAACAGACATCTAGATAATTCTTTTTGTGATAACCGCCTGACATTTAATTAGTGCCTGAGACTCGCAAACAATCCCCCAAAATGAAGAGACCTTTTTACCAACATTGAGGGCAGAAAAATATATCTGTTTTTTCAAGCCTCATGAAACATTTGGAGCAATTTGAGTTTTTACAAAGTAGATGACTTCATTTTTTCATTTCTTGGGTACTTAAAAAATAGTAACTTAGGAAACGCAAACAATAATAGTCTTACGGATAAAGTTTACAGCGGATTAGAAAATATACAATGTGTGTTACAAACTAGGTGCTAAGCAATGAAATTGTCACTTTTCAATAACAAGTGGTCAAGCTACAATTTCGTCTTATTGTAGTAGTAATACAAATCAGGTAGACAGGTCAAGTTCAGAAGATCTTCAACCAAGGGATACTGTTTTGAGGTCAAATGTTCCAATTATATTGTCAATATACAATGTCCATAATGGCAGTATGTAAGCTGAAATAGATCACTGTAGGAGGCATCATCTGTGTCATAATTTGTAGTTTTGCTGTGTATAGAAGAAGCAGCACTTTGATTTGGTCATCACCAGTGTGTGCTTGTGTTGATCATGTGTAGAAAATGTTCTGCCTATTGAAGTTCACTGCAATGATTTCTGGATCCACCATTCCATGGGAGGTTGATGTATTTTGTTTGCTCAGTTACTGTTGCAGTTAGTGCAACTGCAGGCACCTAGCATACCTAATTGGGAATATGAAGGCCTAAAACTCTTCCTATAAATACAATGTATGCAAATGTTTGCTGATTTAACAATGATTAGTTTGTGATCAGTGACAAACATGCAAGCAGCTCAGCCAATCAAATTTTCACATTTTGCATAAGTACATACTAGTATATCGAATATATTTGATGCAGACTAATTTTACGGTTTGAAAGCCTCTCATACAGGATTAGAAATGATGATCACACAAGCAATGCCACCACTCACTGTAATAATTTGTAACCTAATCAGAAAATTCCACCCTCAGTTAGAGAATGTGAAGCAAGACTAAATAAAGAAGCTAAATTACATTTCTTGTACACAGAAAGACACGCTGACTATCTCAAAAAGGTCCAAAATTTTATTTGTCACATTCTTTGTCCCCAAAGCATATTTGCTGAGAAAAATTCGTTCCATTACAAATCCCTATATTTAACTGTAGTAAATGGGAATAATTCAAGACTGATATCCAATACTTGCCATCCTACCACGAGAAGTGCTTCACCAATTTCGACAGCTCTCATATTGCGTCTCACATCTTCACAATGCAATAACTTCATTATAATTTTCCATCAATTGCCTCTGGGTGGCTATAAATTATTGGATACTTCAATTGCTTGATACCTTCAATTTAAACCTCGTGGCTCAGTTTTCCGAACCATTAGACAGCTGACTTGTAAATCATTTTGCTTCACGGTCTGATCTCGCATTTAAAGACGAAACAACCCAAATAAATTCAGTAGAGTCATGTCGGGAGTCAAAAACAAAGAGCAATAACAGAAAAATCAATGACTTGCCAAAGCAGGTAAAAAATTAGCGTCTTTCTTTAAAATGACAGTGTTCTATATCACCTCTTTCTGACAGAGACATTCGCCAAATTGATACCATTTAAACCTAAAAAAAGATTCCTCGATCCTTCCTCGACGGCCGCCATTTTCACTCCCATACAGTATATAGAATCATCACGACTGCATACATGAAGACCGGAAGTCCTAGAATCCAGGACTGGAACCTGTTTGATCACTAGATATTTCATTTCGCACCGAAAGAATTAGTAGGTAATGTTATGTGATTTCATAATTTGCAGCTTCAGATTACAGATTGCTTCATTTACCCATCGGCCCACTCTTAACAGAGGCCATACCATGCCTCTACAAGCCGTTGAAGCCGGTTCTAAACGGTCGACTGAGTAAAAAACAGCTAAGTCAGAGCTCAAAAATTGATTATTTGATTCCCGGCACTAATTTACACATGCTTAACCTCTCGTATCTCAGCTAAATGTAGCCTAGCTATGTCTTAAGTGAGGGTTAAATTTTCCGGTCATGGCAACAAGAGCATTGTACGCGCAAAAGTAGTCCTTACGTGACATTCCATTGCATTACCTGTCTGAATTCGCAAAAACATAGTCGCAGAATTTGACTGAGTGTGTCTAATGCGCAAGCCTGCGAGCCGGAGCCAGAGCCGCGAGCCTATTTTGCGAGCCATTGCGTTTTTTTCTGGGTTTTTTTTTTTTTTTTTTTTTGATTTATAATTCATTGTTAATGTTTTAATTAGTAAAAGCTGTATTTGGCTGAAGAAACAAAAGTTTTCGATTTTCTTTCGAGTGCTAAATTTCGCGCGAGTACTGTTTCTGTCTGTATCAAATTTAATTTCATCGAACGGATTTTAAAGGTCAGTTTACAGTTTCAGATATAAATGAAATTTTGAGTTTCCCTCGCACATTTTGGTATGAAAATGCTGATTATGTAAAACTGGCTAACATCAAATTATAAACAGAGAAACCTTCAAGTGAGGCAAAGTTTAGGTAAGATGGCATATCGAAAACATTGAACGAGCCCCACAACGAAAGATTCGTAATTGAGTTTTTTTGTCTCCCAGGACTCCCGACCCTTAAACTCGAAGGACTTGATGACTGCTTATTTCGAGCAATTCAAAAGTTTGGCGACAAAACACATCCGCCCGGCCCGGTGAAAGTCGGAATAATTTACTGCGCTGAAAAAAATCACAACTCCCCTCAAGCTAATGAAGATTAGCACAAGTTCAGCTAACCTCTGTACCAATCTTGCAGGGTACACCGTAATTCGCACACTCACGACTATTTTTACTTTTATTTTTTTTTATATTTCAATTTCGTTATAATAATAAAAAAAAAATAAAGAAAAAAATATAAACTGACAGTGTCTATTCCCAGAGTTCTAGGCAACACTAAAAGGTAAAAGTAACTATTTTAAGTGTGACTCTTTCTTCATTGGCAAATGAGGTGTGCGATGAAAATTTACTTTTTACTTAGGGTGACATGCATACATGGGATAATCCTTTCTCGTGAAGTCTAATATTTCAAATCTCCATAAATTCCCTCTGACAAACTTAGCTGGGTCGTTCCTTAAATCTATGTCATATTTCCAATCGATGTTTCTGATCCGTGCTTCTGCCATATTGGATCTCACATCTGCATGGGCATCGCAGTACACCCTGGTCTATGGCACACATAGGCCGCCGGCAATTTTTTTTCTTCCGGCTATGGCACTCATAGGGCACACTCATAATTTTTTTTTCGGCTATGGCACTCATAGGCCACGCTCATATTTTGTTAATTTTTTTTTTCGGCTATGGCACTCATAGGCCACACTCATATATTTCTTTTCTTTTTTTCTTTATTTTTTTTTATTATTATGACGAAATTGAAATATAATAAAAATAAAAATAAAAATAAAAAATATATAAAAAAATAAAAACAAAGATGAAAATAATTAAAAAAATTCACGAATGTACGGTCATTCGACGGTTTTTTTCCTATGGCACGCATAGGCCACCATACATCTCTGTTGTTTGCCAGGCTGTTTGCCATGTGCTTATGCATCGTTTAGGTTCATTAAATATTGCACGATATTTGCTTTCGAGGGGGGAAATGTTGCTTACATGCATTTAATAATTGTGGCGCTGGGCCCGGTTGTTTCATTAGAACTATTTGTAAGTAGACCGTATGTTGCTTCTTATCACGCATATCATATTTACCCACTGCCGGTTTTTTTCTTCGGAGACGCCGTAGCTTTACACTTCGAGAAAGCCACGCATTTCTGGCTTCTTCCATCAATTTGGTTAAGCTTATGTTTCTCGAGTTCGATGAGTAGGTTTAATGCTCCTTTTGTCCCTTCTGACACCACATAATTAAGATGTAGGTGTCTACGTGGGAATCAGTTGACTGTTTTGCGTGTTGTATATCCCATTGTTTGACTTAGTTCAGGCAAAACCGTACCAGACCTGAATGTCGATCTCATCAGTTGCCGGTACTTCTAAAATAATATGTACGTCTGCAGTTGCTGGTGCAACTCGTACGTAATTCAGAATGTTGACCATTTTGCGGCACAAATTTCTCGTGTTGAAGCGTTGGGTCAAAGTCGGTCAAAGTCCAGCTTTCCACGGATATATTGGCTAACTACCAACGAACGGATGTGACGGGCCGTAGAGCAGACGTTCGTGGGGAGGAACGCGTGACAAGCCTGAGAACGTCTGCGTGGGAGGCTAGGTTAGCCCGGTTTCATCGGATTTCATTTTCCTCGGGAGGTCGACCCCGCATGTCATAACTACCATATTAGGGCATTATGCCCATCTTTGGATTTTTTGACGGGAATTTTTCGGGGCTCGCAGAAAGCGGCTCGAGGCTCGGGCTCGCATGCTCGCAAAATAGCCTCCCCCAATTTGACTTGTCTCTATTCATACTCTCGGTACTATTCTGTCCTAGAACTAGCTTTCCACAAGGCATATCGTAGCTCAAATGAAAGCAAATAACTCTCCTGTATGCCTTTCGAGGCCAGGAAGACTAAATTTACCCACTTTTCGTGGAATCATTTAATCGTACAATTTAATTAAGAGTGTTTTTAACATGAAATCGGAGTCCAAATCAACCCAAACGTACAGATTTCAAATCCGCAGAGGAGAGCTTAACTGCATCTTTCTAAAGGCCTGCTTTGTCCTAAATGGACTAAACAAGAGCTTCCTACATCCATGTTCGATCGAACTTCAAACATTCAACATTATCTGTCGACACATTAATTATCGACCGGAAACCACGAACAGAAATTTCTTCCGCGCTAGCGAATCACAGACAGAACGCCTAAAATTGATAAAACAAGGAAATTCTACTCACGATCCACGCCCTAGTCAGCCACACCTTTGTTTTTGTTTACATGCGAGAATTTGGCTATTATATTTTATTCGGAGCCTGTCTAAACAACCAAAAATTACTTTGAAACTATTGAAGATACTAAACATATCTTCAGGAACACAGCTTTCAGTAAAACAATAAGAATTCGCTTCACCATGCTATATCAATAATTTCCATGGCATCGAAAATGGCGCAGGCTGACTAGAGTCCTTTAATCTCCTTCACTCTCTGCCCGTTGTCTCTCCATGTTTAGCTCGCAAATGGCAATGTTCCGGATGTAATTGAATTTTATCGAGCGGGAAAGTAATCCATTCAGAAACTATCTTCGAGTTTTGTTCGCTTTTGAATCTCGGTAGATATATAACAAATAAGTTATTTCGCGGTTAGTTCGCTTGCACGATCTTTATTCACTCGTTGTGAATAAACATTGACACGCAACGCATGCAAGAGTTATTTTTTGTGAATAAAAAGCCCCTGGAGGTAGTGAATAGTGCTTGTCTTACCAGTAGTGAATAATGCTTGTCTTTCCAGTAGTGAATAGTGCTTGTATTACCAGTCTTCTCCGTTAGAAGTGCTGAAAGTGATTGGTCAGTTTAGTCTTAATGGTATCGGTTACAATACCGTAGGGCGTAGACAGGAAAGGGGGCAAAAACTATGACTGGTTTGTTGAAGTGTATATGTTGTTAGCATTGCTCCTGGGTGGAAAGAAGCTTGTTTTAAATTAGTGTAGCCTTCAGTTAATCGTTTTCGAGAGGATTAAGACTCGTCCAAGTCTTTTCGAACCATTGGTTTTTAGTTAAACTTTTCCAGTAGAAATCAGCCTCTTCCAAGTCGGGCGTTCAGTTACGAAAAACGGGCAACGGAAAAATAGAGAGGCTGGAATGAAAAAAATCTGTTAACAACGCGCGGTGAAGCCGCCTCACAGTTCGAGAGTTGCACTGAAATGGCTTCCTTGTAAAATACTTTACATCTAAATTTAATATCAAGCAAAACGCCGTTAAAAGGCAGAACTAGCTAGAATGAAATAAGACATCCAGAAAATATGCCGAAATTGTTCTACGGAAGTTCAAAATTTGAAATGCATGCCGTTTTGGATCCCTTTGCTTTGTAAAGCTACAGATGCTGTCGTTTAAACTTAGCATGTATGCGAAGAGTTATCAACAAAGATTAGTGTTAGTTTAATTGAAATTTAGAGAAAGAGCCAAGCATTTCCCAGATATGAAACAAATGAAGGATTGTGCGCAAAAGCTAGGGATTTCAAGCTCATGTGTTCGATCGATTACTAGGTAACAAGATGCTCTGCAAATGAGTTAAAAGGTGTAAGATCGAGACATTGCATTTTCGATGTGTAGCCGGGATGATGCAAAGGGATGACTGAATAATGTAAGCTTAGATGTTGAGAACCTTCAAGAATCTGTTTATAAGACGCTTATTTAAAAGAGTACTTGGGGGCTGTTCATCCAAGGTCGTCTATACTTAACAAGTTCAGAGTATGTCTGTTTTAAGTATTTGGTCGGGATATCAGCTAAAAAGGAGAAAAAGAACAAAAAGCGTTGTTCTAAAGAATCGTGAAATGTCAATATTTAGGGACAACAATCATCAAAGTTTTTACAAGAATATTTAACTCCATAATGAGTGAATTAGTTACCCTTATCGTTACTGTTAAGAGTCCAAAGAGTATTGCTTCCTCCAGGGGCTTTTTATATCTCTTGCAAGCCTTGCGTACCTATGTTTAAATTATAGTCACTTAATTTTAGCAGGTTGAACCGTTGGAAGAGCCACCTTAACCAGACGCTTACTCCTCCTTCCATAGGCCTGAACTTCAGATGAAAACATTTACTCGAATTGTTGCAACTAGATCATTATGCCAGAAATAACTTCCAGCTATCGGGCACACGTGCACCTGAATTTGGACCATTTGGAGCTCGAAGAAAAGCTCGTTTTATCGACTCTATTGAACGGACCAAAATTCTCCAAAATACGTAAATTGTGTTTTTCAGTGTGACGCCATTCAGAATAGATCAAAATCAAAATCAAAATCGTTCAATTGAAAAAGTCCAGAATCTGGGAAAAGAAAGAAGGCGAAAGAAGGTAGATATGCAAAGACTCTCGCCAAGATTCAGGTCACGGCATTTTTCTTACTCAAGACATACGGAGAAACGTTTTACCCAAATTTATAGAGATTTGTATGGAGACGCCATGCTGGTGCCCATCCAGATGAGAACCAACAGGCGGCCGGAAACCGACAGAAACATCTGTCACTGAGTCTTGCTACAAAAGCGTGAACGTATCTCTCGAGGGATTCAATACCGGGTCAAGCTTAGAAATTCAAGGAGGGGGTGAATAGGGGTATATAAATCCGCCGATCCGCTAAAATGAATGGCTAAATCCGTCGATCCGCTCAAAAATTCAACTAAATCAGGAGCCCATCACCCGGGGCGTGCAACTTACCTATATTCGTGCAACGGCGTTTTCACAAGTAAGGTTATTTTTAGATACGCCTTTCCCGCCCAAAATTACTGTATCCGGTTACCTCCGCGTCGAAATCTGAGTGAATAAAAAATGGCGGCCCAACGCCGTAGTTTTTGCTTCGGAATTCCGTTTTCCACTTGTCGTTTTCCATCATTCCAATCTCTCTTTTCCTTCAACTGGTTTTCCCACAATACCACGTGTTTTATTTTGAACTGTGCAAGCGACCTTTGGTACATTTTCCTTCGGTTGAATCCACGCTTTGGAAGTTTTTCTCGCGCCTTTGTAATGATCAAGTATACTTTTAAGAGAATCCGAAAGAAATGAAAAGATCTGATCGTGATGAAAGAGTATCTCCGGTGATAAAAGAACCTCGTTTGGAGAGTCAAGAATTACGAACGTCTTCGTCTTCAGCGACCGAACAGTTGCAGGAATGTGACGTGAAGAAGGTGACAAGGATCAGTCTTGGTCGGTAAGCCTTGCGACGAAGCTTAGAATCAAAGCAACAACGGAAAGAACTTCAGGTGGCAGCAGAAGAGCTTTCATGGAAGAGAATTGTAGAAGGCGATGAACGACTGCGAGAATGGAGTAAAGTTTTAAGTGGCGCCGGATATTTTTGGATATTTTCCGAAATCTCTTGTGGAACAGCAAAAATTATGCAGGTACGGCCAGTCATGTTAACACTACATATTCTCCTTTCAAGTAGTTACCATTGGCCTACTAAATTATCAACCTGCCTTGAAGTAGGAAACTCTCATTATTATTATATACATGTAGCTGTTGTGGTTCAGTAGGTAAATTTATGTATCAATACAGATCTGGCTTACTTCCTGATAGCTTCAATAATATGTTCTTGGTGACACACCAGGTGCATTCTTATGGCACTAGAAGTTCAAAGTTTTTTCATTTACCACAGTGCAGAACCAATGTAAGAATGTTCTCAATTAGTTTCCAAGGTCCTAATTTTTTTAATTCTCTGAGTTCTGAAATTCGTAATGCAACAAGTACCGCTTCGTTTTGCCGTAAGCTGAAAGCATTCCTCTTATCTTAAATATTTATTAAAATATATTTATATATATGTATCTTTTTTTTTCCCTCTTTCTCTGTTTTTTAACCTAATTATGATCAATATGACTATCTAATTTATCATAAGATTTTTACAGTAGCTCTGCCATTTTTCCTCATAAAATTAAAATTCTGTTCTATTTATTTATCTGAGGGAGCCCACTCTCTATAAGCCTGCTGGCTTCTTTTGGGCTTCCTCGCCATGAGATTGTAAACAGTAAGACTTTTTTTTTTCATTTTCTTCTCTCTCTTGTACCCCTTATGGCGAATAAAATAAATGAAATGAAAAAATGAAGTGTTATCCTTGGTTTAAATTTTGTTTTTCTTTGTTTTGGGGTATGATCAGAAATGAGTTCAAACACAGAAAAAATAAAGCCAGTTGTTAACATTTGACCTAAACCCTTTGGCAAAGCAATCTTGTTAACCAAGCGTTTGGGTTCCAAATGGGGAGCAGGGTTGGCGCAGTGGTGAGAGCGCTCGCCTTCCATCAATGTGTCCCGGGTTCGATTCCCGGACGCGGCGTGATATGTGGGTTGAATTTGCTGGTTCTCTATTCTGTTCCGAGAGGTTTTTCTCCAGGAACTCCGGTTTTCCCCTCTCCTCAAAAACCAACATTTGATTTGATTTGATTTATTTATTTGATTCACAGTCTCCCCAATTAGTAGGGCACTCATGCTCAGCTAGAATTATTTGAGACTTAAATAAAGTTATTATTATTATTATTATTATTATTATTATTATTATTATTATTATTATTATTATTATTAT
>CM042754.1:9873051-9883051 GCA_022496165.2 Catalaphyllia jardinei
ATTATTATTATTATTATTATTATTATTATTATTATTATTATTATTATATTGGCCTCTGGTCTGCCATATTCTCCTTGAATATTAGGTGGCTTTAGGGATCATTTGGGAAATACCAGTTCAATAACAATAAATTATTGCCGAGCAGAAAATATTAGCCCAGCAGTGGAGTGAATCATTAATATTGTTTTACTGTTGCTGTTAGTTTTGTTATAGTTTTCTGGCTACCTTTGTTACACAATAATATATCTTCCCAAAAAAATTATGATTGAGAAGTAATGAGAAAAATATTTGCATGGGTGTTAGATCTCACCAATTCTTGAGTATTGTTTCCTGTTGTGTTCATTTATAGCAACGGTGTGAAGAACCTGTCTTCCAGTGGAAGTGATGTACTGTAGAAGCAAGCACAAAGACTGGCGAGTACGTAGATGCATGCATCCTGTTATCTGAGCAAGGTCTGCTCAGTCACTGCCGAGTCAACAACAAGGATAGCTCAGTCCTTGAACAGTGGTGTGCTAGTCATGAGGATACAGGTAATTTATTGGCAGAATATAATGTTCCAGAGAAGTTTTAAATGTCAGGAATAATCAGAACTTTTTTTTAAATTTCACTTTTTAGTTTATCAAGAGAATACCAAACGAGCTAGACAGAAAAAGGTCTTGGCAGGTATGATAGAATATTTTGTATATGGGTAAATATATATTATCAATTTGCTTTATATTGCTTGGGAGTTTTTCATTATGCTATTTAATGGACTGGTTAGAATAATACAGTATGTCATGTTAGCCTTATGCTTTTTTCATGTAGACATTGCAGCACACAGTCAGTGCTATCTCTGACCAATCAGTGTATTTCTTAAATAATTATCATTACGTTTGAATATTGACTAGCTTAACAGGCATTGTATGACATAAGTTTAACTCCTTGGAAAAAACGGTAACAATGATACCTGTAAGATTTCTAAAATAAGCCTTGGTTTTATTGCCACTTGTTTTGTAGAACTGGGATCTCCTCTGCTTAATTGTTCATGGCTCCTGACCTTTTGCGATTGGTACTTTGACATAGTGTCACCTGATGCAAAATGCTTCATCAGTCTCCTGCGAATAAATGGTAGTGCAATAGAATCCATATACAGTGTCCTGAAGCTTGCTAGTGGAGGAAATTTGTCAGCACTCTCATATGGCCCTGCACTGGGGAAACTTATAAGTAGGAAAGACATGGTGCAAAACAAGTACTCTGAAAGGGGATCTAGGGATGCTATCTTGAATGTCAGTGGCTCAGATGGAGGGATTGTTTCTACCTCAATTACCAACATGGCATTTTATAGCCAAAAATTGTCCAATTCACTCTGCATTTTTTTTCTTTTCCGGGTAACATTGCTCAGTACTCAGTGGGGGATAGGCAAGGAATTAATGCTTGCACCATAATAGCTGTAAGGTTTGGTGACGACTGTAAACAACAAAATCCTGACATATCATTACTTTGGAGTCAGCTCCCAAATGTCTGGGTTGATTAATTTGTTAATGCAATTTGCGATGGCAATGCCTTGTACAATGAACTGTATGGTGATACATTACTGGTGCCATGCATGCCTCAACTACTACCCTTTATGGTGTACTGCTAGGTTATCAGAAATCTGTTGGATTGCTAGTTAAGACCAATGGCCTATGTGCTGTTATAGACAGCCACCAGCATGTCACAACTAATAGTGGTAGGATTATAATCATGGCAGACCATCTGAAGAATGCCATTCTTGAGTATTCTAATTCACTTAGCAATCAGGGATATGATTTAAGTCAGGGAACATTGACGTGGGTACAGTATGCCTAATTAGAGTCAAAAGTAGTTTTTGACAGTTTTGGCTTTTAACTTTTGTTATTTGTGATTGGCTCAAAGCTTTCCCAGCCAATGAAAAAAGTGTTGTTGTAAACTACTGTATTTCCTTGAATAATAGCCGGGGGCAATTATTACTATTTTCACACTTAAAGGGAGGCGATTATTGAATATTTGAGGGAGGCGATTGTTTCGAATATTTCTCACAGGAGGTCGAGCCCTAAATATTTTGTTTTGTTATACAAGTAAAAAGTGAAATACATGACCATTACCATAGGAAAAACTGTAAAGAAAAAGCAGTGGCTGGAAGCTTGTTTGTTACCCTAGATGTCAATTTTTAATTTGAGAGGGAGGGGATAAGAGAAAGATAAATTGGCGAGAGGGGGTCGGGCGATTATTCGAGGGAGGCAATTATTTTAAATAATTCGGTCAAAAGGGTGGGGGGAGTGGGGGCGATTATTATAGAAAGGCGATTAATTGAGGGACCGCTATTATTCGAGGAAATATGGTAGTACACTCTCTAGCAGTAGAGTCTACTTTAAAGTTGCATTTCAACTTATACAATGTAAGTGGATATCCTTTATCTCAAAGTACATGTTGTAGGTAAAAAGAATTGTTTCAGAACATTAACATAGTAAAAGAAATACTGAGGCTGACAGTTATGCACCCTCTGTTCAGTTATTTAACATGCTCAAATGGATACCTTTCTTCGAGAATGCTAAATTAGCTAAGTGTTGTATCATATACAAGCGTTTGCAAGGTCGCGTGCCTAGTTATCTTACTAACTTATTAGTACTTACCTGTGAGACTCATTCACGGCAAACTAGATATGCTAAATTTAATATAGCCTGCCCTCGAGTTAATCGAAATACAGAAGGTGGTAGAACTTTTACTGTGACTGCTTCTCTGGAATGGAATAAGCTACCTCTTCAAATGAGGAAAGCAGAGACTCTCAAGACTTTCAAAAATTCTCTTTGGAACAGGATTTTTAAAGACCAGCAATCTTTAAATCATTTCTCTATATAAATATTGTGGGTCGCTGTGCTGCATGCTAATAATTGTTTTATAGTTGTATTAGATTTTGATAATTTTATAATAAGCTTTGATTTGTAACTATTTTAACTATTTTGATCTTGAAATGAGGGCCTCTAGTTTATTAGCATTAAGTTGCTATTTTGAGCTACCCTCGATAAATAAAGACTTTACTTCACTTCACTTCACGCCATTCTCCTCAAAAGAGTTGCATCAGTGTTTTGCTTCACTGTGTAGAATGCACTCCACATGTAAAAGTGCTGTTTCTGGCAGGTGCCCCAATAGACTTTATTTGTATTATCAGTATTGGAGTGAAACTAGCTTGAAAGGTAGACTTATGCAGGAAACATCCATGAAATGAGCTTTATTTATTTAACATTTGATGTGACTCCCCACATTAGCTTCCACTGCAAGCTAGTTCCAGTCCAGAAAACATCCATGAAATGAGATTTATTTATTTAGCATTTGACATGACTCCCCACATTAGCTTCCACTGCAAGCTTGTTCCAGCCCAATACAGAGAATATAAGTATTGTCTACTTTTTTGTACTGAAATTAATGTAAACACTCTCAGTTTATGAAACTGTGATCTCCTGTACATTTAAGGGCAGAGGGGCCATTCAAATATCAAACTACAATGCAAACAAAACAGAACAAGTGTTGAAGCCTCTTACAGTGACAGTTGGGTTCCTGAAAATACATACCCCAGCCCCTAACCCAGTGCATTGAATATTTTTAAGACTTTTTGGTGATAAATTGTATTACTTTCCACAAAGCTTTCCTGGTTATCACAGTGTCAGATGACCTTCATAAGGGTGGGTATGGATGTTACCTTCAGTCTCAGTCCCCAAAACCCCTAAAATAATATAATAACAAAGCGTTTTCTCTAAACACATGTAGCCTTGTGACTCCGATTGCAGTGAGTCCAACCAGGAAACGTTCGATTATCGATCGCTCTTGAGTGGCCTTTCCGACTTGAAATTTCCCAGCATTTTCATCCAAGCCACAGAAATGGCAGCTTTCTTGTTCACCTTGTCCGTTGATAAGGCACACTCGCTTACAAGCGTCGAAAACTTGCGGCAGAATCCAAGAATCCGCAGTGGAAAGTTCCTTTTTAATTTTGTGATTTACAAAGTAAATATTTCGCAAAGCGCTCCCTGTCTTTGGTGGACTTCACACGAGGCGATTCAGAAAAATTTGAGCGCACAATCCCTCCGATCTCGTTAGCTTTCTGTCTTGAAAATATCCACGAAGAAAATTCATCCAGGCAATCTTCGTCTAGAGTGTTCGAAGCTTGCCTTTTTCTGTTTCGCAGATTTCTTTTTCGCAGACCGTTTCGAAGATGAAATCGATTCCTCACGGCGTGATTTTCGCTTTTCCACGGGTGTTGAAGACGTACGGGGTTCTACGTATCGCAGTTTTTCTTCTGAGCTACTACTTTCCGTATAAAAACTGGAATTATCGCCTGAAATACTGTCAGCAATCAGAAGAAGATTCCTCGAATGCATCCGCCATGTTTGTTTGTAACGGGTGAGTTGTCACCAGTAGTTATGCATTAACATTATCAATTATGCATTCGCTTCTGATTGGATTTTGAAAACTAATTCGGCTTGTCTAAAAATAAACCTAAAACGCCGTTTCACAGATGCACGCTCCGGGTGATGATTAACTTAAGCAATTAGAAAGAAAAAGCCTGAAAAAATCAGGCAATTGACAACTGGTCGCAACTGAATGAAACCGGTCTCGGTAGCGGCGTCTCATAAAAACTACTTGGACCAAAGTTCTGAAAGAAAAGAGGGTCCACGCGGGTAGGAGGTAACTCACGGATCCGTCACGCTTAAGTGCGTCACTATTTCTAGTCATTTTGTCCACTGCGTGACATCCGGCACATAAAAGAGAGAAAGTGAAGATTTCCGGGGGAACATTACAGTGTAACGAACTCAACCGGGGCACCCAACGTTTTTCTGCCAATCACAAGACGAGTTAAGAACAAAAGAATCGGAGTTCATTCATCTCGGACCAAATACAAATGAGGTCAAATCTGACTGGGAATTGATGCGAAAGGCAATGTGAAAGTGGATTGCTATTTACGGTGAAATGTTTTGAATGGCGGCCCAAAAAATTTGAGAAACAGGCTAAAAAATAAACCAAATGTGGGCCTCGAATGCTGAAGACGAATTCAACGCAAATATGTTTTCCGAATGGCAGCCCGCTGGAAGAGTTCAAGAAATATATTTACCGTAAACCCATGGACCGGGAATTATGGTTTTGAAACGTACTTAACACGATTATATTTACCGAATGACGGCCGACAACGTCCAGGATGACAGAGTTAACACAAATACATGTACCGAATGACAGCCAGGAATTTTGAAGACAAAACGGCATTACTAAACACAATTTTACTCACGTGATGAATATACTGAGAACGTACAGCAGGGAGAGGAAACAGAAATATATTTACCGGATGACAGCAGAAATTTTGAAGACAAAACGCCCTGCAGAAACGTACTACCGAACACAATTTTATTCGCGGAATAAAAACGACGTGTTGCACTTGTGAATGTTTGAAAAAGCTGAAATTGCACTCGCCGAAGCGGCTCGTGAGAATTTCAGGTTTTTGAAAAACTCATGCGCGCTTATTGATTCCAAATTAAATTCTAAATCATGTGATTATCTGCACCTGTAATATGTACCAATAGTAAGGATGAGAATAATTCTGTTCGAATTAATGTTACAGATTGTGAAAATTTATCGGCCTTCAAAATTGTAGCTGGTCATGAAACTTTGTTTTGTGGACCTTCGCGGTAACTGCTGGCGATCCGTTATAACAGGCAGCTCGAAAATATTTTATTTAGCCCCTCGTTGTTTCAATATTGATGAGTCCAGTACTGATATGTGGTCCGTTTAGTCTTCAACATCGCAGTCATTCCGAACGTATCATATATTTTACATTACAATGTAAGTCTGTCAACATTCGCGACCGTCGAGTCGCGCGATAACATATTTGTAAATATAAGTCAAATTTGCATTGAGTCTGTTTTATCTTCAGTCAAGCCATCGTTGGATAAATGTATTTGTTGTTGGTCCGTTTTAGTTTTGAAAATTCGTGACACCTAACAGTGAATATTTATTAGACGTCTTTTCGTTGATGGAAATAAACAACTTTTCACCGCAAGTCCCGCATTTGTGATTGGTCCGAAATGAACGAACTCAGATTCTTTTGTTTAGAGCTCGTCTTGTGATTGGCAGAAAAAGGTTGGGTGAGTTCGTTACACTGTATAAAGATCCACGATCCGAACTTCCTAACAACCAAAATCCAAAATCCGGACCCAAAAACTGGATAAAACCGCGATCCGCTGTGATCATAGGATCCGCAGATCCATTGAAATTTCGCTCTGAATCCAGAATCCGGGCTAAAATATTTACCAAATCCGCCGATCCGTAGAGCTATTCACCCCCCTCTTCAAGCGTAGTCTATCACAAAACCAAAAAACCCATTTGGAGAGAAAATTTGTGTGAATAGTAGATCTCAGCTGCTCTTATACATCATGAAAGTAAAATCTCAGGAGGATCAATAGTTTTGTAGCTTGAATTTCGGTTTATTAATGTCATGTGAAACCGGCAATTACCGCCGGCGGTCGTGATCGTAACTAGAAATCATCAGAACTCTTACCAGCATGCATCACGGGAAAAAACACTACCAGCAAAATGAAATAATTACTATGGGATACTTATCAACAATAGTCACACAATCTGCACAAAGTAAAAGCTCAACTTGTTTGTCTGTGCAGATCGCAGCTTGCTGAGGCAGATGAAATCTAGCTATAGCCTTTTTACTCTGTAAATCATGCTTGTGGCTTTAGCTGCTGGTAAGTCAATATTATGACAGCAGAATAATTCAGATGGCTGTAAAGTTTTCCAAATGGGCGCTGTAAAGAATCCTGTGTTTTACAAAGAACTAGCTTTCAAACATTTCTATCAATCGCTTATCGTTGACGTTCCACCAAGCAACATACTCGAGTAATCCTTAATCTCAACGGTTGAACTTCGAGACGATGGCAAAAAATCAGTCAGACTTTCGATAACACCTGAAGCAATATTCGCAGTTATTCCGATGTAGTGTCACCAGTAAAGGGTCATCATATCGTCAATTAGTACTCAGTAAAATAGTTTGCACACTTGAAATCCTATCCCTGTATTTCTGTAGTTCGATTATTTCAGTCTAAGTAGTTTCGATTTCCTGTCTTTTGCAGCAAAGCATTAAACTATATGAGTTAGCGTGACTAAACATGAAACTGACAACCGGTAGCTAACCGTGGAAGGTTTAATTTTTCGAAGCTTGTACTGGACCTATTTATTTGGGGGCTTTTTCGAACCACATAACCAGAATAATCGAATTTGCTTTCTCTATTGAGGTAATTAGATTTTGCAAAGACTAACATTACACAGAACTGCCTATAATTTGCATATAAGGATGCTTTTGCCAGGTGGTACGTGACAAAGACTCTACATTGTTCTGGCTTTGTGGATGTTTATGTTAATATCATTTTAATTCTTACCCTGCAGTTCTTTTGTTGTCTGCTGAAGTCAACTCAAGAGGTAAGCATTGAATTTTTAGAATTCTAAACAAAACAGGAGGACACATCTCACAAGTTCAGTGTTAACGCCAACAGTTTTGCTCAACAACAGAAGGCAATCAAAGAAGGTGAAAAAGTTGTAAACTAAACCAGGTTTGATTGAAAATACTAATTATGCAATGCTTTCGAGTTGTGTACCATGGAATATCCCACGAGCATTCCATGACTCTTTTATACCTGTAAAATGGAATATTCCACCAGAGAGCATTTTTAACTACTTTATGCAATGCCCTAGAAATTACAGCACAGCCAACAGAATCAAAGCGACATACGCGCGGCGCATGATGGGAAGGTTGGATGTGTGTCGATATACAGTGGCTTTGCTGTATTATATTCCGATTGGCTGTAAACCAATGCCAATGTGTTTGGGAAATAGGGTGTACAAGAATTTAAAGTTCTGTACTTTTGATCGCCAGTAAATGGCAAAATCATTTTAAATTGTTCTTTTTGCATCATAATAGTACTAAGTAAACTGACAATTCGGCACTGTTTGATGAAATGACTTCAAATAATATCAAAGTGTCTTGAAGATATGTCTTGTAGCCATAAAACTTTTGCTGATTTTCATCTTCACGATCGAGAACAGAACATAGCTAATTATTTTTTTATTTTCACTCGGTAGTTTGCAACAGTAAAATTGCACTTCTCACAAGTCTCAATGGTCGTTTAAGCAGCCCTGATGTGGGTGAATCCGGGACATGTACGTGGAAAGTCGATGTTGCCACAGATTTACGGATTATTTTTTATTTTGAGTCCTACAATATTGAGTCCTGCAGAAATTATTCCACATGCAGCGGCTGTACCCGCTTGGAACTGAGGGATGATCCAAACGAGTTGCCCTGGACGACATTTTGCGGCTCTAAAAGTGAGATTCCTGAGCCGATCTCAACCAACAAAAGCACTCTGTTCGTCAACTTTATTCTTGCCAATGATGACTCTGACAGTTGGTTTACCGCTGACTATGTGACTTGGCCATTTGAAAGAAGTATGAATGATAATGTCATGTGGCTTGAAATTATTTTTGGTTCATAACGAAGAAATTGGTAAAACTCGTCCCCGTATTGTATTCTGAAATTTTAGTACTTTCAGGTCCCTTGTGCAAAGATGGGTTCCAGGCGAGTTCGCCAAAATGCCAGGGAATAAACAACTATTACCGGGCACCCTATCCTTCCATCATGGTACTGCGACCGATGTAATCGCAAAGTTATACAGTGTAGTTAGTCTTTTCCGATTGTGTGAGATTAATATTTTGTAACTTAGAATAATGTCCACATATTCAGTTGTTGATGTTGGCGAGTTTAATTCTTGCTGACAACCTTTTTGGTGCTTTTATTGCAGAAATCGACTTGACGGCAAACTCAACTAGTGAGATTTCTAGCCCAAACTTTCCTGGGAAATACCCGAGGAATTCGTATTTCCTGTGGTCAGTGGTTGCTCCATCGGAATATCGTATCAAAATTGAGTTCTCCAAGTTTGAGATAAATTACTGTGGCAATTGCGAGTGTGATTCCCTGATGGTGCGAGATGGATCTTCCAAGGAAAGCAAATTATTAGGAAAATACTGCAGTCATCCAGGTAGTTTGTATACGTCAGGAAACCACGTGTGGATGGAGTTTGTATCGGCATTGACAGACCGGCGAAGAAGTGACAGCATAGGATTCAAGGCTACAGTCTCCAGAGGTAGGAACCCCCCTAACAGCTCATATGTGTTTGTGGTCGTTTATTTGTTTACTTCTGGATATCGTGGAGTTTTATAATCAACAATAATTCTTGCACCGGGTTAGATGAGAGATGATGAAATAGCCAACATGGAACAATAGACCAATTTCGAGATAATTATTATGAAAATTCAGCCTAAGACCTCAGCACGAGGCTCTGGGGAATAAACCCCACCCACTCTTTAGGTGTTACTCAGAGACTGAGGTCTATTGTTTTAGGCTGAGTTTTAATATATCGAAATTGGTCTATTGTCTTCTTCAATATTCCTCCAGCGTGTATTATTAGTTGAAATTATATATGCGCCCTACTTGATGATAATTCAGTACCAATCTAAAGTAAATGAGGTGGAATTATTATTGTTCGTTGATAATCGTCGTTTATTCTTCTCAAAGGTTGCGTATTTTCTTCTCACAAGAAAACTCAAAGGTCGAATGCGGGTTGAGTGCGTAAAAACGGTCAGGTTGCTATCGTTGTTGAGGGTTATCTAGGGTAATGAACGTCTCAGCAAGTGTTACCAGCCGTAATCTTAAGCTCGTCTGGTTTATTTTCGTTTCTTATTTGTTTCTAGAAATCAAACTTTACGTGATCGTGGTGCCGTGTGTTTTTGGAATCCTTCTTGTCACTCTAGTAGCCGCCGTCATTGTTATGATGCTTCGACGTCGCCGCCAGTCCTCCCCGGGTAATGGAGCTCCTGTGCAGATGTCTCTGTTAAACGAAGATACTCAGTTATCTGATTCAGGTCCACACAGTGAAGCCAGTTTACCAGTGTATCGTCCAAC
>CM042754.1:9892245-9932035 GCA_022496165.2 Catalaphyllia jardinei
GGGGGCAAAAGAGAAACCTGCGCTTACTATTATTATGGGATAGATCTCGGTGGGCTCCACATCCAAAATTGTTCACCATGTCATAAACTATAATTGTGACCAAGTTTGGTGCTTTTACCACAAAACCCACAATTCTTTCACCATTCTGCCGGACTATCGGTTTGATTCAGGACAAATCTTGCGTGACAAATTCAAGCGCGACTTCATTTATCCAATGAATGTCGTATGTCAGCATTAAGCGATGACGTTGAAAAGAGTGATTTATCCTCGTTGATTCGTCGTTTTTATCAAAACCTTTCAACTCGGTCATTGAAACAATAATCATATTTTATCTTCCAGCGCTAAATATGGCACTTAAGGAGTTTCGGAGAGCAAGACTGTTCATTCTTGTAAAGAAAACTTATAGTAGGAAAGACAGATATATACTCATATTTTATACACTCATTTTAAAAAAGACTTCATTACGTAAAACTGTATTATATAAAGAACTGAGAAAATGACAACTATTAAATGTTCCTATCATTCAACAAAAACGTTATAATTATTAATCAATAAATAATTAGAAAATTACAACTCAAGAAGCTCAAAAACCAGCTCTTAAACTTTAAGCCAGTATTCACCACTTCAACCGGAAGTAGGCGACAAAAAATGTGAAAGTTCCCTGATATGAAGAATGCGCTCCTCCATCCTTGCTGAGTAAAGCCCGTACTTTGACGTTATTAAGGAACACATGTTACCGAGAACCAATTCAAGCAGACGATTGCTTTGCCAGTGACGCCATAATCAGGAAAACATGTGGACATCAGAGACCATTCCGCCACCCCTTAATTGTAAAACAGACAGTTCTATGTTCGACGTGTTGATCACCCTGGCTGCTTTCTCCTGGTTACGTAATCTGTGGCGGACCCAGACCTTGAACTAGATTAGGGGGTGAGGCTGTACTTGCCTTGCCAGCTTTCCTTCCTTCTGCGATTTTTTGTACCCAAAATAAGAAGGGTGGGCCCCCTGGCCCCTCCCCTAGATCCACCACTGGTGCTAATGGAACTGTTCCCTTAAATATCTGTTCCAAATTCTATTTTAGGCAGGATCGGAGACCCATGGCTTCTCAGTAATTATTTGAGTCTAATACTTCCTTGCATACGGCTGGCGCGCGGGAATTGACCAATCAGGATTCAGTAGGCGGGCAAAAACTTCACTGTCTTCACGTCAATGTAAGGAAAGACGTCTCATTGGAGATGGCATTAAATATTCACGAAAAAGGATTTACAATTCCCCAAACCATATCACATTTCAAAAAGTTAAAAACATGAACCATCCTGTGCCTCCAAGCTTCTAATTTGGTGCCAAAAATAGTAGTTCGTCGAGCGTCGCCATGTAGAATAAGTTGTCTTATTTTGAACAAAATGTGCTGTTCGTCGTCAAATTAAACCCGGAATTCTCTAGTTAATTATTAACAGGCCAAATCAGCTTTAGCATTTTAGTTAGCAGCGAATAAAAATCTTTTATCGTGTCGTTTCGGTAGGACAGCTAAGTTTTGACTGCCGCGCGTACTCATCTGCGGGCTCAGCCGCCGTATGCAAGGTTCCAATGAGTTGTACTTGCTGGGGGTTTTCATTTTTATCTCACAGCCCCAAGTCCTCCACCTATGGGATACATGAAGCGGTTACAAGAATTTTTAGCTTAGGCGACGGCATTTTATGTCAGGGAAACGTATTTATGTATTTACTAACCATTCGTTTGATACCATTTATGGTCTTTTTTATGGTCAAATGTATTACACTGTGATTGGTAGAAGCAGCCTCCTTAACGCAGTGGAAGATACAGGTTACAAGACCTACACAAGCGATTATCACAGAAATTGTAATTTTGCATTTGATTTGGTTTTGCATAACTACACCAAGCGATTGGATTTATTGAAAACCTCGCGCTGCTTTGTCATCCAATCAGAGGTAAAACAAAGGCCAACCGTCACTTGCTCCCAATGATTTCCCGCGCTTCGCGTCAGCTACAAGTATCTCATTCCCGTCTTGACTGGTTCACTGGATTGCCCCTGTCCTTTGTTATTGGCCACTTTGATTTGGTTTTCTGGTAATCAGTCTTAGGTCTCTCTATACCTCATTTAACATTTACAAACCATAAAGCACCTCGCATAGCTACGGACAGCTAACTAGCTGCGGATTTTAATGTTTGTGCCATTCTTTCGTGTTGCTAGCTGTCTTAAAACATGTTAAAATATATCAATTATATTTGAGCTTATTCTCGTCCACTAAGACCGCACTCCTATTGTTCAGCACCAGGAATCGCGACCTCTGGGTAGGCCCAACACCATAAGTCTTGGAGAAACGGATTTCCCGTCAAATCTGACCAATCTGATTGGCTGCCGATTGGCTGAGAATACGAACTGAATATTATGCGCATGCTCATTAAATCGGGTCCGGCCATTTCCAATTCTATCTTGGTGCTGGGCAAAAGAACCGCGGCCTCAGGCAACGAGAATGCTCGAGCTTTGCTCTGCAGGTTTTTCTTCAACGAAGTCATGGATTATTCAAAACACATTATCTTTTATTCCCTAAAGTGACAATTATATATAAGACCCTTAAAATATGAAAACATTTATCTGAAGACTCGTTTGTAACGTTTAATCTATTTTCGATATCTTCAAAACTGGCTTAAAGATGATTTCCAGTCCGTACTGCGTACTCTCGAGAGTTGTTTCCGACTTTTGTGTTGCTACATGTAAGACATCACAGAATGTAGCACTTTACATCTACTTAGATAAAGTAAATTCAAAGTTTCATGTCAACCACCATTATCGATGCGAAGCTTTATGCTTCATTCTTTCTGATATCACTTAATGAAAAACCTGCAAAGCTGTAAAATTTAAGGAAACTGTTGGAAAAAGAATTTAAAATCCGCCCCAAAGATAAGGTAAGCGGTTCGTAACGAATAACATTGATTTGCATTTGTTTGTGAGGCTCACAAACATCAATCTCGTTCCCAGGGCCTCGTTCCCCTTGACCAGCGGTCGGAAAACGAGAGCTCTGGGAGCAACCATTTCAGGCATGCGCCATAGCATGAAATAGATGCAGACTGAGACTGCGCAGTGAACCGGATAACCAGAATTCGGTTATTTCCCATTGTTATTTCAAAATGGATGCTCCCAGAGCTCTCGTTTTCCGACCGCTGGTCAAGGGGAACGAAGCTCTGGGAACGAAATTGCACAAACATTAGAATGCCGAGACTGCGCAGTACGGACTGGAAATCATCTTTAAATAAGGGTACAAAACGTAAGCTTCAAGTGTTCATAAAACCGAATTGTCTGATATAACAGTAGCAAAATACAGTCAAAGAACGTTTTGTAATCATATAGCTCATTATATATGTCCCAGTATATCTTACTGCTTCAAAACCCTCTATTTTCACTACCTGCACTACTGAAGTCCAGTAGCCGGGTCGATCCTCTTCCTTGAATCTAATACTATCCAACAAACACGGAAAGAGACTGCCGGCTCATGGTTAAAACAAGGCGGAAGGCAGTCTTAAGCACCTATGATCTAGTTAACAATTATTCCGTGAGCGCACGTTGGATATGATATGGCAGATAGCCAACGAGGCTCCAAGCACCAAGTTGGCTGTAATCATCTCCCACAATCCATCAAATGTCTTCGCTCGCACGCGATTGGTCTGAACGTGTCACGTGATCAAATATTCCCCACCTAAAACCTGGGAATATCCGAGGATATTCTCCAATTTTCACTGTGGTGATAAAAGGTTGCGACAAACTGTTCAGGAAACAAGTGGCTCGTTCAATTCTCAAAAACAGAATTCCAACCGAAATTTAAAATATCTTCACTATCTACTTTCTTTTGATGTTAAAATCGTCAAAATGTTAAAGAGGCGACATTGAGCAAAATATCAGCTGCCATCTTTCGTCCTATCCTATAAACTTTCTATGTGTATGTTCAGTTTTGTATCAGTTTTCTAACGCAATAATTATATAGTATCCACTACATTATCGTTCTGATGTGAAATATTTTAAGCGTCTGCATTTACAGCAATTGAAGTAATGACAATATAGAGTGTTTTCATTCACGTGGCCAGCAGCCATGCAAATTTATTGAAACAAAAGAAAGGGTTTATATAAGAAAAGAGTTGAACTCCCACAGGATTGGTTTGGGACACCAACTGAATATGGCTGCTGCTGCTGTGACGTCATGTGAAAACACTCTAGTCGTTTTCTTGATTTTCTATCCTAGTTTGTAACATCCATCCTAAACTCTTCTGGAGACACCCGTCCATTGTCGAAGAACTTTAAATTTTGTTTTCCATACTTGTACATGGTCTGGTTCTGGAAAAGAACAAAAAAAGAGAATTTACAAAGAGGATTAACTCAATCAACACTAGAGAGGGTTTTCAATCATCACTGGCAACAACCCCTCAATCGTCAGAGCAATACAGCTTAGTACCCTCCCCTCCACCTAAACAAAATATTTAAAAAATTCAATTTATAATGGCCGTACATAATAAGTAAATATTTAATTTTTGTACCTAAGTAAGTTGAGTTAGCCTCTAATCAATCAATGAATCAATCAATTAATCAAGCAAGCAAGCAATCCATCAACCATCCTCGGAGACCCAGGAGCAGTTAGTGGGGGCGGGAAGAAGTCTAAACGGGCGAGAAAAAATTTCGGGCGAAGAAAAGTCAAGAACGAGGAGAAGAGCCCCTGAGGACGAGGTTTTAACGGACCAGTTCCAAACGGTCGGGTTAATTCTGGCTTCTGATTGGTGCAAGAAAACCTTTGTCTTTTTCTGCCCAATCACAGAGCAGCAAGACTAGGAGTCGTTTCGCGTGGATGCATTCAGGCCATTTGTTCGCCAAATGTTTACTCGAGGAGGAAAGTTCCAATCACAGCACAAAATGTAGGGGAGATTGTTCGGCATATCCGCAAGAAACTCGCCACAAATACCCTGGATCTTTCGCAGGTAACGTAACATTAGCGTTTTTAACAGACTTAGAGTTTTTGTACTCTCCCCGATGTCGATAAATTTTTCGGCGTTTCGGAATATTTTCGCCGCTTTCTTCGAAGGAATGGGTTTTCCCCCATAAGTATTTCTTACATCACTTGCTGTGACTGAACCTTTTCAGGAGCATCCTGACCTTTTCCAATCCTGAGTAATCTTTCATCGCAATGGCTAGCCAGGTATGGTAGGTATTACTTACTAGTAAACTAAGTTACAAGTAAAAACTATAAAAAGGAAAAACTACAGTACTTAAACAACCAACTAAATGAGCCTTTGCTTGTCAGATTTATTTAAACTAGAACCACTACGTGGAACTTACCGGGGCCAAGGTGGGACACGGGATTGCATAAATATAGTTAATCTCACGCACCCCTCCCCCCTCTTCTTTGGAGGCTAATACTGACGTAATTCACAATCAGAGACAAAAAACTCTTAAAGTCGCTTCAGTGTTATTGTTCCGCCATATTTTAAGTACCAAATCGTGGCTCAAATCATGCTTTAGCCTGTTAAATTCGCACATGTGACCGGGCATTATAACGGTTTTTTTTTTCATCATTGATACAGTCATCTTTCACTGACTCTTTTTACAAGGACTGATTGGTCCTTGGAAATGGAATTGCTCATTTTCACAGGTCAACATGAAGTAACGATTGTTCTGAGTATTACGTTGAACTATAAAGCTCATAAGAACATCATTACAACAAAATAAGTATATATCCCGTGGGTATAACACAACTTCTACTATTTTCTTTTGAAATACTTTCGACTACTTAATAACAAGATAACACTGTGTTAAAGAGCCCTGATTCAAGTGTGAGTATTTTATTTTGATTTCTGCGTCATTACTAGGCATTTTACCTACACGGTCAACATTACACTTCTCATGCATGCATGCTCATGGAAAGCCTGTAGTGTTGAAGAATCCCAGTAAGTGCATGATTTGATGACAGAGAAACAAACTGCATATATGAGGGGGGTGAATAGGTCTACGGATCGGCGGATTTGGTAAATATTTTAGCCCGGATTCTGGATCCAGAGTGAAATTTTAACGGATCTGCGGATCCTATAATCACAGCGGATCGCGGTTTTATCCCCTTTTTGGGCCCGGAGTTTGAATTTTGGTTGTTAGGAAGTTCGGATCGTGGATCTCAACGTTCTCCCGGAAATTTCACTTTCTCTTTACGTGCCATATGCATGCAGTGGAGAAAATGACTAGAAATAGTGATTCAATTGAGCTTGACGTGGCCATAAGTTTGCTCTTATTTTCTTGTATCTGCAAGATTTTGTTTTAATACAGACGTTGGTTACATAAATATTTCGTTGATAGTCCTCAACGCTAAAACACAATATCACGCACGGCAACTCCAACAACTGAAGCCGCTTTGTATCTCGCCTATCATCTAACGCGGCAAGCAATTTGCGGATTCGGATTTAGTTGATATTTGGAGCGGATCGGCGGATTTACATACCCCTATTTACCCCCCTCATATATGGACATATTAAAATGCTTATTTCTTGATGACCATCATTCGTTAATTCATTGCATATTGAAATGGAGGCATTTGATTGTAAGGCAGTGGTTGATACAAAATGGCATTCATCAATATGACCTACAGTAATTGTAGACGAAGTAATTCTTTTCTGAACTGGGTAAACAGTGGTAAGTGGTGAAAAGCCTTGATTAGATTCTACTATTTGTATAGTAACTTTTAATGCATCCGCAGCTGCTTGAATGATAAGTGCATCAACCCATGTACCTTGAATACACATATTATCTTAGACATGAATTTTCGGTATTGCTCTCAATAAATCTCTCTGGGTTGTCCCTCGTAAATTTAAACCCAGCAGTACGTATATGCATATGATGGTTGCTGTTGCCATATAATTGATGCGATACCACAGGCGTCGCAGACGTTGTTTGTGATTTACATACGTGACAGTATTGCGTTATGCAAGTGAAGAATGATCATCGCAGTAAAGTTTCCAATTTAAGCAACTGGAAAGAAGAAGCCTGAAAAAAAAATCAGGGCTTCAACGGGATTCGAACCCATGACCTCCGCGATACCGGTGCTATGCTCTACCAACTGAGCTATGAAGCCACATATTAGGAGCAAGGTCAATTTATTGAGTTCATATCTCCCGTGAGGAGTGAAATGATGTGAAGCATATATGAAATATTTCATATTTTAACTGCGGTTATAGATGCAAGTGAAGAATGATCATCGCAGTAAACTTTCTAATTTAAGCAAAAAAAAATCAGGGCTTCAACGGGATTCGAACCCATGACCTCCGCGATACCGGTGCGATGCTCTACCAACTGAGCTATGAAGCCACACATTGCACTCAGTTGCTTAAATTGGAAAGTTAAAGCGATGATCATTCTTCACTTGCATCTATAACCGCAGTTCAAATATGAAATATTTCATATATGCTTCACAGTATTGCGTTATGTTTTGAGCCATTTAAGAAAATGTATGAAAATGGTTCGAAAATCGCTCTAAATTCAACTTGTAGTAATGGATTTAAATAAAAGAAGCTTACCTTAGTCTGTGCTTGTGTTAATTTGAAGTCTTTGTGGCAGCTGAGTCGTTCTAAAGTCGTTCTAAAGCCATTTTGACGATTTAAACTTTTCCAGGTTTGCTTTCCATTAAAGAGAACCGAATGAAAAATGGAATGGGAAGCAAACCTGGAAAAGTTTAAATCGTAAAAATGGCTTTAGAATGACTTGAGAACAACTCAGCTGCCACAAAGACTTCAAAATAACACAAGCGCAGACTAAATCCTTTACTACAAGTTGAATTTAAAGCGATTTTCAAACCATTTTCATACATTCTCTTAAATGGCTCAAAACGTACCGCAATACTGTCACGCATGTAAATCACAAACAACGTCTGGGCCGCATGTGGTGATACAGATCTAAAGAAACAATCACCTGCACCGCCAACATCTATTGGTTGTAAACCAAGTTCATCTTATCTTGACTGCATCAAATTCTCAGAGGAAATAGGATAAGTCAACTACATTGTTGTGCTGTGATTTTGCACACACTGACACACAAATGCGACTTACCGGACGGGTGCACAGTTTGAGGAGAGGGTTGTATTTTAACGGAAATTTTTTGACTGTGCCCCCGTCCGTTAAGTGGCATTTGTCACGCAGGAGCGGTCGCTAATGTTGATTTCAAACTGTGCCGTAGTTCATTGGATGGTCACACGATACGCCGGAAAGTTAAAACCTCCAGCAGTGAAGCAAAAATCGTTCGAATTGGAGCGGAAAGTCTTAAGATTTTTCCAAGCCGACCGGAAAAGGGGAGCAATGGACTATACTTCTTGGTGTTGGAGGGAGAAATCGAGCAGCGGAGTCGAATTTCGGCGAAAAAACGGCCTCGCGGTTCAGGTCTTTCGAAACAGCAGTGTCCAGCCTTGCCTTCGTCTATAGAAAGCTACGACAAAACCCCCCAAAGACGACGAAACAGGCAAAATGGACAACAGAAATCAGGCAAGGCGAGTTTATTTACTTAATTTCATTCACAAAAGTAACATTTTATTTCATTGCGCGATTTTATCCTTCGTTATTATAAATTCCATACAATGCCTTGTAGAGCGCTCAAATTCTCAAAGGCCCACTGCGTAACACAACACTGCGCACTTAAGTCAGTCACGTCTCACTCGATACGCGTACATAAATCATTAATATTTGATCGATTCCTCGAATCGTGAGTTTGGGACGCCTGTGACTAATCATGAAGTTTTCTATAGTTCCAGTTCAAGAAATAAAGTACATTGTTATCAACAGGTCTCATATCTAGTATATTGTACTTCTATTTGCTTAAATTTAATACATTTCTGCTCATGACCATACCCTTGCAAGGCTCACCTTGTTCTAACCCAACTTTTATAACTGAATTATTTTTATATTACTACCAAATTATTTTAACACAAATTCCGTTAATTTAATCACTTTGCTTTTTAATTCTGGTGTCTTTTAACATAACACACTGCAATTTGCAGTAATTTATACTTTTGTAATCATCTTCATAGCTCGGCAAATTCAACAGAAATATTTATCAATAACTTAACTACCATAAGTTATCTTTAATAAACCTAAAACAGAGGTTTAAGAAGTAATAGTAGGAGCAGGATTAGCATGCATCACTGATGCTAACAACATACTGCCAGTTTTTTATGGGAAAAAAGGTTATGGCTAAGATTCTGCAAGAAACCGACACTTTCTTTCTACATCATAGCCCACCCACCCGGCCTCACAACAAATAGTTGTTCCAAACAGTCTTCAAAGGTTCCTTCAGTTTGAGTCAGTTACTTTTATCCCAAGCAGGCAAAGGAGAAGGGTCAACATTATGCAATCCCCAACCATATAATGATAATAAGTTATAACAATAACTTCTCCTTTCTCCAGTTAAAATTCACAATACTGTAACTCCTGTATTAAGCGACTCCGGGCCCCCCCCCCCTGTTAATAATCCCCTTCGCTTCACCTGTTTTCTGTCAAAACAAAATCAAACAATGGTATTACCAGTGCAGTCTTAGCATGCTAATCCAAACAAATCTTTACACAATCATAACCATGGTGGAACATGAATGTCACTGGTAATGGTGTGCAGCAAGAATTGAAATTTAATCTCCAACATAACACTAACCTTTTTTTGCTAATTTAAGTCCCCTTCTCCATTAAACCGAGGCACCATGCACCTCTCGTAAGGTTTAACAGGATTGGCCGAGTAATCAAAAGAATAAACAACAGAAACAATGGCCCTAGTCCTAAAAACAATAGAGGTGGATGAGTCCAGAAGCAAATAAAATTAGAGGTTCCGAAGAGGTGGGCGACTACTGAATAAACCTCCCTCTCTATCAAATATTCTTCCAATACCCCCACAACTGACACTACTGGCAGAGTCGTGAGGAGGATTTACAATATGAAATACAATATTATAATTTTACAGTATATCATTAAAAACAAAGATTGCAGTGCCAACATATTAAGTTCAGGTCACTAATTCTAGTAATTGAAGGAGAAGAGGATGTTTTCTTTCTTTTGTATTAGGTAGAACATTGATGTATGATAATGTGCTGGCTGGGTTATTTTAAACTTCTTGATTCTAATTCACACTCCCCACTGCTGTAATTTTCTAATACTTTTTCATGAAGTGAAATTTCTCCAGACACACATTTCCATATTGCAAATGGGTTTAAAAAATTGTAGGTATTATAATCAGATTTGTTGTTATCCAGATGTTTTATAAACCAACAAGTCAGAAAAATTAAAACAATATTTAAGGTAATCAAGTAGTACTGTGTTGGTGATAAGTTCATGTTTTATTATTATAAACAACACCTGATTTATGAGAACTTAACATCATTTCATATTTAGGATATGAGCTTAAGGGCCTATTTGTAGTTTCAGCCATCACAACATCGTTTTATCATGTCCAGGAGAAACTAAGACTTTATTTCTGCTCCAAATTGGCAAAAGGGGTATCCCAAAAACATTCTCAGAGAAATAAGCTCACTCACTCACTCACTCAGTTAGAATACCCTGCAAGACAAGTTGTTACATCCACAAAGCACTCAATTAATCTTCTTAAGCTGTGATTTTGACCATGCACAGCATCAGCAAATTAATATGTTTTTGTCTTGAAGGTTGCATACTGAAAAACAGTCCCATGAGATTCGATCAGATCATCCCTCATTACCAAATCAGTGCCAAAAGTTGCATCTCTTTGTTCACACATATTTCTGCGGCCTCACTAACAGTCGGTATCAATTCAGCTGGTAGCTGCATGTTTTCCACTGGCACACATCCTTGTGGTTCCAGAATCCTATGATGATTCCATGAACGGATCAAGTGTATATCTGAATGAATTGCATCAGGAATTTTACTTGACGATATACAAATTCTACCCTTTTTCGGAAACCAATTTCTAGGACTTTTCCAGGACTCAGATTGGCATGGACGTTGTCACTGAAATATCTTTCTGTAAAAGCCCGGTTGTTAATGAAAAAATGTTGGTTTTAGCAACAAACAGAGGTTGAAAGTCAGCTAGGGAAACCATTCAAAGTATCTGTATTAACGTTACAGAGTCGAACGCACTGTCATAATCTTTGATTACTACTAGTTTTAAACTTAGTATGTCATTTCTTAACAGTCTCGCCTCCGAGGTCGAAGTCTTAAATCAGAGGAGAAGAAATCGACGTTACTAAAACTTGTAGAATAATAAAAACAAACGGAAACTGTAGAACACACTAATTTCATATATGCTACCATCTATTCCTTTTCATCCAATCATGAATTTACTGGCTCAGTTAAGTTTCAGTATTTTCACACATCCGGCGACTGGGCGCGTCTTCGACACTGTCAACACTCTAATACGTACCAGTGCAGAATGTTTAAGTAAGATTTCTGCTCCTGCAATTTCCACATCTTTTGATTTTCATCTTTTCGATGTTCTGGTAAAGGGGAGGTAGATATACATCTATGTGTATGTGCTTTATTGTCTCGATCCCTTGTCACCTCACCATCGATGCATCATGATGCATGAAGTTAACGCTTGCAAGGACAGATTTTAATTACACACCACAATTTGACACTACTTTAAGAAATAAAGGTTATAATGTAAGACTTGGCACGCGCAGATAGATTAATGACCACGTAAAATATGTCACTATCAAAATAATAAAATATGTCACTATCAACAGCATTATTATCTTTTCGATATCCTAGTATATTCTTTTTAAATCCTGTTTATGTTGCTGCCCGCTCGCTACGCTCGCTCCGCAACAATGAATGGATTTTCCAATTCATTGAGTTCATATCTCCCGAGGGGAGTGAAATGATGTGAAGTATTTATGAAATAACTCATATTTGAACTGCGGTTGTAGATAAAGGTGAAGAATGACTAAATATGAATTATTTCATGCATACGTTCCATCATTTCACTCCTCTCGGGAGATATGAACTCAATGAATTGACCTCGCCCCCATAGCTCAGCTGGTAGAGCATCGCACCGGTATCGCGGAGGTCATAGGTTCGAATCCTGTTGAAGCCCTGATTTTTTTAGGCTTCTTTCCAATTGCTTAAATTGGAAAATTAACTGCGATGATCATTCTTCACTTTCATCTACAACCGTAGTTCAAATATGAATTATTTCATATATACTTCACATCAGTATTTACAACCCTTTATCAAAAGGGTTTCCTAAAACAGATTGTCACACAGTTCCGAATTCCATGCCATTTACACGGTTTTGTATGTAAATAAATCTGTTGAAAAGTGAACTGATCGACATGACAAGAGCGTGGGCCAGACAAAAATATCCGAGTCCCCGACAGCAATCGAACCTATAACCTTCCGTAGAATTTTGCATGATGTTGCGTTCTTGGGACATCCGTAACTTAGTAACCAAGCATTCAATTCACTTCAACACTCTGTTGTTTGGTTACTTCTCTCTTTTATTTCCAACGACTGCTGCTACAAGGTTGTCCTGATTTCACTCTCTACTGATCTTCAACTACTGCTGATCTACGTCTCACGTTTCTTTTATGGGGTCCAACCACATGATCCGTCAGATCACTGTCAAACTGTCAATTCCTTAATTTTATGCTAACGTCAGGGCTTGCGCAATTCGCTTGTACGATTGCGCGCGAAGCTGTTTAGCATATTTTCCTTCGAGGCTACTCGCAGTGACTAAAATATTCTCATCCTGCATTTTAACTATCAATTTTCAGGGGGTTGACCAAGATAAAACAACGTGAGAAATATAAAAATTACAATCTTTGTTTCCATCAAGTCAGACCCAAAAATCACACTAATTTTAAGGATAAAAGTTGTTGTTTAGTATTTCTTACAACATACGTTTCACAAGTGCAATCCCAGCTTCGTGGGTTGGGCATCCTTAAAATTTAAGCCCGCCTATTCCATATCATTATCTCATTACGTGCGCTCGAGTTTTAATCATATTCAGACAAACACCTTAGTACTGATTAAGATAAATACACTTTTCCTGGCCTATTGTGCGAGGTATAGACGAGAACGAATTTTAATTAGACAACTATATTTCAATGTCCAAAAAGAACCACTAAACGAATAAGGTTTGGCTTAAAAATCACACAGGAAATTGTTACAGGCGTCTAGATTCACAAATGATTATTTCCAGAAAGAGCGCTTCCAAAAACTGGTCATCGGATCTATTTCATTATCTCGACTAACACCAAGAGAAACTAATCATAGTAACGGACTAAACACAGCTGGCAATGTTGGTGTTTAATGAATATGAATAAGCTCAAGTTTAATAATATAGCATTATGGAAGAGTATAATTTTAGCAGTAATGAAATAACGGATCAAGTAACACTTTTCAAATGCGCTAAAAATATCACACGATTATACTACCCAACACCAAAAACAAGTTTTTCCTAACAATGCAATAACGAATGAACAACTAAATAAATTGCACTCTAGCTTGCATTTTTATTCTTTAACATAATGAAATAGCGGATCAAGTAACACTTTTCAAATGCGCTAAAAATATCGCACGATTATACTACCCAACACCAAAAACAAGTTTTTCCTAACAATGCAATAACGAATGAACAACTAAATAAATTGCACTCTAGCTTGATCGGACGATGTATTCCAGGCTCTTTGTCTAAAGTAGGTTTGAACGCCTGGACGTCGACGAAATGGCGCGTTTTCGTCGCTGTTTTAGGAGAAAAACTACTTCAAAATAATCCCTTCCAACGCTTCCCTTTGCATCAACAAATATACTCCCTTCGAACGCTTCCCTTCTCGTCAACTAATGTACTCAACGAACGGTCAAAGCACGAGCTCGCAGATTAAGTCTGCTTACCATAAATTCACGTCGCAGACTTTCTACGCAGTGGGGCCTGGAAACTGCTAACAAACAGATAAGCTCGCTGAAGTCGAGACAGAGGCTGCTCTATGCGGGCAGCAATGAGGTGTCTTGAATCTGTACAGCGTGGTTGAAACTCGTATTTCCAAAATCAAGATTGCACCAAACCCCGTCAACGTCAATGGTCGTCAATTCATCGTCAGTTTTGTGCCTATCTTTCGTAGCAAAAATTGAATAACCCACAAGTTGCCTGAACCATATCTCTCTACCTGTCTATCTACAGCCCTTCACAGTAATCTTACCGTGACATTAGGAACGCAAAGAATGGCTCCACAGGAATGTACAGTTCACAGTATATCCTCGTGTCCGCGTGACTTTGATCACGTGGATATGAGGCAAAAAAACAAAAGCATATATCGCTGATCCATCACTTAAGGTTTCCATTTTTTAGTACAACCACACTTGTATTTATAAAACTGTACCCACCTGTTTGCGAACCTTGGACAGACCACGTATTAGCACCAGCCTCTCACAACATCCTTTCCCGTTTCCGGTTGTTCCAGAGGTACAACATCTTATCGGACGAGGAATAACCCCTTTGGGAATGGTGAACACAAGCTGGGCCCAGATCAGCTCGGAAAACCCGAAAAACAGGCTCCACATCCATTGATCCCACTCCATATCAATCACACGAAACGCGTTTGTGAAGAATTGTACAATGATGATCTGAAAGAGAAGTTCAATAATTCGCAAAAACGTGTTTTATTGGGTCTAAAAACACTCGGCTACGCCTCGTGTTTTTACACTCCGATAAAACACTGCTGCTCGATTTGTTTTGGTCGTGTTTAGGTATTCTTCCGCAATCAATGTGCAAAACAAAAACACCACAGGGAAATCCAACAAAAAAGGTGTGGAAATCTAATAGTTATTACCTGAATTCCAAAAGAACCAACCCAAATAACAACAAAAACAAAGTTGACATCTTTGAGTTTTCCGTACAGTAATCCATAGAATACATTCCTATCCTGTAGTCGTCTGCAGTTGATCTCATTAAACAGCTGCATGAATACGAAGGTAGTGAAAACCATTGTCTTGTGCTGAGTTGGTCTGCACACACTGGACTCTTCATATCCATCTCTCATGTCCAGAAAATCAGGAAATACAAACATTAACACAAACATGACGGCCAGTTGATAAATGGAGTGACATATCACATTCTTTAGCAGTGTGCGGGATAAGAGCGGCTTATGTTGGCCGTAGGGCTTGTGTCGAAGGACACCATTTGATGGTGGATCACTTGTCAGAGCAAAAGAGGCCAAGGAGTCCATGATAAGGTTTACCCAGAGCAAATGAGTTGCTGATAGTGGACTTCGCTGAAGAAAATACAAAACATTAAAACTGTACTCTCCTCGATACATGACGACTGCTTGACTCAACAGACCCATTCATTGTATTTTCATTTCCTGATATACTGGCCTGTTCTCAATGTATGTGTCTTCAGAAATTATGTAACAGAGAATTAACTCTGAAGCGTAAATTTTAGTGCTAATTTAACCCATGAATAACCCACTGGGCGTTAGCCCTAGTAAAGGGAATCAGGGAACCACACGAGGTAAAGAAAAAATCTTTTGACCTCGGTGGGAAATCGAACCCACGACCTCCGGATTAGATCTACCGTCACTCTGCCGACTGAGCCACGAGGTCGGACAGAGAACAACATTCATATGAGTCTTCAGAGCCCAGTTAGCATAGAACTGCAGTGCTAATGCAGAGACCGGGTTCGAATCCCACCGAGTTTAATTTGCAATTTTGGTAAGGCTACAGTCTACCCGTTCAGATCGGAAATGTTCTTCAAATTTCGATTTTTCGGTTCAAGTAATGATCCAAATGAAATCTCTAATGTAAAAAAGATTAAATATTGGCAGAGAAATAACGATTTTAAGTTTTGGCCGGAAGTAACAATTACCCATCTGATTGACACATTTAGCGCTGTTTTCTCGAACTGGTCAATTTTTTTCACTGTAAAGACACTGTAAAGAGCTAAAACTCTGTAAAGAGCTAAAACTCTTAGGGAATTTGTCCGATCATTGCCATCAAATTTTGACAGTGGGTAGATTAACAAATAAACAACATGTCTGCGAATATTTTCTTTCGAAATATTTTTTCAATGGGAGCGATTTTTGCACAAACACTTTTTTCTAATACTATTGCGAAAACGTTCCATAAGATTTTACTGTAACTGACTATGGCAAAACGCAGACACGTTTTTTTAGCGCTTTGGGTCCGGAAACTGAGGAACTAATAAAATTAACAAAAGACAAAATTCGCTTTGACTTGTGGCTTTGAAAAGGTGATTCGAACGCTCGCGTTTAGAATCCGTGAAAAATTCGACAATTTATTTTATTTCAAAATTATTGGTATATATTTGGATAGCCAGCGCTGTAAGCTTTAATTTGATATGAAGGTTTAGGTGTCTACAGTTTAAACTGGACGCGAGACACCCCTGAAGGTATACTGTAACCTTGAATTACAATTACAAAGGGAATGATGAATTCTTCGTTTAATTTGCATTTCCGCAGTTTACATCATTAATTCTTAAGACTCCACTGAATAAGTTTCTCCCAATTAACGAACCAAAGGATGTCTAAAGACCTGATACTGAATGAAGATTGTTCTGGGCAACAAATTCTCCTCCGGCAAGACGGAGATTTTAGTAACGTGTCATTTGTTTGAGGCATAGTTAGTAACTATGTTTGAGGCAACAAACAAGCGTGCCTGTGTACGTAGGAGCATAAGAAACACTTCGCTTTCTGAAAATAATTGTGGGTGATTAAATGATTCACTTTTTTGTCGAAGACAGATTTCCTAATAAAAACCAACACTAACCTTGGTGACACAAGCGCCAACGATAACAACAATGATAGCAACCCATGCAGTGGTGAACTGGAACTGAAGAAACTTGAGGATACTTTCGTACAAATTACGCCCCCATTTAACAGCCTCAACAATACTGGAGAAGTCGTCATTTTGTAAGACAATATCTGCTGATTCCTTAGCCACATCTGTACCAGACACTCCCTGTAATTTACAAACCACTTATTAGGAGTTTATTGACTTAATGGAAACGCCTGTCATTGAAAATGTAACATGAGATCATTATTTATGGACTGATTGGGCAAGGTCTGGGCTACTCGAGGGTATGACGACTAAATAAAACATTGAAAGTGAACAGAACTGGAGTTACAGTCTTGCCCTAAGGTTAAAAAATGAGCAAGGTCTTGCAGTGCAAACCAATGTAATTTAGAGGCGAATATGTCACAACGTAAACAAAATGTTAACGAGGCTAATTGATTTACATTTTATTCCTCCTTTTAAGGTTGACAAGGAGATACAGCGCCTCCTTCACTGGCGACAAAGCTCAAAATGATATCTGTCCCTAAAACTCAATAATGAAATCAAAATACTCAGACACGAATTTGAAAACGTTACCATGGTAAGTCCTACGTCAGCCCTTGTCAGAACTTGGCCATCGTTCACTCCAGAGGCTGTCACTGCTACCACCTCTCCTCCAGTCTCTCCGCCTCTACTATGCATGATGTGCTTGACAAATTCCAGCCTTTCCGGGGGGCCAGCATTAGCCAGGACACGCAGCTCGTTTGGCCACCACTCGTCAAACTTTTCCTGACTGATCTGTACATGTTAAAATATGGAAGATACTGAGTAATTGAGATAGAAGACAATGTTTAAGGGACAATTGTGTACACGTATAAAATCACTAATGTGGTTTCAATAAAGATTCATTGAAGGCTGTTTGAGATCCTTATCCTAGTGTTGTATACAATATAATCGACAATCGAAAACTTACCAGTAGTAGAGAAGGGATGATAGGCACCTCTATCCGAGGGATCATTTACATAGAAAGGGGAGCCAGAACACGATGACGACACAAAGCATGATATGTTGGCAGTCTTTGTTAATTTATTACAGAAGCGCGCGAAAGCAGACAAAAATAACAACGATAAGTGAAATGGTGACTTGGGTAAAGTTAGGTAAATGAAGAAGCGTTCTCAAGTTGAATTACTCTGAAAAAAAGTTGGATGCTCTAACCACTGAGCTATAGAGGACTCATGGCCAGCGAGGTCGTAAACTAGGTTCTTATGTGCGACACATGTCCTGCCATACTCAAGGCTCAAATTTGTCGAAATGATAAATGTAGATTAATGATAAGTGTCTTAAGCTTGGTCACCATCAGTTCACTTACAATCAATCTACATCTATCATTTCTTCATGATGTCCTCCATAGCTCAGTGGTTAGAGCGTCCAACCGGTATTCCGGAAGGTCATTGCCGGATTTCATACCATGAGGGCCCGGGTAGGAGTCCGTGTATTATGGGATTAACAGCACAAAACCCAAATAATCAAAAGAGCACACCGAGCTTTACAAAATCCTCAAGTTTTGTGTTAATTGCGTCAATATTGAACAAGATACAGCCATTCAAAAACTTAAAAATTTAGTAACAAATGTCACTTGTCCGGAAATCCATACATTTCTTTGCAAATTTTGAAGTTTTTGAATGGCTGTATATTGGCCCAATTAACACGAAACTTAAGAATTTTGTAAAGCTCCTTGTGCTCTTTCTGAATTTATTGGTCTTGTGTTGTTAATCCCCCAATACACGGACTTGTACCCAGGCCCCCACCGTATGAAATCCGGCAATGGGTTCTAGTCCCGTTGGACAACTTGAAAAATTTATTCTCCGCGTCATTCGACCTGAGAACGCTTCCTCGTTCACTTCACTTTATCCAAGTCACCATTTCACTTATCATTAGCCTACATTTATCATTTCGACATATTTGAGCCTTGTAGTATGCAAGACATGTGTCACACATAAGAGCCTAGTCTATGACCTTGCCTGTCATGAGTCCTCAATAGCTCAGTAGATAGAGCATACAGCCGGTATTCTACAAGGGCATGGGTTCGACTCCCGGTGGGGAACTCAGACAATTTATTTTCTGAGTAATTCGACTTGAAAACTAACAATGATTATTTCAGACATATTGCTCAACCACAATGCTAGGGACAGTAGTTTTGCCCAGGCTTGTGCACTGCATATCTACGCTGATTGGACAGTAAAGATTATTATTAAGGACGGTGCCTACTTTTGTTCGTGCGAAGGCATAGTGTAAGCGCGCGTGCGCTGGAGTTGACATTGACACAATCAACTACATACGATGCCAAGAACACGACTAAAATGAATGCAAAATTTTCCTGCTGTGACCAAATCAAGTTTAATGAACCTGTACTTAACCAGGAACACTAGAGTAGCAGCATATCGCTAACCACTAATTATAACTGTTAACGTCTTCCAGCTGAAAACTAACTGTTGCTGATCTGTCGATCTGTCGAAAATTTTACTGAAATCCAACTGTAAACATGTACCTGTAGTTGGCGTATTGCGCTCGCAAAACATTTGCGAGATACTGGGGAAGTGACAGGGACAAATGTAAGGGACACCGTAAAATTTTTCTAAAAAGGTGAATAAGTTGAAAAAACGCTTGGTTGTCCCTACAGTTTATGTTATGAAATAGAAGTGGCAAGACTATTCAATAAGTGACTAATTTGTGGTGGTGAACAAAAGGTATTTAGACTGTATTTTAGCTGAACCAGAGGAAGGCTGTCAGAGAAAAGCATTGTTGCAACGATTTTGCTATTAAAAAGGGATACCGAAAATGGTTTTCATGGTACTTTTTCCCATGCAGCTTTAAGATCTTTTTAAATGTGTTTGCTTTTCTGTATGTAAAGGCGTGTTCCGAGGAAATCATCTGTGAAGAAAATTGCTGATGTCAGCATTTTTGTTGAGATTCAAGGCTAATTATCTGGAGAAAATGCATGGCTACCCCAATTTTTCTTTGTGGATTCCAATAGCCCTTGTAAAGTTTCAGTTTTTCTACGTGGTCCTTACCTGGCGCAAAAATCTTTGTATTTAGTGGGCACCGTCCTTAAAGTATTTTTTTGCAATCACTTGTAAGATAACTTTTCCTCGAGCTTTGATTTATTCGAAACGATGAAATCACTGATAAAAATGGCTTTTTTAGAATGCCAACAAACTGCAAACTGCTTTGAACGCTTGTTGAACTATTTGAGAAAGTAAAAAAACATTCACCACGACGAAATGAGAGTCCGTATTTCTATTTTTATTATATCTCTCAGTTACTACGCGTGCTGTGATTTGATAATTTAGCGGGCCGCATTCTACTTAAATTCAAAGCTGTTTTTGTTGCCGAAATGTTTCGTAATTTATCACTGAGTGTTCTTAACTTTTATGGCAAGTTAAAGTTTAAAACTTCCTTTTACTTTAAACTGTGTATTAAAATTTGCTGACGACTTAAGAACTCTGTATTGCGCTTTGGTTAGGTCACAGCTGGAATATGGGTCTGTTGTTTGGTCACTTTTCACTGCCAGAAATATTACTAAATTGAATAGAGTGCAACGTCGCGCCACAAAGTTTATTCTAAAATCGGAAGATGACTATAAAGTTTGTATCTCTAAGCTTAATCTACTGTCTCAAGAACATAGACAGTTTGTTTTTGGATACATTAATATAGACATGTCTACATATGTCCAATTCTACTCTGATACTGCTAGGTATGCTCTAAGACAGCCTCACTTTAAAGAAGAACTATGCTAGAAGAAACACGTTTAAATTTAGTTTTTTTTTAATCGTATTGTAGACATGTGGAATTCGCTTGCATTTCACGTTAGATTAGTTTCTAGCATCCCAAGTTTTAAGAGTGGTGTGATAAATTTCTCAGCGAACACCAACTGAATACGTTGATTATTTGTGAACTGACATGGTATATTTTAGTATATCTTTTATCCTTGTATATTTATTACGTTTAATATTTGGATTTACTAGTTTTTACTTTTGTTGTTTTGTACTTTTTTACAGCTGGGTGGTGTGCCTGAGTATGGGGTCTTTGACGCTTCTACAGACTATCCTTAATATGGCATTTTTCATTGTTTTTATTATTTTTTTTGTATTTTGTAAGTTGCCATTAATTGTAATAAATAAATAGATTTCAAATTGACTCGGTTTGCTTTCCCCGGGCTTCAGAAATTTGAAGCCCTTCAGCGTGAGCAGAAATCGTACCCGAACCCGTCAGACACACAGGAAAAATAAAATAAATATCTTACTAACCTCGTCTTCTCGGTTCGAACTGTAAGTTGCGGATCGCCGTTTTTCCCGCGCTAAATGTTAATGGTGATCGCTTGATTAAAACTGACCACACTGTTTGGAAATCAAATTTGTCGAAGACTTTTGAGGGCACCTTAGGGAACGTAGGGCACAAAGAGCACTAAATCAGGGGCCGTGTATATTTTTCACGGAGCAAGCGAGCGAGCCCATGTAACACATTTCTCGCGTGAATGCTACCTCGTGCCTATAGCCTGTAAAAACAGCAGTCCTTCTTCGCTCCTGCCCCGAGGGGAGTTTCGCCGGAAAAGGGGGACTATCATCTCTCCTCTACTACTGCTACTTTTGGTCGTTCATTAAAGACGATTCCTTGCTGTTTTGTAACCAAATGGCGTTTGTTAACCATAGGGTGTCGCTCGTGGGGGGCAAGGGGTGGGGGGGGGGTCTCGTTTGAAAATCCAGAAGACTCTGACAATAAGATAAATTGAGATGATTTCAATTTATCTCATTGTCAGACAGACTTCTCAGTTGACTTGGAAACCTTACCAGAAGTCAAGGTATTTTTTAGCGCGTCGCTTCCTTGCTACCTAGTAGAGGACGCGGTTCAGATCCTGTAGGCCGGGCATTAAAGGCCGGTCAAAAAACTTTAAGAATTATGCAATGTAAGCAATTGATTGGGTGAAGAGTTCTTTATATTAAAAGGGAGAGCTGTTCTTTTTTATACTGACGTTGTTTGATCACCTTCAAATGTTTCCTAAGTTAGGTTAGCTAGATAGTTTTCTTGATGCCTTTACAGTCCTAATACGTACGTTTTTCAAAACTTTGCTGTCGCATCCATAAAAAGAAAATTCCTTGAGTGGCCATTCCGGTGTTGGTGACAAGATTCCACTCTTCGATCCGAATGATCCAGCTGCACTCAAGTTATCTCCCGTCACCATACAAACTTTAACGCCTGCTTTTCGTAAGTGCCATATTGCATCCGGCACCTAGATTAGAAACAAGTATCACTTTATTGAGGACTCAGATGTACATTAAAACAAGCTTTTCTTATGGCGCACATGGTTTTTGAAATGAATGACTAAAATTTGAAGTAACCGCTATTTGGTATTGAAATAGATAATATTCATTTTCAACTCAGTTCATGGACGTTACATAAATAGCTCGTCTCAAAAACTCTTTTATCAAACCTTGCAAATAATTGAGAGAAAACAAACCCGACGTGTCGACTTACTTGCTTTCGAACAGTTTGATCCATGCCAACAAAACCAAGGAATGTAAGACCTGACATGGTTTCTTCCTCATCCCAATCATTATTTTCTGAGAAGAAACAAAAATGATACCAGAAGCCAAAATAAACTATTTTGGGAATTCCTAGAAGTCCACTGAGTCATTCAGTGCTTAATATCCCATTGCAGAAAATGACAGAAAAGTTTAAAGAGTATTTTTATGCGTTAAGCTCGTGACGTCAACACACAAAACGTTTTTGTCTCAGTTCAACAAAGCTGGGATGTCTAAAAATACAATCCGACTTACCATATATTGCTGGAAAGTATTTGGACGCCAAACAAAGTACTTCAAGCTGCTTTCTTTTTTCAAGGTCATCAGTTTCCCTCTTTGTGTCCCGATTGTCAAAGGGCATATTATCAAGAGAAGGAAGCGCCATCCGATTACATCGAGGCAACACGTAGCCAGGTGCTCCCTTACAGTACAGCTTGTAACCCCCGCCATCCTTAAGATGAATGACAACAGCGGTGTACTCCTGGCTCAAAGGCGTTCCTTTAGGGTTATCCTTCTTGTAAACCAGTGTATCTTCGGGATATTCGTCTCTCCAAATCTGATACGTCTCACCCATTTCAAGAAGGAGCTGCAGAAGGGCGCCATCGGTGCTTTCACCAGTGTGTCTTGGGAGATTGTCTACATCTTCATACTGACAGTAGAGCGTTGATATTAATCTTCCTTGTGCACGCAGCATACGAAAAGCAAAGGTACACTGAATAGGCTCGAGATGTTAGCTTCAAAAATTAAAGAAACACGAGCTTCCGAGAAGACCAAATTCAGTAAACAGCCAACAAAAATCACACGGTTTTCAAAGAAGAAATTTACGAATGTTAATAAATTTAAATCGAAACTGGCTACCAAACGCCTGCTTATACAATAAACTATTAACCGTGTACCTGAATATTTGATGAATACTCTGTGTTAACAGCGATTCCTCTGCAAATTTCCTCAACAAAAGCCAGCTCTTTGAAGTTGTCTGCTTTATACCTCTTCAAGTCTTGAAAGCTCTTAAATGTTATACCCCCTAATTTTCCTTCCACTGCGCGTTTCCTAGTTTCAACTTCAGCCTAAAAAAAATGGCATCGATCAGTAGAATCAAAACATTTAAAGTGCCAAGGTATCCATGGATTCACTCTTAATGACTTTCTTTCAAGCTTATTATCTCCAAGCTTATTTGTAAACAATTGACATCTAATTTTTATACTACTGCACTTCACTTGATTGCTGTGACACCTGTTGGGAGTGCAATTAGAGAAAGTCATCAGTAATAACACGATATTGTTACCCAGGCAGTGAGGCCTGGGTTTAAATTTTTTTTTTTTTTCTCCCTCAGTCACAAATCGCCGTCTGGTCTCTACAGCGCATGCGTCACTAATGCAGCGTACGACACTTGGAATTTACAGCAGTTGTCGTCGTGAAAAAGCTACTGGGCCGGATTCCACGATTTCTAGGACGATGAAATCACATGCAAACGAACACACCGTTCGCAGTAGACCAACACTAAAGGTCGTTAAACGTTTTCGGAAAGGGTCGGTCTGTAAGGCTTTACGAGAGATCAACAATTTACGAGCGAACGTTTGGAGTGAATTCATCAAGAATCATGTTTAATATGCCAAAGGAGCTGGCTATCAACCGGGGCTATCGACTCTTCACCTTGATAAAAAGCATCTTCAGGAGCGTCATCGTAGTTTTAGACGTGATCGTGAACCAATTAGGATCGCAGCACAAACTCATAATGAGCAACAAGAGCAGAAAGGTTAGAGAATACGTTCTGTTGCTTACGAATGAATCTGTTCGAGTACACCTAAGAAACGCTCTGAGAAACTTCGTACGTGTAATAAGTTAAAATCTCGAACTAAACGATATTCTCTCGTTATTTTCTTGTAACAGAGGTATGTGTCTTCTCAAGAATGAAATCCATGTAGTGAATTATTGTACATTTAGCAAAACAAATCTTGGATTGTACTGTCACGCAATCCTGAAGCAATAAAAAAATTATTCGAAAACCATTCAGTGGGTAAAGTCAAGAAATTGTGATGTTATAGGAGATTAATAAAGATTACACTTGTCTAATTTTTAAATTTGTGTTTTCCCAAACCTGAGATATTCCTCGAATTATTTTGAACAAATTTACGGAGCCCAAGGTGGCTCTATGTCACGCACCGCCATAACTCTGAAATTCAAAATGTCTCTCTCGTTTGAGAAATGAAAAAAAAAACAAACAACTACAACGCCAAAGGCTAAAGAAAATAGACTGAAACGTTCATAGGCTGATGTAACGATCTTGACTCATTTTACGTTCTCAAGGTCTGTCTACGAGTAATAAGCTATTAATCGAGTCCAAGAAATGCAATCGAAGGCAGAATAGCTTGAGCACATCGATTCGATTGAATTTCGCACAACTTCAAATGCAGAACATTTAAGCTCAATTGCAATATAGCTAGTGCTTCTCAGTATAACGACTGCCTGGGTACACGCAGCAAGGCGTCTAGTTTGCCATGATTTAGTACTAACTCTCGTAATAACGTTTACTGTCAACTCGTTATTCTATGCACGCCTTGCAGACCTATCTGCTAGTATCGCCACTTACATACTCATCTACTGTGTCAATGCCCACAAGTCCAAGCAATGTTAACCGTGAAGTCGCCTCCTCCTCGTCGTCCCATCGAGGATAACTTGTTTCCGCTAAAAGAGGAGGAAACGCGTTTATTAACGTCTGCTCTACATCTTACATTTATGATCTCAGTATCCTCCCTTTGCAAACTTGGTAAGTTTGCAAAGGGAGGCGCGACCTCCTTATATATGGCAGAAAGAGCGGACCCTCTCTTGATGGACGTCAAGACTACCTAACTAGTTCAAAATATGAAGATATGCAGTTATATCAAGCAATTTACTTTTGCTACGTGCAAAAAGCAAACAATTTGAACTCGAAAAAAGTGCTTTACAACTGATTCACCCAAGTCAGGATTTGAGAGGATTATACGGGAGTCAAATCGTCTCTTGGACATGATATGCTTTCACAATTACTTACTATCAGCTACAGTATCTCTAACCCCGCAAACTCGAATGAACTATTTTTCGTTTTCCTAACAGTTTAATAAGATAGCGAGGTTTGTGTGTATGAAGAGAACACGCTCTCAAGGGGGACTTCCATATAAAAATAGACGGAGGTGCACGTCGTACCTTTTTAGGGTTAAAAACGTCATTTGGTACCTCTTAGGGTGTGCAGCCTCAAAGGATCCTGTGACGGTAGTTTTAAGGATATTGAGCCGAAAGAACATGGCAAGAGATAATGTTTTGTTTTAGAATTTGTATCTCTTTGGAATGAAAAACATTTCAAGCCACGCCCACAGAACAGGATCTTGGAACTTCTTTGGGATTCTTTTCGAAATTTTCGACCAACAGCCTCGTCATCTTCATATGGAGTCCTACCCCCGGGAGCAGACTGTCTCGTTATCTCGAACAGTGAGATCAGTATCGCTAGCTGGAAGAGTGTGACTGACTTTTAACTTAAAAGTTATGAATTCACCCACCTGAAGGATAGAACTGATGCCTGTATGCTATACACATCACTTTCAAATGATTGGTATTCTGCATGTTCTTAATGACGTTTTCAATTCTAACATTATCCTCGGGAAGATACTTTCCCACGCTGCCGTCATGTCGAACAATCTCTGTGCACCGTGCAAGAATGGCCTGAGGCGCTCCTTTAGAGTAAATCTTGAAGACACCACCTTCACGAATGACTGTAGTCATGGATTTACGTTCAGGAGAGAAACCAAACACCTTAACGAATGTGTCCTCTGGATGATCGTTCCTTATAAACGGGTAATACTGGCCTAGGTCAAGCACGAACTGAAGAAGAGCACATTCTGTTCTGTCACCGGTTTGCTTAGGAAGGCACTGAGGGCCTGTAGGCTAAACGCATCACAACTCAATAAGTTGCCACACTCAGCAATAGCTGAAATCGTTTTCATTAACTGAGTATAAGGGATAGAAAGTCAGTTTTGTATGAAGTTAAAGTTGTAGAAGAAAGGACAGCTCAATGTGTAAAAGGAAAGCTCGAGCAAAATTAGTCGAGAACCAATCTTCGGGACTGAAAATAACGTTTTTTAGGGGAGCTCCACACTTAATTTCAGGAACTCAAAATTTGATAAAGTTAATATATGACTGAGTTGGAAATATTCAAACACGTAACAACCGTCTTTCCAAAGGATTTTAAATGGAACGAGTTTGATGCATGGTCAGTGCAGGCGGATTGCTCCAGGCCTGATGTGGATTCGATTTGTACTGTCAAAGAGAAGCCATTTATTTGTTCTGAATGTTAGATGTTCTATGGTATTCTATTGCTACACAAAAGTAATACATGTACACACCATTCAGATATCTAAAACGAAACGATAAAATACTTACCCGATCGACAATTAATTTCTACACCGGCACCTAAACCAGTAAATAAGTTCTCAACCAAGATCGAGGAGAAGTATAATGTTGTTAGCGGTTTCTTATTCCGCGTTACCACTGCGCTGTGAAGACATACCGACTGTAATGCAGTAATGTGTTATGTATTTTTTAATAGACCGCTCAGATGTATCGCTCACGAATTAATTTCAGCGGAATTTCATTTTCATTTCATTCTACAAAAAAAAACCCAGTTCATTCCTAATACCTTTCACGCGCGAGTTTAGGGAGAATGGTTTGCCGATACGCTTCAATTTATCACCAGATGAAAAAGAGCATTTGTAAGAAATACTTCAGTGAACTGGCCTGTCCCGAGAACACCGTTTTGTTTTTTGCGAGCTTATGGGCCGAGCCGAAGGCAAGATCCACAACCCTTTAAGCCACGGAGAAAAACCTTATATTTTCTAAAATGATAACAGTAGATTGGAAGACCACAAGTAATATGCCAGTTGAAGGTATTGTTTGGGGTATCTCCTAAATCACCACTACAGACATACAAGATGTCACAAATTGAACTGAGGAGTCCAAAATAAAAAAAAATGAAACCGTACAAAAATACTTTATTCCTTTTATATATTGGGTATATCCCTAACCAGCTTAATTTGCAGCTCTGGGTATGTAGATTTTATCAGATATTCACTTGTAAGGCGCAAGTTTGTTTCAAGGGTGGGGGGAGTATGATTTCCCATCTCTCTCAAAGATCTTTTGGTGTCCAAATTTGACACGAATTAGCCAAATATTTGGCCTATTATAACATTGAATGTCACTATTGGAGAAGGATAGACCTGCAAAAAGGAACTTCATTCACCAATATTCACCGGTTCCAGTGGCGAATCGAGACCTTGACCTAGGGGGGGGGGGGGGGGGCATGATTTACTTGTCTTGATGGCCTTTTTCCCTTCAGTGATTTCTTCTTTTTTTACCCAAACTAAGGGGGGGGGGGGGCCGGGGCCCCCAGGCCCCTCCCCTAGATCCGCCACTGGGTTCTCTTTCTCAGCATAGCAAATTATCGAGAAAAGAGAACCAAAGTTGCCGTAATTTGCCGCGACAATGATGTTTTGAAGAGGGAAACAAGAACTTAGGCTACCCCTTGAACTAAACTTGAATTTTGATAAAGGCGAAAAAGTATTTCAACACCGCAAAGTTTTTACGGAATGAATAATACAGTCACGCTCCGGCGGAAGTGTTCTTTTGTAATGCAGTATTTACGTCAAGGCATGGTGCGTGTCTAAACGTAATATTGTGCCGAGTAAGTCAAAGTTAGTTCGGATCTTTAATGGAACGTTTTGCTCTCAGTGAGGAACTTTTTATGGTTCGTGTAGAATTCAGTTTACAATGTGTTTTAGGTTTGGCCGTTTGTCTCCAAGTCTCTTTTGGAAAAATAATTTTAAACGTGCACTTTGTCTATATTCATAGAGTTTCGGTCGAGTTCTTCAAGACACTACTAAGACCTCACTAACATTGTACGAATCAATGACATGGTGTTCACAGAAATGACTAGAGTCGTGAATGATGGTGTTCACACTGTAGTGTTAATTGCAACGCATTTGTTTTTAAAGACATTGAAGCCTTCATGAATATAGATTATGGTAATTCGGGATTCTACATTTAGTTTTTACGTAGCTTACCGTTATATTGGAGGAGTAACTTGTATTGACAGATATAGCATCGCACATGACTTTAACTAAGTTTGGGGGTAGCTTGTCCTTGTAATAGCGCGGATTTCCGCTATACCTTCCTTCTGCCATGTAACACTCCACCACTTGTTCCGTGACAGTCATTTTACTGAGTTCAGTCAGAACCCCAGTCTTCCCACAACATATGGTTGTTAGGTTTCCCATTTTCTCCACAACATCAACATTCCTGACCAATATTTGGCTGGCGTACATCTTGTCAACGCAATAAGACAATGTTATTGTGACAGCTAAAGACAGTCCTTGGGGTTCAGCAATAATGACGATGACTATGCCAATTATTATTGCCTGTACAAACTCAATCCAGTGACTTTCATCGTAATTCTTGTCGTCAACAGAATATGTTTGAATACAGAATCTCAGAATGATAATAAATGCCACCAGTACACCCACTATTATGCCAATAAGGCCTAAAATAGCCGAAGCTTTGTTCAGCTTCCCTTGCAAGGTCGTACGTTCGTCATCAGGTCCACCAGACTCGGCCGGCACACTTGCGTTGCCTCGATACTTGCAGGCCTGTGTGTTTCGGCCGACAGCAGTGACTAGAAACCTACCGCTACCCTGTCTAACATAGCTCCCAGCGAAAACTAAAGGATCTTCTCCTCCCTTGACGACGCTTGGACCAGCATTGACGATACTATCATTAGTAACTAACTCGTTGGTTTGAGCAAGGACGCCATCTGCTGGGACAATTGCACCGACTTTCAGGAGACAGAGATCGCCAACTCTAACGTCTTTGCAACACAACTTGACCTCGTTTCCACTTCTTATGACTGTGCATGTGCGGCTTTTTTCAATCCTGTTTTGCATCTTATAAAATTCCTGGTCCCGGTAGAAGTCGCTTAGCGCTGAGGTCAGGATAATAACGACCACAGTGCCAATGATGCCGCATCCTTCCATCCATGCTGTTTCGGTTTGCTCGATTCCATCACATATCTCTGGGTGATACCATCCTAGCAAAAGAGCGGCAAATGCTCCCAACACCAAAATAATCAGAACAGAGTCTGTGAGCGAGTAAACAAGTGATCGCCAAAAGCTTTGAGGTGGTTTCAGTGGTATAAAGTTTTCACCAAAAACTAGCCTACTTGCGAGTCCATCTTTAATGCCCAGTAAACCTTTTTTCGTTGACGAATGCAAGCGCTTTGCGATTCCTTTCACACCGCCAAGCTCCCGCTCGAGGCGGTCCGCTGCTGTTTTTCCTCGAGTTTCCATCAGTGCAATCAGACTCCGATTTAGTTCTTGAGGGTTTGAGAAGTCCGGAGCACAATTAGGGCCTTTGTTAGCCATTTTTCCACCAACGGAAATGTTCTTCGATCCCGTTCAAGCAGTGTTTACCTGTTTACAACGTATACATTTACAGTCACGAACTCTAAATGCAGCAATCTGCGAATCACGCAATACTAGAATAGAATACTACGCAAACTCGAGCAGTTTCCATCATAGTACCCAGACTTATCTGCAATTAATTCGAATACGAAAATTGCAAATCGAGCAGGACCCAGATTGATCCGTCCCATCAGTGTTTCGCCACGAGGAACGCAGAAAATGTATTCGTGATCACCTCAAGCTTTAATTGACGATGGAACGTAAAAACAAAAGAAAGTAGAAACTGGGAACTGTCACCATAACAGCTTAAACAATGAAAGGCAAACAAACAAACAAACAAAGGAATATGTTTTAGCATATCGCTTGTAGCCACTAAAAAGTGGCTATCATCGATCCGTGACATGCCATACAGTGAATCGTTTCCACCTCTGAAAAGAAACAATTTTGTTCTTTGCTCTAAAATAAGTCACGGTTTATATATTTATATTTTCTCCCTTTTCAAGTGCCGTTACAATTAAACGTCGATATCTGTACTTGTATAATTGTATTCACTCATTTCATATCTCATACGAACCTTCTCGATTGCTTGTTGTTTTCAGCATTGGAGAATAAATTCAAATTCCACCGTATAGGAATTTTTGGGAGCGCTCTCTGATCATAACTATCCTGTGTTACAACGGTTATCAATCACACGCGACCTTTAGCGCAAAAAAAGTCTAGACAAAACTTAAGTTTTGGTGGACGTCAATCATCTCCGCCTCCTTGCCGACTGTATGAAAACATAGGTGAAACCTTGCAGCGGTCCACTCGTAAAAATAATCATTTTACTTTCGGCATGTAAGGCTAGCTCCGGCTAGCTCACTAACTACATCCTTGAAACTAAATCTATAAATGAAAACAGGCGTTTGTCGGGTTTTAACGGCCCTTCGCATGCATGAATTACCTCGAGAGCAAGGGTGTTACGAAAACGAAGACCTAAGACCTAAGACCCGGAAACGTACTACGAAAACGAAGACCCTAGGTCTTTGTTTTCGTAATACGAAAATGAAGACCCTTTATTAAAACCAGAAAACCCATTCACTGAACACGATCTTGCAAATCACTGCTTTATCTTGTTTTACATGCGCTACACAGTTAGCAGATCTTTTTCCTAACGTAGGAAGGTCATTTTTGATTGGAATACCTGTACCAGGGTCTACCAGAAATGGAACGTCCGAAGTAAACACAGTCCAAGATAAGCGCCAAAATGTTTGGGAGAAGCTATATCGCGGGCGTAGATCGAGGGGAAGAGCACACAATATTTGAGATCAGCGGCGACCTTTGAAAATCAAAAGCGCGGCAAAACCCGCCAAATCTGAATATTTACCAGCAACCGTGACCTGGCGTCGCCTTCCAACATTGCCAATTTAAATCCTAAACAATGAATGTTCGTGTACTGGTCTGTTGTCCGTAAAATCGATGGCGAATTCAAGTGATAATTTCGCTTCCTTACGGAATAGGGAGATCGAGTTTTTACAAGAAAATTTCGACCATGTTTCTGTGCTAGACCAACATTGTGTGGGATATTTTGATGGGAAGAGAGAAGATCTAGAAGACATCTTAGAGAGATTTCTTCTTATAAGTTCTACGTGCGATGTTAGAAAAGACCTGCATTCAAGGGAAAAAGATCATAAGAGATTTTTTAAGTCAGGTAGGCTTTTCATAATATTGTAATTTCTATTTAAGTTATTCATGGCAAACAGAGTTGACCTTCAACACTCAACACTGACTCATGTTCAAATGTATGTTTAATAATTAACCCTTTCACTCCCAAGAGTGACTTAACAGATTTTACTCTGTCTAACGCCAGACGATTTTACTCGTCAAAGGGAGACCCCTTGGGAGTGAAAGGGTTAAAAATACTATCTCCCTTAACCCTTTCACTCCCAAGAGTTTTTTGATAGATTTTACTCTGTCTAACCCCAGACGATTTTACTCGTCAAAGGGTTAAACTTCAGCTAGTCCAGTCTTTGAACACAATCGTGGCGACGTACCAATTCCTTTTTTTGCCAAGTCATTCACCATCACAAGCAATGAAAGACAAGACAAGACAAGACAAGACATTGCCTTCGACCAATTAAGGTAAGAGTTTTTTCAGTGTGATATAATGGTTTGATTTCCTTTCCCTTTTTTTTGATGGGGGTAACGGGGTAAACTTCGAAATCTTTGTTTAAACTGAAAGGTGCATAGGGCCATTATTTGTCGTTTCTGGTCAGATTTGATGAAATGCAATTACGCTCTTTATAATATGATATTAAATCTGCTGGTTAAAAGGCTCCGGCAGCAAAAAGAGTAAAAAAAACACAAGCGAAGCCACCGTATTTCATATAATATAATAAGAAAACATTTTTCCAAACTCACTCATCAAAAAACGTTGCACTCATAAAAGTGTTTGTTTGTTTGTTTGTTTTCGTTTTCACAACAAATGTACTAAGGGCCATTTTAGGCCACCATTCTTTTCACGTCTTGTTTTCCTTTCACAGAATTGTAAACATTTGACTAAATTTCTTCTTGTATAGAGCAGGATCCTCTCAGATAGATTCAGGAGACTAGCCGCAAACCCAGACTGAAATTATATGGCAGCACCCCCGTCCCGCCTGTTGACGGCTTATTGCGTCAAAAACGATATTTATCGAAATGGAGGCTGCATTGCAATAACTAAATTGGATCACATTTGGTATCTGGGCAACCGAGCTCGATGCATGTTCACGGTACTCGATAAGCAATTCGAGTACCTTTTCAAATCGGACTCGCATCACCGAGCTCGAATTGCGTAAATTTCATCGAGCTCGATAATATCGTCGTGCTCAATTACCGAGCTGGTTTTTTTCGAGCTCGGTATTGGGTATTGCTTTCATCGTGCTCGCTTTGCGGATTTCTCCGTCGAGCTCGGTTTGTTATGGAGCTCGGTCTTTGGTACCGAGCTCGGTTTGCTATTGAGCACACGCGGAGCTTCCCGTATGTACTTTGTACCGAACTCGGTTTGTTCTCGAGCTCGGTTTGCTGCTAACGATTAATTTGTATCGAGCTCGGCTTGTCTTAGTCAATCTGGAGGAGAGGGGTCTGGTATCTTGACTTGGGAGGAAGCATGGGCCGAGCGAGAGTACCTAAGAAAAAGAGCTGCTTCGGTGCGGAAACTAGCGTGAGCGGACAATTTGATCGTCTGTTGTCATAAAAATAAACATTGATGTAAGTTTTTAATTCGTTTGTCCTGTTACTGACAACGAATTGGGTCTTGACATTGTCACAGTAGTCAGCGGATCCACTTGGCTATCGCCTCCACGCTTTGACAATGCTTCGACGAAATTCATGATCAATAGCAGGACAGACGCATGTAAAACTGACTTCAATTTGTTGAATAGACCATAGGCAAGAACCAATCAAAATGCAAGAATAACTTGGGTTATCATCTCTGAAAAGTTGATAAACCACGCGGGATGTTGGTAGAACACGAGATTAATTCTACCAACATTACATTCCAGTTGGTTTTTCATGCTTCTGAACCATGGAAACTGGTGGTCTTTAGCTTTTATGTGACAATTAAGAAGACGCCCAAATTTTTCCATGAGTTTACCGGCTCATTATCCAGCCGATTGACCAATCGGAACGCTCGCATTGATTTGGTTATTAAACAGCTCTCGATAATGTTCGATGAACCATACAGCGGGCCATGGGTAAAACGCACCCCCTTCCCAGGCCCTAATTGCCGAAGACCATATTTTCATAAACAGCTCATTTAAGACCGTCTTGATTAAGAAACAGCGTCTAGGGTTTTACCTTGTGTAAACGTACAATGTCGCTACATTTTTTAGACTGTATTCGGAAAAGCTTATTTGTAACAGTTTACAGTAATTGGAATGCTCTATTGAAACAAAAAATACTGAGAGTTTATTGCGTTGATAACAGGACTTCATGAATTTAAAAAAAAATGTTATAATTAAAGTTACAATTTCCTCGATTGGACTAGGTTTAAAGGACTCCTATTTTCTACCAATTTACTAGCCAAGTCGTTATCGTACATTATGTTATTCTAACAGAACTTGTAAATTTTACGATAGCGTGTTTAATAGGACTTTGTTTCATTCAATTTAGTGTGTAATCATACTCGTTATAATTATCAATTTAAGCGAATTTAATCATCACTGGTATCATAATAAACCGCATTGTACTCCGCTGTGACCTATTACCATTAAAAATACAACTTTCATCTCTCGTACCATTCTCTTCCATTGTGGATACCATTACACATTTGTAAAAGAAACTAACCAATTAAAACTATCTGGGTGGCTTTAAATATAGAGGCCACCACGTTTGGGGAAATAATCTGATCAAATACTAGCATAAAATTTTTTCCTAAAAAACTGAACCCTGACTGTCATATAGTACAAAGTTACAATCATGTTTTGAAGCCGTCATATCTAATATCCTTATTTGTTAAAAGCCAACAGTACTAATTAATTGTGAAACTGATACAACTTTACCATAGCTTTGGCGAACTCCTATTCATGAACTCCTTTTTTTTTATTTAAACCACGTACCAAGAGTTGGGTGCTAGGGAGTGGGGGCTTGAATTTGAAGTACACTAGATCTGCATTTTTAATCGTTTTCCTTCTTTCCCGTCGTTAACAGAAAAGATCAAAAAGTTAATAATATCAGTAGACAAAATGTAACGTCTGGCCCCAGTTGTTCAAAGGCTGGATAACGTTATCCATCCGAATAAATTGCGTTCAAGTGTGTAAAGTTTATAACCTGGGCCAGGAATCTTGTTCGAATTAACAAATTTCATATTCCGCCGGCAGTAATTTTGGTCGACCTCGTAGCTGGATGGAGCAAGTGAATACAGAAAAACTTTGTTTGGTCATTTCACTGGTGTTTAACGTTGCGCGCTTGGCCCTATCTTGGTTACATGACAATGCATGAACAATATAAGTCATCGAAAAGCGAAATTCCAAGTAAAAGGCGTTACTATCATGAATGTCAAAGAAAGAACGCCAATTTTTAACGCACCGCTTTCGCTATGATACGCTAGAGGTTATGAATGATCGTTTTCACACTCTTAAAATACCCAGGCCCTTCTATTCGAATTCAAATCTTGGGTGCGAAATCCAGTTTCGTCCAATTTGGACTTACTGTAAAGCGTAATCAAACGCCACATTCATAACACTGTATCCTTCCCTTGTGTCTTCTCAAAATTAGAAATATTAGAGGTGAAACGCATCGAAAGTCAATAGTCAATATATAGCAGTTTGAATGGATGATAGTGTATCATGACGCTCAAATTTGTATCACCATTTTAAGTACGGTTAACTTACAAACTAAGATGATTTCTGAAAAACATTCGAGCAATAATGGCAAAAATTATGTTACCAAAAAATAAACTCCTAGCATAATAATATTTTTATGAACGGTAAGAAGATAAGATCGTATCGAGATTTAAGCTCGCAAGCTGACCCCGCGAAAGAAAATTGAACTTGAAGTTATACCTATTTCAATTAGAACGGACGTTTCGCTTTAGTTGAAAACACGTGCAGTAACACACCCATGAAGCATTATTACGAGGTTTCACATTAACTTTCTCGGAAATGCTTGGCGATTTCATCGCGGGGTCACTTAGAGAAATGTACTACAGAGAGAGGTTTAAATAGTATTCAAAAAGTTAATATTCTGCATGTTGATTTTAGTAAATAATTTTTGCATTCATTGGTCGAACTTTGAGCGGAATCCTTAAAGAGCTGCTTCGGTAACTACATACTGAGGGGGCAAAATTGCCAGAAAATTGTGCATGATTTGCACGTAATGCCCCCCTCTCCACTGCCGCCACATCCGCTCGTCAAGGTACGATTGAAGATCTTCTTTTTTAATACCTCTACGTGTCTTTTGTTCCAACTTAAGACCATTCCAGCAAGACTCTATCTCCTGTGTATGGACGCCAGTAACAGGGTCTACAAAGTGTCGTGCATGTACTACAATTCGGTGTGCTGCAACGTTGTTTACACGTCGTGCCATGCCTCTGTATGCAGCCCAGTCATCGGTGCAGACTTCTGTTCCTGGGCGGATACACCTTGAGATTATTGGATCCAGTGTGGCGATGTCCCGTCTCTCGACAACTTGGAAGTATCCCCGTGCCGGGCTAAATTCGGTAGTTACTATGCCAAAAACCCAAGCATCCCTCGCTCTTCTCCCTCGGTTGTACTGCAAACAGGCGTACACTTTTGTTACTGGAGGTCATTTTTTCTTGACCACAATATAAATTACTGCGGCATAAATTTTTTTGGCACACATAAAAAGAACGTAAAGCTAAACATCCCTCCTTTCCGGCTACGGGTCTTTACTATGCTACAATCATAGACAAAAGTCTTGGGACAAATTTACATTTGTGGCGCTTTTTCAAACTCGCCAAACAGTCACGCGCGAATTCCTCTACACTTGGTCAGCCCTCCCCCCCCCCCAGCCCCCCACTTATAATGTTGAACACGTGAACACGTTATTTCTCCAGAGTTTAAACATTGTATGGGGCGGGGGGAAGCAACGCAATTTAAAACGGATAAACACAGAATATTAATGCAATTACTCAAGTGTCCCAAGGAATTTTGTCCACCATTGTCTGATTTTCACGTCTCATGGAAAAATGCACAATTACGATGTTTTTTATCCCTAAAGGCATTTAGGACCCGAGAGTGTGAACATCTGAGCTTATCTTAGTGACCACCGTAACAGTTATTACCACTTGTTTCAGTAGGTTCAAATATAGTAAAGTGCTATACTCTTCACCGCGCACGGTACTCAGCGGCGAAGAAGGCACCGCAAAGTATCTTCTAAGAAAGCCAGCGAAAATATTTTTTGGCCTGACAGTTATGGTACTTTTTGGAAATAAGTTCACAAAAGTCTTGTCACAGCACACTGGCAGTGAATACAACGTTACTCACTTAATTCTGTGTAGAATAGTTAACTTTAAAAGAATTCTTAATAATGAGAAATGAGAACCGTGCTTGCAGAGCTCAAAATTAAGTTTTTCCCAGCAATAAAAGTGTGGAAAGATCGATTGCTAAGTACAGTTGACTTCAATGGCTGGAAACAACTTTCAAATACTTGGTTCGGTACCTTTTGGGTGAAAGTAGTGTTTGCGATGCACGCTCACTGCATGCATGCATCACATATTCATGCTAGTTTACCTCGAGATTTTGCTCGCTGTTCGACAGGAATTCCTGTCTTTACACCATGGCATTTTATTTTTTAACTTAAATTCAGACAATCATGGAAAAGTCTTGGGACAATTTACATTTGTGGCGCTCTTTCAAACGTGCCAAACACTCGCGCGCGAATGCCTTTAAACTTGGTCAGCCCCTCCCCCCCAGCCCCCACTTACAATGTTGGACACGCGTACAGGTTATTTCTCCAGAGTTTCAACATTGTTTCTGGCGGGGGGGAGGTTGGTAAAGCAACGCAATTTAAAACGGATAACAGTGCTTTCTTAAAACTCCGTTTTGAAAACAGAGAAAATTAATGCAATTATTCTAGTGTCCCGAGGAATTTTGTCCACCATTGAATTTTCAAGTGCTTGCTGGCTTTATTGGTTATGTCTAGGTCGATTTGTTATTATGCCTTGTCCTATCAGTTTTACAAACTTTTAAATTTTCAAGAAGGATGAGGAAAATATGAAATGTTGAAAATTTGATAGCTTTGGAAAATTGAATTGAAGAATTAGTAAACGGATACCAAACAGTCCCCTAACAACCTGCGGCTCTCATTTTGGTCAGGGTGGCCAACTCGGCGGTCTAGTAGCGTTACTAATCCATTTTAATCCTAACAATTTCCTTTTGATAGTACTTCAAATTTACGCCTATTCACGTGTGCCCCCGCCTTCATTAAAATTTTAGGATACAATTAAAGGAAGTTGGCTGGACAAATAATTTCATTTTTAACAATTATTTTAGGTAGCGAAAACCAAGAAAGCCCAAAAGGTAATAGCGACAAAAGCCGTTATCATAATCTGACCAACAGAGTTTTGTCACCCGCGATACGTTTAAAACTACTTTTGAATATTTACTATGTTTATAGTACCGTACATTGAGGAGTTCTATCTTTCTGTTCCTTTGATACTACAGTGGTGTTGATTTTGTGGGAACAAATGAATGGGCTGTAAATGGTTTTTCATCCTGGAAAAAAAGCTTATGTACATCAAAGAACAGAATAAACAATAGTCACCATCATGTCATTCAGAATGATAACATTTGATGGGATGTAGTCTGTGTTTTTGTCTTTTTAGTTATTCGTGTGGAGAGTTTCATACTGGTACGACTACCCAAACTGTACTGATTTAAAAACTAGTTTGTTAAGTTGTTTCGAGCTAACTTAGATTTCGATTCCTCGGTCCAATATGTTCGAAAATTATCATGGTTTGCATTTCTGTCTGTTTTTCTAAAGATTTTAACATTCAGTTAGCAATCTCACCTTAGCCTTGTGATTGAACTTGCTCTCGTCGCACTTAACGACGACGCCTGGTCCTCCGAATGGTACGAAAGGCCTCTCATCTAGATCTCTGGAACATACATCTTGCAGGCGTCGGTAAATTTTTGACACCAGGCCAGGGTTGACAGCTAATCTCCGTGATGCTTGACGTTGGGAATCTTCAGAGACAAAATAGTAGATTGCGAGGAGCAGCGTCCCTAGTGGTACGCGGGGAAACTCTTCGAAAAAACTGTTGGTGCGCAAGCTCCTTTTCTTCTTGCAGCCGCTGCAGCGCCTATTATTAAGAGAATAAAAAAGTCCATGTCATTCAGAATGATAACAAATCTTACTGATCGTTTAGATCCGTCCTAGTTAGAGTGGAAAATAAAGGGTTTTTTATTCAGTTAAGTCTATTCCATGAGCCTGAAGGAAAAATGCAAAAATTAATTTATGAAGCCACGGTTATAATGCCAATTTTCCTTGGCATTCTTACCCCAGCTCTCCAATATAATGGGCATGAACGTGTTTGCCGCTATACGTCAAAACTGTGTAGAATCACACTCCAATACGCCACAAGCAATCTACACTGGTCCAAACTTTGTTTTGCGAGATAATCTTACTTACCAATGGAATCCATCAACATGATTGCCATTCCTCTGTGTCAAGACCATGTCCGCGTTACACTGTGCACAACGAAGTGGATCGGCCAGCAAAAAACGCCGTTGGAGCCACTGAATCAAATTCATACGCGGACCCCGTTGCAAATCTATACATTCGTTTAGATTCATGACTGCACAAGAGGGTGATCCACAGTGAGCGAGAAGTTCAATTAAGGTGTTATAGCAGCTTTTCTCGTGCTTATCTTACGTGTTAGAACCTGTGAATCTCACTTATAACAAGTGAAAACCCACAACAAAACAAGGTAACAATGAACAGGGAAACAATAGCTCAAAACTTAATGATAAAACTATCAAAACTTTTTTTAAATATCATCTTTGGGCTTATTTACTAACAAGATCGCTTTTTTTCTTTCGCGCGACACTAATTGGGGCTGCCGTAACATGAAAAGCGAGACAATTTTGTTAACAAAAGGCCTTGTTATGCAGCTCGAAACTGACATAACATGGCCATCTTTGAATAATGGCGGCGGCAGCTTTGAAATACTCAAGGGACTTTCAAAATTTCTCGGACGGGAAATTTGAACGTTCCTGAAAGCGAAGAACCAACAAATTACCCCCGGGGGAGGTATTCGGCGGGTACAATTTGTTGTGAGTATTGTTTCGCAGGTGCGGCTGGTGGGGGTTGTCACTGAGGACATCGACGATATCACTATTTCTGACATTGTTGTTTGGTTTCACTGTTGGAATATTAAGTGTGAGCTCCTTTTATCCCCCTTAAACTTTGTGATTGGAATGTTCAAGGAAATGGTGTAAAATATTTGCAGAAATTGGAAGAAAGATTAGA
>CM042754.1:9940261-9990496 GCA_022496165.2 Catalaphyllia jardinei
TGTCCATCATCAGGTTGATCCACAACAGCTGTGTTGCGACAAGTGGACTCCTCTACAAAGCAAGTTAAGGCAAGGTGAGTTTATGACATCAAAAGACTGCTTTTATCCCACCAATTTGGATGGACTGATGGCACAAAGGCCATGACACATTTTGAACAATTTAGCCCAAATATTTGCAAGTTTTTCGGTTGCAATTAGTGTCAATTTGTTCAAATCTTTATAAATATATGTTATTGGCCAGCTGGGAGGTCCGTATAGGGAAAAGCTGTGACCGAGGTCTTGAAAATGCTGCCCGAGGCCCCGGACAGCATTTTCAAGCCCGAGGTCATAGTTTTTCACTATACGGACCGACCTAAGCCGGTCAATAACGTGTTTATCTTTTTTTTCCTGCGGTAAATTGGCTTACAGGTGGGTTTGTTTACGCAACTTGTCACTAAATTGGCTTACGCGCCGTTTACAAACCATTCGCAAAAAATCTAACGAACGAACAAGCGTTAAATTCAGATGCTAGACAAAGAAAGATCTATAAAAGAACAGATTTATTTCGAACTGCTTTACGTTAGTTGCGTTTAAGTCCCCAGTTAAGTTCTCTAAAAGTGGTTTCTCGGTGTGAAATGTCGTACAAAAAAGTTTGAAGTTGTGCTACAAAAACAATTTCTGTCAGTCGTTGCGAATCACTCCAAATCAGACTTTTCTACTGTAAATTGAGTGGCATTTAGCGAGGTAATTCGTCAAGTGTACTCAACAGAAATTCTCTCAAATGCAGTAACAATAAGAGAGGTAAACTCGACTGAAATTGATTCAGTTTGACTTGAAATTATACAGAGAGAAACACAGAATTACGCGCCATTACAGCGCCGAGCTGCAAACAGCCAAACAAACTCTCACAGCTTCAAAAATCTTCATTGGATTTACTTACGGCGACTTTCCTTGCCATCTAAAGGTGAGTAGAAATAAACTTGCGTTGAGTTAATCGTCGGTGTAAGTGTCAAAGGGCGAAAGATTGACGATAACCGCTAGTTCAAGAAAATAGATCAACTCGACGGATTCCGCCCGCTGTAGCGGTCCGTATGAGAAAATTCCGCCCACTCCAGGAACCACTCAGATTGCAGGACTTGTTAAATTCCGCCCGCTCAAGAGCCGAAAAAAAGATAATTACCATTCTTTTCATTTTAATACGACAAATATCATTTAGACAAAGTTAGACTCAATGCAATCCAGCCTGAGGGGTCTGCCCCTTGATGGTACATGTCCTGTGGTTCAGCCACACCACCTGTGCAGTATGCTGATTGTTGAGGTGCTCCCTCTCCTCCCTCCCTCTTAGTACGCTTGTCTTAGCATCGGTCAGGTAAGTTATTTCTATAGGCCAGACACGAGTGAGCGGCGGAAGTTGAGCCTATTATTTCTACTAATATCTTTTAGTGTGAATGGTTCTTTGTTGTATGTTGTTGTTCTTTTTTGGCCTCTACCGTACGGTGCACAAAACACAATACCTCCCTTCTGCATATTGCATTTGGCACCTCGCTAACATTTTAGGTACTAGTTCCCAAGCTCACCAAATTGTGATAAATTTAACCTTATTTAACCTTTTCTTTAGAGCTCTGCACTCTGGATCAAATGGTCTGGGTTTCAACCCTGGTCAACTTTACTCCCATACTAAAGGTCGGAGACGCTTGTTTAGAAATTTGAATTAAACCCCTAAAGGAGGCCAATCTGGGCGCGGGTCAAGCTTTATTTGACCCGTCGTCAAACGATACAACTTAAAACGGAATAGGCTTGATTATCAGCCATTGTTCAAGGAGCCTGTGCTGGTTTTTCCTATATTCTTGGGCTGCATGTGACGTCATCATTTTCTAAAATCCAAAACTAAAGAGCCATCAAAGTTATTATCTTTATCAGGCACGAGAGGGGGGAAATTTGTACATGTGAACAACTTTTCAGCTCAAGAACATGCTTCGTCTAAAAACAGGCACCTTTTAAATTTCAGAGTTATGGCGGTGCGTGACATTTAAGCAATAGACCACAAGTTTCTGTGGGTTATAAGCTAATAAACCACGCGGGATGTTGGTAGAAGATTCGAATTCTTCGAGTGTTTTACCAACATCCCAAGTGGTTTATCAGCCTATAATCCATAGAAAACTTGTGGTCTATTGCTTTTATATAATAATTCAGAAGACGCGCGATTTTTCCGTGGGTTTACCGGCACAATAACCGACAGCTGATTGACCAATCAGAGCGCGCGCATTAATTTGGTTATTATATAAAGAGCTTGTCGAAAGATAGATACTTAACGCGGGATTTTGAGACTTTTTAGAAGTAAAAGTAATAAGAAAAGTGCTTTTTTAAATGTTTGCTTGATCAGTTCAGATAATCGGTGGCCTTGATAGCCAAAGTACCATGTTGGTGTCCCTTTGAAGGTACACCAACATGGCGGGTCCATATTTGTGCAAAATATTTTGTCGAATATTTGAAGTTCGAGAAAACGTACAGTCTTAAAACTTGGAGAAGTGTCTTATTTATTCATCTCCTTTAACATTATAATTTCTTGACTTTACACACTGAAAAGTTTTTGAATCATTTTTTAAGTGCGTGACTGTGCAACCCAAGAATAATAATCAAAATGAAGGTTACTGAAAAACTTTATAATAATGATAATGATAATGATAATAATATAAGTGAGACGTTGAGCATCCCTGACCTTTTCATATGGGAATCCTCCCCAAACTTTACTCTTTCTAAGTGTCTCCCTCCACTCAGGTGTTTGAATGGGAACAAGTAAATTGATCCTAGCTAACCCGGTATGGACTTGCAACCCAGATCTTTCTATGTCCTTCTGATTGATTGTTCCCTGAGACAATTTGCTCTTAGTAAAATTCCTCAGGCAATCTAACAACATGCAAAGAAGGGGTAACCAATATTGTACACTTATAACATCTAACCTCAGAGGAGACCTAAATTACTTCCTCGATCCAAAAACTACTGATGAGATGAGCACTGGCACAGAAAACAGATTTTATACTTACACCAACAATTGCTGCTCCAAAGATTACTATGATAACGGCAACCCAACAGACAGTGAACTGAAACTGTAGAAACTTAAGGATGGTGTGGTAGATATGGCGTCCCCATTTAATTGCATTTACGATACTGTTAAAGTCATCATTTAAAAGAATGACGTCAGAAGCCTCCTTTGAAATGTCAGTGCCTGCCACCCCCTAAAATGTGAAGAGAACTATCAGTCTACTCGGCATTTTGTAACATTATAAGATGATACCATTTTCAATCTGCTGGAAACTATCCAAACAAATTCAATTGCGTCAATGTTCATTGCACTGGTCATTTGTCTGTGCAAGACATTTATCAGCCTTTGTCAAATGTCATGTCATGTCTTTGTCAAATGTCATGTCAAATGCCACTCCATGTCCGGTACTTTGAGATCAATATTGGCGAATTTACTTTTTAAAGAGAATTTTAGTGAGCGCCAGCATTGCCTAGGAAACTATTTCCTTGGTTCCAGAAACGCTGGAAATGGCGTTTCTGAGTATTCTATGTTAAAAATTTCCTGGGAGAGCATGCCCCCAGACCCCACTAGGTGCTTGCGCCTTCAGCGCTGGCGAGGCGCCTTACGGCGACAAGAAAACATTCATGTCCGGTGCTTTCAGAAGTTTGTCCGCTACTTTACAAAACAGTTGAAAACCCTGCTATTTGGATAAATAGAGACATTGAACCACCAATACATGTAATAATAAACATTTACAGGTTAAAACTACCATATTGGTTATTAATTTTCAGATGAAGTGCCTTCAGAAAAACAATAATATAGGACTTGCCATAGTGAAGCCAACATCTGCCATTCTTAACACTGGGCCATCATTAGCCCCTGAGCCTGTCACAGCTACAATCTCTCCAGCAGGTTTAATATGACTCTCCATCATCCCTTTTACTAATGTGAACTTATCTACAGCTGTGGATCTTGCCAGGACACACAGTTTGGGCCACATAGCATTAAAACGCTCAGTATTAATCTGCAGATTTCAAAATAAATTCAAGTTCCTCAATTAATAAACTGGATTATTTTGTGACAGTTTAGGAAGCATTTTTCTCAGCCAGTTTTTTTTTCCACTGTATCCTCTAGAAAGTGTCTCTGTCATTATCTTCTTTTTCTTTATGTACCCAGCTTGAACTAGGAATTATCAGGAATATAATTCGACCTTGAGGAGTTGATTTGACTTGTAACTAGACCTTTTAATAAGAGTTCAGTATAAATAGCAAATACATTGGTTTCAGGGTTAATTGTCACTAATTTTTGAAGGAAGTGGGGTAATGAAAAAAGTAGTGGTCAGGAAGAAGTTCTCTTGAAAACCACAAGAGTGTACATGCAAGTAGCACATAACATAGTAAAATTATGAACAATAAATGCATAATTTATAATTTGCAATTTTATAGAGGGGACCTCTACTTGCTAACCATAATTGCAGAAAAATACTGGGCTTTGTCGCATTTGTTATATCTGCCAGTAAGTTTTTGGTTGTTGTTTTTTGTTAGCATCAAATTAAGCACAAGTTGAAAGTCAGCCAAAGAAGTCATTCAAGGTATTTAAGAAAAGGCGGTGTGGATCTGTTTAGACCTTAAAGACCTACTGATGTTGATCTGAAACAAACTAAAGTTGCCAACAGATAGACGAAATATTTTAATTTGTAAGTGATTGTGTTCTACAAGATGGGAAAACTTGCTTGTTAGAAGAAACTTATAAGGTGTGAATGATGTATTTCTTTTAGAGCTGTGAGGTCTTACAAAGCCTTATGTGTCCCATGCAGGACAGGAAAAAGATTTTGAAATCCAGTTGCCTGGTGGGCAGGTACATTTCAGTTTTCACTTCGTTAAAATGTCTTTGACTGCTTTGAACAATCTGAAGCAAAATAGTTTTTATAAATTTCAAACTGTTGTTATTGTGATGTGCAGCTTTTGGAGCACTCATTTACAGTACTTTTTGGTTGCTGGGAATTTTGTTAGCTGGGAATAAATTTTCTGGTGTTACCTAAATAATGTATGTAAATTGCTGCTGTTGTTGTCATTGTAATACACAGTGTTGTTCTTAAGCCATTGACTCCCAGAGCTTTTTGGAGATTTTCATGCTGCATGTGTGCCAAATTAGCTCCAAACTACTCAAAAAGGCAATTGCAACATGACAGCATGCCTTTCTTTCCACTAGCATTGCATTTCACAACATTTGTGCTTGAGCATGCGCAGAAATCAAAATCTTGAGATGTGACTTATGTTTTTTGGCTTAACTTTATTTATTTTTTTCTTTTTGCCTTTCCTTTTTCTTCTTCTCTTATCTTTTTGCTGCAATGATTGACCTTCTACTGGGCTTGCTTCCCGTTCAAAAGCTTTAGAGAAAGCATCATCGAGATGGGCAATTTTTGCCATGGAGTAGGCATGTATAGTGGCATGAATTTTCACTCAAATTTCTGAGCATATTTGTGCGTATATCAAGCTTCATTGAGCTCATCACTTGATCTGGGTATCATTGGGAGATCGTTTCCTCCTGAAGAAGTTGAGTGTAGAAATTTTGGTCAAAGGCAAGGCTGTGCTCTAAGAAAAATGGTGTGTTGAATTTACACCACAGCTATTATGCCACGATAATGATGACAAGGAGGTTATTTCGTCACAACCCAGTATCACGTGGTACAAATCGGCCAATCAGAAAATTGGAATTCCTACAGTGTATGAAAGTGGAATAATATATAACCAAATGAACCTCAAATAAAAATGTCTTGCATTGTTTCTAGGGCATTTATCCTATAATTTTACAGATGCCAAAGGTTCACATGTAACTTTTTGTAATACTGTTGTTAAAAGTCCACAGCAAAAGCCAAAGTTTACATGTTTTGTTTTTCACAAAAATGGCTGATATATGTAGAAGAATTCAGTTGCTTTTCCCTTTTTTCCAAGTTAACATTCTCCTTCAATTAGGGACTTTTCATGCATGTTATACAAACTGCAAGAACTGAGAAGAACGTTTTGTTGAGGCTATACGAAGTATACAAGAAAACTGCTCTCCATATGTTAAACTTGTGCATCAAACCAAGCAATTGAACAACCGATGTTTTGGCTTCACAGATAAATTTAAACATTATGAATTGAGCCATTTTCCCTTGCAAACTTTAATACAACACAAAAAAATCAAAAAGGGAAAGGCAAATTATTGTGAGAACATTTTCACCTCTAAGTTAATTCTCAAAAAGGCAGTCAGCCAGCCAGGCGACTAGGTATGTTTTTTCTTGTTGCCCGAAGATGGAAGCTGGTTGCCTGAAGCAACCAGGCACTGCTAGAGTGCAGCCTTGAAAGATGACGACATCAGAAGTGAAACAAAGACAAGTAACCTTCATTTTGAAAGTCCTCTCTCATCTCACAAAGTGGTACAGCTGTACCTTATGGAAGCAAAATGTTAACTCAGAGATATTTTTAAGGAATCCTCTGTAATTTCCTAGAGGAGGGGCAAGTCCTTGAAGTATTCACTAGTTATTGCTAACTGTAAAGGTCTTAACAATAATGTGCATGCAAGAGTAGCATCAAGCCTGTCAACATCTTTTAACAAGGGATATTTCACTTGTGCACTTGTTATTTTGGATCATTAATTTGTTAATCATGTTCTTTTTGTTATGTGTATGTTAACAAAAATTGTTATCAATATCCAGTGGATTAAGACCCATCACAACAAAACAGCCTGCATTATGGGCCACACAATCATCCTGAGTACTTTGTTGACTGCAAGTAATTGGTGCTGTTGGATTATTAATTTTGTAAACTGTGCATCAACAAAGACTCAAAGCGATAATTAAAATTTCATTAAAAGACAGATTGTGGTTCACAGTGTAGCATTACTGTTCTGGGAAACATTTTTTCAGTCTCTGATGTTAACTTTTTACCAAAGTTAGCCGGGGCTCAAACTCAATGAAGCTGGAAAAAAATCCCTTGCTCCTGGCTTTTGTTAGTATCTCTTAGCAGTTCCATCAATAAGTAATTTAGTATAGTTACCTTTTTATCAGGGTCTCTGATATATGAATTGAACTCTTCTCCATCATACACAAGGCTTTCATCATTAGGTTTGACAATACCACATTTGACAGCCACAGACCTTGCAGTGATTACATTATCTCCAGTCACCATACGCACAGTAATACCAGCCTTCTGACATTGCCTTATAGCATATGGTACCTGGCAATAAATGACAAACTCTCAAGGGACTGTTGTGAAAAAGTATTTAGAACTTTGCTTCACTGAAGGGAAGAGGAATCTTCCTTTCAATTGAACTTTATCATGCAATGCTGAAACAAAAGATTTTGCCTATCTTACCTCTCATCCAGTGCAAGGCTGGACGGGCAAAAACAAAGCTTTTTGTTCTCCTGAGACTCAAAATGGCCACCGTGTGATAAAGGTGTATTAGTATAACTGCAAATATTGAAGATTCCAGCCTTCATTTTTCAGTTATATCTTTCTTCACACACAAAACATATAAACAAATGTAACTGATATCATAACATAACTGGTTTTAATGTAGCTTCACTAGCCGAAATATCTCTACATTTCATACTGCCTGTAAATTGTTTGTAACAAACATCACTAACAAACAGTTGCAACAGGTGGTCTATTAAGAAAAATGACAGGAAGAAATTGATGTCCAAAATCATGATGCACATTCACAAGTGTCACAAGTGTTATTTGCCATCTCTCCTTCATGTGTGAGAAGTAATATATCAAACACAAAAGACAGTGTTTCACCAGATTTCTACACACTGAGAAGACAGTTAAACAAATATGAGTAGCGGAGTATTTTTGACGAACTTAGAGGTGTTTGGAAATGTGGTCAAACACAGTCTTACGTGTTTGATATATCTTCTTAATCAAAACTAAAACTAACAAGAAAACAAGTGAAATAAAATCATAAACAAGAGGAACAGAGGCCTTAACACGGATGCTTGTTTCAAGTTTCCAGTGATCATCATGGTTTGTTTGTTAGTTGTTACAATTGTTTTACAAAAAAAGGCTGGGCGTTTTTTCTGTGCGAAGATTTTTTGGGTAAATTTCCAAGCCCCTCACAAACAAAGATTTGGCTTTTGTTAAAGTTCACGTTTCCTTTAGGCTACGATGACATTTACAACCGTCACAACACTTCTGTGACACCTCACACATGCTCAGAAGTGAAAAACAACCTTGAGGTCCCACGATCTTAAAATATGTATTGGGAAAAAAGAAAAGTATTAAAATACAAGAGTGAAGGAAATTTCTGACATAGAAAAAACTCCTGATGACCTGTGCAGTCTTGGCTTGATAGGATTTGATTCACTTAATGAGAAAAATTCAGAAATTTCCTCTTCCGCATTAATAAGTAATGTCAACATATTCAGAGAGTTGTAACCAAACAATTTAATAATACCGTGCAACTTCTTGGGATGAACATCTTAAAAATCTTGTTTCAATACAGTACTTATACTAGAAAAGAAACACCTTTTGTTTTAAATAGATAAAACGACCTCGAGCAAACAAACACACTCTTCCTAAGTGAGAAAAGAAATCAAAATGCTAGTAATTTTCTGAATGCTATTTGCATATGTTGCAGTTAATTTTTGGTCTCAATTAATTTATAATTACTACACTGTAGTTAGTTTTTTTCTAACTAGGTGATTTTATTTTAACTAGTTAGTTTTTTCTAACAAGGTGATTTTATTTTTAACTGGTTCATATTTTTTTAAGCTGGGTTGAAATTTTCAAACCAGTTTAAATTGTGGGGAAGGGTGAGTCTGGGGCCAATAACTTATTAGACCAACAAATATGAGCAAATTTGCAACAATTGAATGGCTTTGTGCAAGACGGTCGTAAGTGACTTTTTCGGGTAAAAATTTTTTTCCTTCAAAAGTGCCTGAATTTTTGCATGTGCTTTTCAATTAAGTAGTAAAAGATTCCCATGTAATTTTTTTGGGTGCTTTGCACTTTGCTTCTGAGAAGAACGAAGTCAAAATATCGAAGCGTGCACAAAGAACGCAACAAAGTGGAAAAAGTAGAGCATTTTAGCCAAAAAAAGATACAGGAGAATGTTTTTCTGCTTTATTGAAAAGCACATGCAAAAATTCAGGCACTTTTGAAGGGAAATAGTTTTTACCCGAAAAAGTCACTTACGACCGTCTTGCACAAAGCCATTCAATTGCTTGTGTGGCATAGTGGATCTGGAGTTCAAATCCAGGTGAGTGCAAAAAACAAACTGGGGGGTTAGGTCTAGGCTTAGGTCTAAGGATAGGGATAGGGATAGGGACAGGGTTAGGGCTGGTGGTGAGTGTGTTATTCCTTTTGAGAACCTCCCCCCCAAAAAAGAGAAATAATAATAATTATAATAATAATAATAATAATAATAACAATAATAATAAAATAACTGGTAATTATAAAATAACCTAGTTAGAAAAGAACTGACTAGTTAAATTATAAAATTAACTACAACACATACATGTCGCCTGAATCAATCTTTTAAGTGGATACTCTCGAATTGATAATATTGTTTTCACTGCGGATGTTACCACATGTTTTCTATGAGCTGTGCAGTTCTTAGTCAGCTTGCCATGTATGGCTTTGCTCGGTCTTAAAAATGAATGGCACTTAAGACGCTGCTTTCTGATCTGGAAAGGTAAACAACATACAGTATTGTGCAAAAGTAATGCAAACGATAATCGATGAATATCGCGAATATCGCGACATATCGGCGATATTTAACGCTAATTAACCTCAAACGATATATCAAGCGATATATCGTAACAGCTTTTGTTTTATTTTTCGGCGAAATATCACTTGCCGTCAGCGAGATATCATTTACACATTGCGATATATCGTTTCCGGTTAGCGATATATCTTTCTTGCATAGCGATGTATCATACTTGCTTAGCAATACATGGTTCCCTCTTAGCGATATATCTTACTCGTGCCGCGATATATCATTTTCGCTAGCTTTAATAGCGATACATTGTTTCTGCTCCGAGAGATATTGTTGATTCTCAGTGAAACAAATGTGCACTTCTTCAAAGACCATTTACAGTAAGGAAGAATCATCTAAGCTGCAAAGATACTTATTGAGATAGCGTCTTCCTTGAAGGAGATACAATCATATTAAATAGAACTTCTTAGCTAAAGCATGTCAAATCGATCAAATGTACCTGTCCAGGTTTCATCAAAACAACTTGCTCCAAAGCTCATGAATAACACTCCAACAAGTTTCATACCAGAGAGGAAAACTGTTTAACTGCAGAGGTTTAGGTGGGCAGGATGATCAAAAGTCGCAAAAGGACGATGTTATGTATACCTCTATCGGGATTTCTGACTGCAAGGTAAAAAACAGCAACTTGCCGTGCGAGTAATTGGCATCCAATCTCCACGCAACATTTTAGTGTTGATTGGCATGGCAACTTGTGAAATGAAGCAACCAGTCTTACAAATTGTCTGTATTTATTTCCAAAATCTCTCAACATGTCCCAATTTCACGTGCTAAGCCAGTTAATGTTATTACTAGTAATAATCACTGTAACTGTAGTTGATGACCATGACATTTCCGATTATTTTATTCTTACAAATGTGTTTGGAGTCTTTTTGCATGGCGTGACACCGCTATTCACAAATAACAAAGTTGCAGTCCGCAGACTGTTGACTTCACTTATTAAGAATGTCAGATAATCACAAACTTCATGATGACGATGATAATTTTTACCTTGTGTCAAGGCACCGATCGAAATCTGCTGTTATATATTCGCTGTGTTATATACTCGACCATAGTAGGCATTCTTCAAACGCAACAAAAGATGAATGTTGAATTCCCATCTTTCTGTTTTCATTAACGCTTTGTTTACTTGTTGTATTGTGCAAAAGACATGCCAACATCCTGTATTGTGCTTTCCGTAACTTGCGACCTCAGGTAAAGTGTGTTGGGAAAAAAACACTTTTACCGTGACTCTGCCTCAAATTACTTGAGACGACATCAGTTTAATTAGGCTTTTTAATAGGCGCCACACCGAATTAGAACATGAATAGCAACTCGTCATCTTGTCATCTTTTCGCATGTGCCAATCAATGAAAACTTTTGCTCCATCAGATATCTTCGCTGGTCTGCCAGAGCGCGGTAGATTTGCCACAGAGCCGGTGGTTTTCAGTTTCTTGATAATGCGAACGACAGCTAAACCTTCAGTTTTTAATAACCTGAAGATTTCGGCCAGGTGAAGACCTTGCTTCTGTAGGAGCTCTATTCGATTTCTTGTATAATTCGTAACTTTAGCCATGATAACCTCAAGATTGTTTTAAGCGAATGACAAATAACCTCTTGGCTCACTCTTCACACTGAGTGAATGACACGCTATGACTAAACGCTGTTGCTATGGTAGCGTAACTCCCGCTTCACCATGCAGAGACTTGGGTTTAATATTGCGAAACTTTGTGTTTATTTACCTGCATGTGAAATTGTCTTACGGCAAGCAAGTTTGACTTTGCCGCTCTCTCGGCTCTGGCAACAAAACAAAAGAGAAAATGCGTGCTTTTGGGTTGTGGAATCACCTTCACAGTCTCAGTGACAGGAGTGTAACAAGGTCAGTTTATTTAGACTTTAGAAGAGTCAATCATAGCTTTGAGTCACAAAAACATTTTGGTTAAATTTATATGGAAGCCCGACCAAAAGTAAGCTTACATTCAGTTATTTGCTCGACTGTGTTCATTACCATCATACAAAATCATTACAGGGAGCTTGTCTTCACTTTGATATATTGTTATAGTGAACTTCGCTATAACGACATATCGCTGCGACATATCGTTTTGCTTTATGAAATATCGTGGCAGCAATTTCTCGCTCGAACGATATCACAGCGATATATCGAGAAGATTGCGACGATTTATCGCTAATTTATCATTTTGAGCACTGGCCAATTCGAGCGATATCTTGCTGATTTATTGGGAACAAAGCGTGATATTCAGCGATTATCACTTGCATTACTTTTGCACATTACTGTACATTTGGTCAAGTAAACAATAAGCCATAGCTTCCTTAAGTGCTTGAAATGCTTGTTCAGGTTTAAACCTTCCAAATCAAAGCAATGCGAAAACAAATTAAGCTCAAAACAACAAAATCCAAGTTTATAATAACTAAACAAGAGGTTGTTTTGATGGTTCTTTCTTACATATACACCAAAATTTGAACACAAGCAGTTGACTAAAAAATGTTTGCCACAAACAAACTATGTTGCGCTGTGTTCTAAAGGCGAGAAACAAAAACCGGTATCTTGTATATTGCTGCTTTAAAGGAGGTGACAATATATTCAATAGAAAAACTCAACTTGGCTGATGTTTTGAGTCTTTCACGTGACTCGTGTGATCTACTTGTTGCTTCAAATAGTAGAGAGCGGGTCTACTTTCAGCAACAAATTTTGGCCTTGTTGCTCATTCATCAAACTCAAACTCACAACCTGTCATGCATAAAATTTGCTCATGTCTTGCAGAAAATTGATGGTTTGTGTTTCTCTTAAAGCAGTCTCAAAGCTTACCGCATGAAGCCTTCCATGCTGAAACAAAAACAACCTTGAATCCGGATTAAAAAAACAACAGGAGCTATCATTGGCTACGATTCAATTTCCTGTAGCCACCAACAACTTGCGTTACAATTTGCAACTACAGTATTGTGCAAAAGTAACGCAAGCGAATTTCGACGAATTTCTTGGCTTTTCGTGGCTTTTCGAAGAAATTTCGCTTCAAACGAAAGTTCTGCGACTTTTCTGCAAACTTTCAAGGTACCTATTGTTTTACTCCTCCTGATTTTTCGAACGCTAATTCGCAGTGGATGCTAACAAGTCAGGAAATTTCAAGGGAAAGTTCGCTCTTTTCGATCGTTAGCCCTGGTTGATAAGCGTTCTGACACAAACTAAGCAAAATATGACTACAGTTCGTGATTTGTTGTTGTGTAAAGAGACGTAAAGAACATCCGAAATTACATTCATCAACTCGATCAACTATTACAATCTTTTTACCTGTTGAATGTTTGATTGTTAATACATCCTAGCGGCTAAAAAACGTCAGAGATTCAGTACAAACTTACTGCTTTAACCACGTAAGCACTGAGGCAATTAAAACTTGCAAAGAGCGCCATTTTTTTAAGGTAAGCCCTTCATGTAACGAATCATGACATTTCCCGCTGGGATTCCAGTCCCCGCGTGAGCGAGTGTGACCTGCATTGTTTACACGCATATCAACCCCTCTCGAAACATTTAGTGCGTTAAACACCTGTGTTTATCCAAAAATCGGAGTACTGAAGTTAATTTGTGAAAACGAAAGAACCATTTCCGATGCTTTCTCGGACAAAAACATGTGTATCGATTTGAATTGCTTGGTTTAGAGAAAGAAAGGGATAATTTTCTATGCAGCTGCACATCTGACGACTTCACAGATCAAAATTGGGCTTGTTTTGCATCTTCTCATGTATGAAACTAAATTCAAAGTCTTCACTCGTGGTAAGTTTTATTTGTAATTTACATTCTTTGTGTTCGTGGCTGAACTCCAGCAAAGTAGTGTGTTGAAAGCTTTTTGTATACTTCGTGTATTTTATATGACCGGTAGATCGAGGAGATCGTGTGGAGAATTGTTGTGCCTGTCTAACACGAAATTTCGGGCACCAAGTTAGTGAAATGACGCTGTTATCCGTGAAATTTCGTTTTGTACCGAAAAGTTGACGAAAAAGCGTTCTTTGTTCCAGGGAAATTTCGCTTAAAAGCCCTCGAATTGTCACTCGAACTTTCACGCGAACTTTCCTGGAAAGTTCACGTAAACAAAGAACGAAATTCGCGCATTTCGCTTGCGTTACTTTTGCACAATACTGTACCATGAAGAAAAAAATTCAACCTAATTTAACATGCAGATTGCTTTGCATTTGCATAAAAATCTCTGCTAATTAAGATCAGATATCCAAACACTGTCATGATCATCAATAATTCCTTTATTTGAAAGGCTGCGGGCAAGAACGTCCCCTAGATTTTTTGGCCATTTTCAAAGTGCTCAAAAGTAGCTGAATTTTGACATGTGGGCTTCGTTTTACCTGAGAAACATTCCTCTGAAGTTTGTTTCGCAAGGTCTCTCTTCATTGTCTAGAAATAACGTATATGCAAAACTGACTTGGTTTTCCAAGTGGCATCTATTGTTAAACAAAAAACAAAAGAAACCTTTTGTTTGGCTAAAGTATGAATGACTTCTCACTGTTGTTTCGTTGGCTCAAGTGGATAAGCGCTGAGCGAAGCTGATTCGAATTTGTTTTGTCGTGACGCCGGTTCGAGTCAATACGAGGTCAATCAATTTTTTTTTTCGTTCTGTTTCTCTACTTCTTTCAAAAACCAACATATCTATTGTAATTGAATTGCCGTTTTTACTCGCTAGGATCTGGTATTGATATGTTTTTAGCTGGCATCGTGAAGTATACTTTTGGCGCGCAAAGCAGTAATTTACCACAAATTCAGAGCTTACCTGTTCATTAAGCATAGTTTGCTTGTTATTTCCACCGGTATTCAACGCTTGTTCGAGGAATATTTGTGCCCGTCTGGTAGGAGATTTGGCATCATTAAGCCTTTGACCCTCGATGACTCACCAGCATGCCTCAAAGAACCGAGGTGTGTTTTCGTTCCGAGATTATGGCTTAACTTAGCCATTGATCGCGCAGCAAAGCAAAGCATTTGTCGTGGACTTAGGGCTCATTTGCTAAACTTCAGCGTGTGTCAGTTTTGGAAACTAGAACTGCTTTCTAGACTCTTATTATTTTCTTGAAATCAGCCATCTAGCATCCTTCGCTGCCAAAAATTTCTGGGATATCCCATAATAATCTTTCATACGTAAAGCCAGCGCCGTGACTATTGTGTGTGTGACTTACAACGTGACTCAAGCACGGCCGGGAACTGGTGAGAAAGGCGGCCAGGCAGCAAAGTCCTTGAATTTGACCTGTGTTAGGTGAAAAGTTAATTTCACCAGATTCAAAGCCGTTTCTACGGGCCGAAAAAGAACACAGGTCGGTTAAATTGGCAAGCAAGCGTTCCGTGAGTGTGTATGGTGGATTTCCAAGCAGATGATTGCTTTGAATTGTGATAGGATCGAGCCCGCCGCAAAGAAAAAAAGACAAAGAACGCCTGATCGCAGGTTAGGAAGAAGAAAACTTCAGCTCAAAAAGTTTTGCTTTGTATTTCAGGGTTCCTTTGCTGGTAAATTTTCCGTTTCATGCACTTTTTTCGGCATGAGCAGCGTGCTAGCTTAAGGCTTCCTCTTTCTGTGTTGTCAGAATTAATCATTTCATGGAAAATACTTTCACCTAGAAACATTTTATAAATCACTGACGTAGCCGATTTGCAAAACGTTTAACGTCTTTCTCTAGGCACTAATCATTGACTTGATTTAGGTATGGATTCGTACAATAGATTCTAACGTATCCTGACCTTAACTCCAATCTAATCCAAAGCCTAACCTTGTTCTGTAAGCCTGACCTTCAATGCTGACCCTAGTTTCGAGCAGTAACGCTAAACCTAACTCTAATAAGACTGGGAACTCTTATCTCTGAGGGTTAAAGTCAGCTGCCAATGTAAGTTTTGCTTCGTATTTCAGCATTCCTTTGCTGATAAATTTTCCGTTTCATGCGCTTTTTTTCGGCAAACGCTAAGCCTAACTTTGTTCTGTAAGCCTAATCTTCAATGCTAACCCTAGTTTTGAGCGGTAACCCTAAACCTAACTCTAATAAGACTGGGAACTCTTAACCCTAAGGGTTAAAGTCAGCTGCCAATGTAAGTTTTGCTTCGTATTTCAGCATTCCTTTGCTGATAAATTTTCCGTTTCATGCTCTTTTTTTTCGGCAAACGCTAAGCCTAACTTTGTTCTGTAAGCCTAATCTTCAATGCTAACCCTAGTTTCAAGCGGTAACCCTAAACCTAACTCTAATAAGACTGGGAACTCTTAACCCTAAGGGTTAAAGTCAGCTGCGAAGTTTGGACCTGTTTTGGCCTTGTTCGATTTTAGCAAAACATCTAGGGGACGTTCTTGCACGCGGCCTTTCAATTGAGCTTACTGTACATGTTGTGAAATGAACTTCTCGCTGTTCTCTAAGTGAAATCAAAGTCCTTGCGGTGGCGTGATAATGTGAAATCAAAATTCTAACTGTCAGTAAATGACCTGATATCAAGAGTGTCTAGCTTGCACATTGCGTGAAGTAAACCGTTAGCTGTAATTTGAGTGAAATTAACGTCTTTGTGGTCGCACGTTAACCTGAAATCAAAGTTTTAACGGTTTTTACCAGTAATCGACATTTTCGAAGGTTACACATTGCGAAAGATCAATATTTTGCTGGATAGCAATTGAATGTTTTAAAGCGTGAACCAACGCGGAGAAAAGTTGGCCGTTAACGGCAGCTCGAAACTGGTAGTAAGCAATGTCCTGTAGTTTTTCGAGACATCGCGTAATTTTAGTTTATGCACAAATCCACCCGTTTTTTCCTAGTGGCGTGCCTTTTTTGCATACGTTATTTCTCGAAAACCAAGAGCAAGCCAGCGAAAAAAATTACGGGGCAATGTTTTTCAACTGAAATGAAGGCCGCATGCAAAAATTCAGCTACTTTGGAGCGAGAGTAACAGAAACAACCAAAAACGTCACTTATCCCCTTTTATCACTAGCATCTTCATATGAGCTCTTTGATTTACTAGTGAAGTATTTTATGATGTTTGGGAGTAAATCGCATTGCATTTAACTAACCTTGATCTCGATGTTGAATTTAAAAGGAGATTAGATAAGAAGACCAAAGGAACGCAGAAGAGCTTCGAAAGATCGCTCAATAAAAACGCCATCTTGGAAAACTTGGTAACCAAACTACAAATTTGAGGAGTACTGGAAACTAAGATAACTCCACATGCTTTCTGAAGTTTGTCAGGTCACTATGCTACAGTAATCGTTCGATGAAAACGAAAGTTCATCACCGTAAACAGCAGCGAAGCTCTATTAAAGAGAAATGTATGCAACACAGATCAAAAGACACAATAGAAATCATCCTCAGTAGGTTTATGTTTAAAGCATTTAACATTTATTATTTCATCCTTTTTTGTTGAAGAAGACTGCACTGAAAACTAAGAAATTTGAGCACAATTAGAACTTGTTTTGTACACTCAGTTTTCCGAATGCACTTCAGGCAATTGTTATGCTAATTTATTGGACTGCTTTGTCAGGTCTTTGTGTATGACTCGTGTATAAGTCGAGGGCGATTTTTTGGTCGTAAAAGGTCGACTTATACACGAGTAAATACGGTACACTGACTTGAAGTGCAGTGATCAAAATTTACACACCTTATGACATCACTAGTTCCAGGCCTCGGAAAATGACAATTGCAATTTTGGCCAACTTTGGAGCGACAGAAAAATTTTTCACGTGCTGCACCAGAACTTAAATTCAAAAATTATGAATCAGTGCAACATAGACTTCAATTTTCTGGAATAAAAAAAGGGGGCAAAAATTTCATTTCATAGGCACTTTAAAGTTGATGAATTAACAGTAAGTTTGAGAAATATACTTTCCAGTAACTGCCACTGTGAATTCACAGAAGGCTTTAGTCTGAATATCTTTAACTTTGCTGTTTGAACAGCACTGAACCTTTAAAACTAAAGAGATCTCAACAGTTCAGTAAAGATGCAGCAAAAGTGGTAACAAATAAACTGAAAAATTATGTTTCAATTGGCCATGTTGGCACCTGAAAGGCAAGTAGAGTCTGACCTGTTCTCTGACTGGATCTTCAATGCCTACAACTGCCTGAAGTATCAAGTCCTGTAATATTTCCTTTTCCCTTTTACTCAGAAGTTTCTCACCATCTTTAAGAGACAAGAGGAGTGGTAAATGTCAGACTGAGATTTTTAATTTGGGGAAGTGGGAAGTAACCTCATACATTTTACACAGTCAAACAGTTATCAAACTATCAACAGTCTTTAAAGCTATCACTCCCACTGAACTTTACAACACTTTCTGAATGTAGGCTTCTACAATGTGTGATTAGAGATACTCTTCTAGTGTCTTTTCTGAGATGCAAACTCAAACATTTCAAGTCAGAAGGTTAGTAAGGAGTACATCAGTGCCTTTACCCACATACAGATTACCTTAATTAGATATTTTCAAAGCAAATCTTATCAGATTATGCTATTTAATTACACATCTGCAATTAAGAACTTATCAATTTGGTAGCTGTAACAAGGGACTATTTTCCAAAGCATTGCACAGTTAGAATAATGAGTCCAACACTACAGCATAAATGTACAATAAGGCAGAGTTTTACATTTGTTTGAGCACATCAATTTTTTTCTTGTCAAACATTATTTTAATGCTGATTGGAATAACACCTGAGATGAATAAAAAAAGACAAAGCAATGCTGCATTATTTTTGTGAACTGCATACTGCACAACACTTTCAGAGGATTAAATTATCAGCTATTTTAATATATTTTTACCTTCAGAAGAGATACTCTTGGTGGTTAAACAGAGAACACGCAAGCCTTTCTGCTGCCATGGGTCAATTAGATCCCTTGAGAGATTCTCAGCATCCTCCTTACTAAATTCTTTCAGCTCCCCTTTCATTCCAACTACATGGGTGCAAAGTTCAAGAAGTACTTCAGCGGCTCCCTTGGAATACACCTTGTACTCTCCATGATCATCACTTATAACTGTTGTCATACATTTACGATCAGGGGTGAACTCGAAGACCTTGATCAATTTGTCTTCAGGATAGTCATCTCTCCATGACTGGTAGTATTCACCAAACTCAAACAAAAACTGCAACAAAGCAGCATCTGTCTGATTTCCACTCTGCTTTGGAATTTTGTCTTCTGCTGCTTGCTGTTAACAAATTAAGTTTAAACTAATATCAGAAAACAAGAAGTTCCAACAAATTTATAAACTCAAATTAATGCAGGCATATGTTTCCTGTTTGATGTCATAATTTTTGCAATGTTGCCTGCTCATGGAATTTGGTAGTAAACAGTTCTCACTGTTCATGACAACTTTGCCATGGTTTACGTGTGTACCCACATTCTGTGGGTCACTTATTATTTATATATTCCCACTATTGTTTTGTCTGATTGAATATTCATAATTTATGGACCAATCAGTTACGGAATTGGGGCTGGCTGTTCATGAGCGCAAAGCCCTTTGATCTTAAGAAAAGGTCTCGGAAAGTTCAAAGCATGCAAGTGGAAATGCAAAGTGCGCGGGAGGTGAAGACATCCGAAAACATTTTAGTAGAGTTTAAGCATACTGTTTACAACAGACGGAAAAGATTACCTCTGATGTTTATTTTTTTTCTTGTAATCCTTAAATAAATTACACGAAAATAGCAAAAAGCCTCATAATATTCACCTCAAATACAAATATTTTCACTCTACAGTCCAGACAGCTGAAGACAGATGGCAAAAGTTTAATTTTTGCTGTTTGACGTAACATCATGCTTATTCTCTAATAATATATTATTATTTGCTCCTTTTATCATCTCTGGCGTTTATTTTATATTCAGCCACATTTTGACATCTCGCTTAGTTAATATCGTCCCACTTTGATCAGTCTAAGCAAATAAAAAACTGTGCAAGCCCACTTGAATCTGTAAAGAAATATACTGATTTAAGTTGGCCGGTATACTATACTGGATTCACCAAAGTAAAAGTGTAGAAAAAATAAACTGACTGCATTGGATTGTGTGTTTGTGTACCCTTTCATTGACATAACATAATTCCCTGTTGGGTTTCCTGAAATGCACAAGAATGAAGTGCCATGATCAACGCATCAAACACAATATCTATTGGTGAGATCCACATGGTTGCTGTGACAACCGATTCTTTTTCACGGATCACAAAACAACACAAGCTGAATCAAGCAATTTTACAAGCATGTTTACAGCGAAATCTCAACGCACTTTTACGGTACGCTCTTTCGTGTAGTCTATTGGAAAATGATGTGAAGTCAACGATTTGATTGCAGCTTTTGACGGAAGCATAATCTTTCCTTAACTTTTGGATGACTCTCTTGACCAACAAATGCCCAGCAAATGTGGCTTGAGAACTTTTAAGTGACCTTGATCAAGAACACCAAGTTCTTCAAAATTGATGATTCTCTCCTTCTTGCTCTTGGATTGAAATCTCGCATAAAGAAGAAGGACAAATATCTTGATGCAGTGCTTGAAAAACATGGTAAGGCTAACAACTCAGAATCTAATTCTCCTTAGTTATGACCATACAATTATTCTACTGTAGTTGGAAGAATTAAGGTCTCCATCAGACATATTATCATAGTGTTTATTATTATTGTCATTGCTATATAATTACTATATATCCTAATAAATATCCAATTGAAGACTTAGTAATACTAGAAATAACCAACGGTTAGGAAGTGCAGGTGAGAACAGTTTTGAGACAAGGGTATCTTTGTTCTTATACAGCATTGAGTCAATTTGTTCAATTTGTTGAAGATCGTGTTCGACTCCTTGAATGTTCACCTGCATCTTGTCTAGCTCCACGAAATCATTGGAAATGGAAGCACGAGAAATTTATAACGCAGAAACAACAACAACAACAAATCGCCTTCCCACTTCAGTTTTGACACATGCAGGCACAGTGTCAAATTTTGAAAAGCTGCTGAGAGCATTTTTTTTTCATTTGGGTGAAAGAAAAATAGTTCCAATCGAGGGAAAACTTCTTCGTTTGGAAGAAACACTATTCTAAGTCATCTTCCAGGAACTCTGAAAGTATTTTGATGACTTACTTATCCATTTCTTTTTAATAATAGAACACTTTTCATTTCGCACGGTGGCGCCCAACTTGCATGTTTCGCTAACTTCTTCCAGCTGAAAACCTACATGTAGTGGTTATCTTTCGAAATTTACATTGAAATCCAACTGTAAACATGTACCTGCAGATGGTGTAGAGCGTGTGCAAAAACGCAAATGTCTTACTTACTGGGGAGGTGACAGGAAAAAATGGGCGCTGTAAAAATTTTCAAAAAGATCAATAACTTTAAAAATTGAGTGGCAATTAACCTCTACATTTTATGTTGCAAAATGAAAGTGACAAGCCTATTAAACATGTGATTAGTTTCTGGTTGTGAGCAAAAGGTATTTCGACTGTGTTTTAGCTAAACCAGACGAAAGCTGTCAGAGACGCAAAAAGAGCTTTTGCAACGATTTTAGTATTAAAAATGTACCAAAAATGATTTTAATGTTACCATTTGCCACGTAGTTTAAAAATCTTTTGAAATGTGTTTGCCTTTCTGTGTGTAAGACAGAATTCTAAGGAAATCTATTAGGAAATATCCTTTTCCCTCTTTTTTCAGAAAAATGCTACTGTCAGCATTTTTGTCGAGATTCAAGGCTAATTATCTCGAAAAAATGCCTGGCTACCCATATTTTTCTTGTAGATTCCAATAGCCCTTGCAAAGACCTCCTTTCCCTGCGTGGTCCTAACCTGGCAAAAAAACTTTTGTATTTATTAGGCACCGTCCTTAAACAGAGCATTTTCGTTCCCAACTCAGCTATTTTTATCCTGGAAAGAAATTTGATTGGGGAAGATTTTGATCATGTGCTAGGCAACCACTTCTGAGCTGTTAGTGTGCATTACGTAATCAACAAAACACCACCATAAACTTGTAAATTTTCGTCACGCTTCATCTAAACATTGGACTACCCTTGGGCCTGAAGCTTACCCTTTCTTTTTAAAATCGTTATTGTCAAGTATTCATGTGAAAAAAAAAACCTGATGGTAGGTTACTGTTGAACATCTCGAGTTTGTGGGAGTCCGATATTTGTCACATCTGTTGAGTACTCACATGAAAAGAACATGATGGTAGGTAAATCTGAAGCTTCCGTTCCACTGTCGGTTCACATCAAATCATAGCTTTGATCGGTGCCTGCTCTTCTTTTGACATCATAGCGAGAACTGAGTATTCTTTAAAACTGTTTCTTTCCATTTTCAATCTTTTAAATGTACACTAACACTTTAATGAACAAAACTTCTGAAACTTTGGCTCTGAAGATCTCGCACACTGACTGCCTCGGCAGCCATCTTATAAAATATCTTGTTCAAGTGGAAATGGATTCTCAATTTTGGCACAACAAATTTTCCTCGAGATATGGCATGCAAACTAGGTTGTGGGCTCTTCTTGAGCCTGCAATAAGATATATTTAGGTGTAAAATATTATTTTCAAACAAAGAAACAAACTGCATAATTTTTACTTTCCTTGATTTTCTTTATTTGTATTTTTTCATATCAAAGGTTGTAAAATGTTTTAACACAGGAATATGAAAATTACACATCAAAAGACAATAACTAAGAGCAGTCCAATTTTAACAGCTATTTCTTCATTTGATGATACACTACACTGATCTCAGTCCAAAGTAGCAAAGATTCGGTCTTTAACATTTGGACAGTTCTAAGACACATGTCAATTGATAATTATTTAGGACTCACTAGAATAATTTGAATGAATGATTTGTTTATACCTGTAGAAAACTGCCTTGCACTTATTTCCCCTCATTTCTGTTGCGTATTCCAGAAATAAAGTATGCAAAAACACTTGCATGTCACAGTCCACGTCTTTTGGAACTGCTTTGTTACACAATACTGTTAGCGTTGTTTTTGTTTTAAGTTTTTTCAAATGCTGACTTTAACTCCTAGGGTTAAGAGTTCCCAGTGTTATTAGAGTTGGGGTTAGGGTTACCGCTCGAAACTAGGGTTAGCATTGAAGGTTAGGTTTACAAAAGAAGGTCAGGGGTTAACGCTAGCGCTTCGTGTTATGGTGGATTTCCACTGTCGCGTAATTTTTACGTGCGTACATACGTAAACTTTAACTGTATTTACGTTCATAAATAAAATCGAGGTGATGTGTGAAAAGCCGCGCGTAAACATAAAAGTTGAACCTCACTCAACTTTTACATTTATGTCCGACCTTCCATACATCGTTTCTATTTTATTTACGCACGTAAAGCCAGTTAAAGTCTACGTCTGTACACACGTAGAAATTACGCGACAGTGGAAATTCACCTTTTAGGGTTAGCGCTTCGGATTAGGTTTGAGTTAAGCGGTCAGGATACGTTAGGGTTAGCGCAGTGTTAGGCCAAGAACAACAACCTCAACTTACGAAATCTATTGCACGAATCGATACCTAAATCAAGTCAAAGAGTAGTGCCTAGAGAGGAGGTTAAACGTTTTGCAAATCGGCTACGTCAGTGATTTATAAAACGTTTCTAGGTGAAACTATTTTTTTGGTACAAAACCGCTCATTCCATGAAATGATTTTCTGACAACACAGAAAGTGGAAGCCTTAAGCTAACACGCTGCTCATGCCGGAAAAAAGTGCATGAAACAGAAAATTTATCAGCAAAGGAACGCTGAAGTACAAAGCAAAACTTACATTTGAGGTGAAGTTTTCTTCTTCCTAACCTGCGATCAGGCGTTTGTTCTTTCATTGCCCTTTTTTCTTTGTGGCAGGCTCGATCCTATCACAATTCAAAGTAATCATCTACTTGGAAATCCACCATACACACTCAGGGAACGCTTGCTTGCTAATTTAACCGACCTGCGTTCTTTTTGGCCTGTAGAAACGGCTTTGAATCTGTTTAAATTAACTTTTCACTGAACACAGGTCAAATTCAAGGACTTTGCTGCCTGCCCGCCTTTCTCACCAGTTCCAGGCCGTGTTTGAGTCACGTTATAAGTCACACCAAGTCACACATGCTTGCTTTACATATGCAAGTTTATTATGGGATATCCCAGAAATTTTAGGAACGAAGGATGCTAGAAGGCTGATTTCAAGAAAATAATAACAGTCTAGAAAGCAGTTCTAATTTCCAAAACTGACACACGCCGAAGTTTAGCGAATGAGCCCTAAGTCTATGGCAAATGCTTTGCTTTGGAAGAAGACTCTTCCCGCCTGGCTCACTTGTTCCTCAATTGTTAAGTTAAACCATGATCTCGGAACAAAAACACACCTCAGTTCTTTGAGGCATGCTGGTGACTCATCGAGGGTCAAAGGCTTAATGATGCCAATCTCCTACCAGGCAGGCACAAATATTCCTCGAACAAGCGTTGAATATCGGTGGAAATAATGAGCAAACTATGCTTAATGAACAGGTAAGCTCTGAATTCGTGTTACTGCTTTGCGCACCAAAAGCATTTGTCACAATTCCAGCTAAAAACATATCAATACCAGATCCCAGCGAGTAAAAACGGCAATTCAATTACATATGCTTCATGTAGTGTACACGAATGCTTAATAATCTGGCAGGCGTTCCTTGGAAGCGAGGGACTAGTGCGAGTTTTTTACTGTTCATCAGATGGGAGTAACAAGAAATTTGCAAGCGGCAAGATACATTTTGAGATTTGACAATAAATTCATCAAGGTAAATTTGAAACCCACATTTTACTGTTCACTGCTATAAATTATGAGCGTAAACACGTCTGATCTATCGATGCTTGTCTTCTGCTTCCGCAGTCATACATTCATGGTTTGTTTACGAACTACAAAAGTCCACAACGACAGTGTTTTCAAGGAACTCACTCTACACTTTCTACTCCAGAAATCCCACCTGTGAAATCCCCCCATGCCTTCGGATTTCCAATCGTGAATACCTCCCCATGCCCTCAGAATTCCCTAATCATGAACCCCCCCCCCCCCCTCCCCTTTGGAAATCCAAAAAGCTGTCCGTGGTATAGGTATGGATATTTTCTGGAATCGCCCAATCAGCCCAGAGATGCTCAGAGAAACATTACTTCATTTGTACTGGTGGCTGCCTCCAAATGAATGGTGGAAAATTTATGGAGATGGGAGAAATTTAGGTTGAAAGGACAGTGTGGTAACAACACTTAATGTGTTAAACAATGAAGCCATGTTTCACGGTATAAGTTATCACAGTCCGGAAGAGTAATGGCCACTTTACATTTTTTATGGACACACGGACACACAGCTAAACTTAAAACTAAACCTTGAAGATCCCACAAAACAAGACAGTCTCAAAGCATGGACAGAATCAATGATCAGCAGAGGATATAACGTGTTTGTGTCCTGTGATTCCAAACTTTCTGACAACTTACTTGGAGGTGGGCTAAATCCCATAAGTACAAAAGTGGCATCACAAAATAATGCTGAGCAACTAGCTCGAGTAATTGTACAGAATGGTGGAAAGGTGTTCACTAAAGATGTGTCACAAACTGCTGTTGCTGATTTAATTTTGATCACATCACAGAAAGAACTTGAAAAGGATGTTAAAAAGATTAACAAGCCCATAGTTCATGCATACGGTTACAAGTGGCCAATAGTATCAAAACAATTTGTGCTGGAAGCTGACATGGGAAAAGTCCTTCCAGGCACTGAGAATTACAAGCTCAAGTAAACAACCCGGGCAATGCACCACCCAATGCACTGTTACATGAATGAGTTGTAAGACAAAGTGAACTTATGGTCAGATGTACTAATAGTGACCACAGGGAGCTCAAGAAGATCATGAGACAAAAGTGAAAGCCAGAGTCCACAGAAAATGGTGTCTGCCAAAGAAAATGATGGACCAAAGCAAAACCCTAAACTATCAGCAAATGGATTCATTGTCTTTACCACTAAGACACATGGACAGCTTCCTAAAGATAATCCAGAGACGAGTATGTGGACAGCAGTGGAAAACATTGAATGAGGAATGGCAACAGTACAAAGAAATGGGACAGGCTGATTTTCAGCAAAAAAAAAACAGAGAAATGGAATAGAGCATTGGAACTCACACAATCAATCGAAGTGCACAATCAGACAATAACTACACCCAGTTTGCATTCACACGAATGCACTGTCCTGAAGACATTGAATTGTCCCAATAAGAAAATATTGTCTTACAATATGATATTTTAGGCTTTTAGAATGGAAAAAAGTGCAAAGTCGCAACACACAGCTGGGACAAACCTCTATGTTTTTGTATATTTGATAACCCAAGACACTGAAATTTCTTAATGGGAAGTACTGGATTTTTCCTCAAAATTGACTTTTCATATAAATAAAAAAGGTGAAAAGAACCCCTAAGAGGAACCAATGTCCTGTTTCTGGGTGTACAGTTTGAAATGTTTTTCTCTCTAGGAGGTACCAATTCTGAAACAACACAACCTGCCCCCTTCAAATAAGGCCCCCCCTACCTTATCAGCCAAAATTTAAAATAATCACCCGCTTTTCACAAAACTCTAGCTACTTAAAAACTTAAAGCGCTGTAATGTATCAGAAAAGTGATCATGTCAGGCCATGATTTGGGAAAAAATAAGCACCCCTCCCCTCCTTCAAATAAGTGCCCCCATCTTCTCCTAAATTTCAAATAAGTGCCCATATGCTTATTCGAAGATTTATATTATGTACACGTATCAAACCCTTGTTTTCCCTAAAATGCACATTTTTTTTACTGCTGGAGATAAATGGAAGAAAGTAATAAATAAATTATGAAGAAATAGCTTTGCACCATAGAAATAGAAATCTTGCAAGCTTGGATGGAAATTCCCGAGGTGGGTGATCTGAGAGGAAAACACCCTCCTTTCTGGAACCATAATTATCACTGAACAATATGCAATCGGTCTATGTTTATTATACCTGCCACTTGTTACAGTGTACATGCATTGAATGATATGTATTATGCAATCAACAATATTCAGCTCCTACTTTTACATTATACAAAATACAGTACATAGAAAACAACACGCACATGTACTGGCAAAAGTTGGAAATAGGCTGTCCTTAACCCATTGACCCCCGCATCAAACTGTCTGCGACCCACCCCAGGCATTTTTTGGAATATTTCAGAGTGAGCAAAAGCACAAAAATAAACCATATGCGCAGTAACCACAGACACAAGTTCAGGTTTCAAGACATTGTTTTTTTAAAGTTCAATAAATGAACACCTAAAATATTAAAAAATATCAACAGGAAGAACTCAACTTGATGCTTATAACTTGTAAGAAAACAAGAAATTATATTTTTTTCCTTTGCCGCACGAAAGAAGCCAAGAAAATTGAATACGCAAAAATGTGTTAATTTTTTACTTTAGAGACCAAATGAAACCAAATACAACAGAATTTCCATTCCTTTACTGTAACGGATAATACTTTAGAAAACACTGGAAAATAAAGGTGAAAACAAATGTTAAAACCATTTTAAAAGAAGAAAAGTTAGATGATTTTTTCACCGCCCAATGAAATAATACAGCGCAGTGAAAGAGAAATGAAAGTTGTACATCATGAAGACGACAAAAACAAGCCAATTATTTTGAGATAAATTGTTTTTCAACTCTGTAAATTTAGTGCCCACTAATTTCTCTCCTCAAATGTGCTGTAGAAGCTGACCAAGACTGTTCAATCATGCTAAAAGCTAAATTCAATTTAGAACTAATACTCTACATTACCATTTTTTTCGAAAGTCCAGGCAGCTGCTTTAAATCCATGATCTGTACTCAAAACTCACTTGAAAGCGCGCCGATCACAGTGTTTTCGCCGTGGTTGAAGGAAGGAAAAATTATTCACCAGAAAGGTTTGAGGGCTCCATTCACCTTTATCTTCCATTCTGAGTCCACCTAAACATCGAATTATGGTTTTCTTTTTCATTTTAAATGCCAAAGAAGCCATTTCTCCATTTTAGGAATGAAAACAAGACCCTGGAAGTTTGTAGATTTGGCCTACAACGTACCATGACTACCTGCACTTTTCGGGCATGTGATTTTAAGATGAAAAACCATCTTTCTAGGACCCCTAAAGTCCTCTAAAAATATGCTCAGAAAGTCCATTCTCATTGGTTTATTTGTCCTTAACAATAGAACAATTGGAGGGCCAAAATATCTTCAGGGAGGGTAGGAAAGGTAATTGTCCTCACATGCTTTTTACAGCCGGTTAAGGCCGGCATGGGAAATTGGGGTGGGTTTTCGCACGGCCGATTACAGCCAGCGTGGGAGACAATTGGTTAATTAAGCAGGAAATTCAAACAAAGTCTTTTGAAGCATTCATTATCATCTAATTATAAAAAGTTTCTGATTTACCACCTGCTTTTCAGTCAGTGTACTCTTTTTCGGCAGATTGCTTACTTTTCAGATTTCTAAGGCCACTTTCCCCTTTCAATGAAATGTAACAATCAGGAAGGATGCCCTGCCCATGCCCTGTTGCAAACTTCAGGGTGAGACGAAAATGCAAAGATGAGGTTGCCCTTCAGGCAAGCTGTTACTTGAGGTTACTTGCCCCAAGGTCTGAGGAGCTTTCTGTTAAACACTTTTTGGTATAAAATTTCATTTTATCATTGGGAAAAAGGAACCATTGATGCTTGCCCGTCGGGCAAGCTATGATAAGAAAACGCTAGCCCAACAAGTCATTTCACTAGCCCGGGGCTATTGGACAGCACTTTTGTCGCACCCTGAAACTTGTCATATATTAACACTGAAAAATATTTCCAGTTCTAAGCATCTAAAAGAACAAGGGTACCCAATGACTGTTTACTCTCTTAATGCTTTTAAACGCTGTTTTAGGATATCTGGAGTGCTTTTCATTTTAAGTTAAAAAACCAATCTGTTCAGTTATTCTAGGGAAACTTGAGTATTCTTGAGTTTATTGGGGCTTTTTTACATACATACATACATACATACATGTGTAAAATATGCAAATGAGATGACTGATGGTGTCATACACGCAACCCAATATTATCCCAAGTATATAAATAAAGCTATCTTGGCCAATTTGCAGCGCAGACCATTGAAACTTGGCAGGCTGATAGTTCTATAGGAAACACCTGCAGGTACAAAAATTCTGTTCCCATGGCAACTCACTCTGTTCCAGTCTCTACCCACTTGATTTCAATATGTTAGTGATTTTCAGCTCAAAAAACACTAAACAGGGCCACAAAATGGAGCTAACATATTTAAATGCCTGCTGGATCATACATAGGAGACACCATTTTCAAATACGAAAACAGAACGCTGCAGGTGGCCAGAAATTGGGGGAGGGCTAGAACCCAGTACGTTGCCATGATAACAAAACTTTAAGCTCGTATTGTGTAGCACCTTTAGTCGAACCTTACAGCAAAGAATCAAATATTCCTGTTACAAATTGGCTGAGATATAATTTTTCATCATATGTGATCAAAATTTGGTTGAGTGTATGACGTCATCACTTGGCTAATTTGCATATTTTAACAACTTGAATATCTCTGGAACGAAAAGAGATATTTGAAAAAAGTAAACTGCATTTTTCTTCTCATACAGACTACTTGTTTATGTTTTAAAATGGCTTCAGTAGGAAAGATGCGACGTTTGTCATAGTACCACTTCAAGAAAATCAGAGGGAATTAAAGGCCTTCCGAACAGTTAATTTACCAAAATGATATGTTGGGTGCCCCTGAAAATTGACAGTAATCTTATGTAAGAAAGGTCAATCAGAATTTCTTGTGTCCACTGCTTAAATATTAAGTTAAATATTGTCAAATAAAACCTAGGACTAACATATGCAAGTAAGCAGCAGTAAAAGGGGTATTAGACTCTGAATAAACAAAATTTAAGTGCAAGTTCGTTGAGGGGCTTTAAACAAAAAATCCTTACTTTGCAAACATACTATAAGTGGGAAAAGGGATTCCATGGCTCCAGAATTTTAATATCTCAATGGGCCCCAAGAAATGAGTCTAACTTTGCCCGATCCATGCTTGAATAGGAACACAGCAAAAACTTAAAATTTAAAAGACCCCTATTTCTTAAAATAGAGGTACAAATAAAAACTGAATCCCTACAAAAATTAAGAGAATACAAGGATCTAATCTGAAAAATGCCATTAGATCCAACATAAAATCAAAAGTAAAAACTATCTTCAGTATCAGCTGTGATGGCAACCCGATCCTGAGTTGGCATCTCTCTGGCTGGATCCTTAGCACCATGATTTGAAGCTCCACTTCTTTGCTACCTCTTCCCTTTGTGCTGCACCTCAACCAAAGGAATAGCATCTTCTACTTCCCAAACTTTGACCATCTCAATCAGTTGCACAGTCACCTAAAATAAATTATCATTTTAAAAATTATTTTTTATTTATTTCAGGCTACAGATTGTCAGCTTATAAACTATTCATTGTAAACATGATTAGCTGGCCACAAAGAATATAAATGCATAGGAAAATTCCTCACGTAACTATCTAAGATTAGAGTATCAAAAGGATCCAAAAAAGGTGATGGGTCACTCCCCCTGTGAAACTTATCAATGTACAGGTACTCAAAAGGCAACACATGCACATGGTCAACTTAGCTAAACAGATCAAAAACATGTCTGGGGTAAAATCATAATCCTGCTTGACCTTTTAATTGTTCTAACAAAAGAACATAATGTAATTTTTCTCTGATGTAAGGGTAGCAGATGACCTTTGAAATAAAAGGTAGGTGTCTCGCAAAAAAAGAAAAAGATCAGGATTATTTTTTTTCTCACAGTATTAAGAATGAAGGTTGTGAGAATTCATAAAATGATTGCCTTGAATCGTTTGCTAATACTCCTAACAGCTACTATAGGAATTGTATAGAGACCAGTGAGGAGAATTTGTATGTTGACATGGGGCTTGAAGGTTAACTTGCAATCTTCAGAAGAAGCTAGTAAACCAGACTTGCACTTGATTTCAGTTATAAAGACTAAAGAGAGTGGAAACTCACTGATTTCCTGATAGGATCTGACTGAAGAACATTTGCCGCTTTGCCATTCAAGTAAATAACATTGCTATTACACAGCTTCTTGAGGTTTGGATTCTGATGAGGAAAAGTAACTCGTGTGAGCAACTCACAAGATCACACAGCCACAACAAGTACACAGAGAATGAAGAAAAACTTGAAATGAACATGAAATGTTAAATTCTTACCTTTTTCTGTGCCAGGTGGCACAGGGAGGGATCAGCATTTCTTTCATCCCTTCATTTCTGATTTCGGGGGGATCACAGATCTCTCAGTCCTATTCAGATCTCCATGGAGGAAAAGTCACAATAACCAAATTGTCAGATTTTGAGAGCACCTTAGCTTTGGCCCAAACACCAAGCCGACCAACAGCTTCAACTGAAGCACCGACAGCAAACTCCATCATTTATCAATGCTCACAGACTACATAACGTGACGAGCAAGAGTGTTTACAAATTGAGAATGAGTGCATGACTATATATATTGTTGTAGGTTGTGTATGAATTTGCATAAGAATGTTCCAACTGAATACGTAAACCCAAAAAAATATTTTTTTGTCGTTAATAGCATCTGATTGTTAAGCTTTCATAAACAAATACAATGAAAATCTTAGCGATTGTTGGGAAAATAACACTTTAAAAAGTTTAGGTTTTTACACTTTCAAATCGACCTTCACTTTACGAATGAGAGCAATAATAATACTTCAGCCGTGACCGACGACATGTCACCGCAGCTTTCAACACTAGTGGCAAACTATGTCGCCATTCACCGAAAAAAGCTTTCTCTGGCAAAACTAAACAAAAAATTTTCGCTTAAACGCGTATTTTTTAGAGTGTTTAACACATCTGAATAATAAACTGGTAATACCTGAATCGCTTTTGGAAAGAGATGAAATTAGAGACGACACTTTTTATCGAACACGACGCTTCAAAGAACAAAAGGATACACACTTGAGGGACAGTAATCAAGCCCGATTGAAGAATTCTTTTGAAATAATCGATAGAATCTCTTTGCAGAGTTCACAGGTCCTATTCATGCGCTTGATATAAAAAACTCCGAAGATACTCAGCACTTTCATCAGGGAAAACCCGACTGTAGCTCGGTGTCAAAACACCAGCATGATACCCCACTTGTAAGCAACACTTTTAAACCAGGCAAAAGTTGTAGTGTAGATGTCATGTGACCATAAACTAGCCAATGAATGGGCGTGCTGTAGCAAAAGAAACGCCAGCTATATAACAAAGTATTTTAGTACATTGTCACATTGTGTCCACCTGACAACAATATTGACATCTGACAGCCTTGTTTTTAATAACTACATGTAACTAGCATTCTGTAACTTTCCCAATATTCTAACCTTGATAGCCCTTTTACCTACAGGCCTTGCACTAAAAACCAACATGGCTCCCTATACACATATATTTTCAAATTCAATACCATAATGTGGTAATGCCAAAGTTTCAGTGTAGGTAGGAAGCTAAAAGGTACAAAAGAAACAAGTCAAATATCATTACTTCAGAGAAGGATCTCAACTGTGCAACTTGACAGTAAGACCAATTGAAAACAACACGCAATACTGCAAATTTGTTAACATACCAGGATTTCTGTAGAATAACTGGTGTTGACAGAAATGGCTTTGCAAAGATCTTCAAACAGAGCTTGTGGAATGCTGTCTTTGTACTGTCTTGGCTCATTTTCATAAGCTTGTTCACCAATATAGCTTTTTGCCACAACCATACGGTTCTGTGTGAGAACTCCTGTCTTGTTACAGCAAATGTTTGTGATATTACCCATTGTTTCCAACATATTGACATGTCGCACCAAGGCTCGGTCATGGTACATTGTCTTGACACAGAATGCCAAGGAGGTGGATATCACTAGAGACAGCGCTTCTGGGACAGCAATTATGAGGACAACAACACCGATTATTAGAGATCTGATATATTCATTGATATGACTGGGTTCAAAGGATAGACCCATTGTGGAGAAGGTGTGAACACTAAAGTGGATAATTATGACCAGAATGGAAACAAGTGCTAGAACAATGCTGATGTGACCAAGAGCCACTTGGATCTTGTTTATTTTCCCTTGCAACAATGCAGTATCTTCCTTATGCTGAAATGACACAGATTCCACATTAACATCTTCTTCATTAGGGAAGGTTGCCCTAAATGTAACAATTGAAGGTGTTGTGGGAGATCGAGTGTCCCTCATGTGCGACTGTGTGTGGAGTCCAACTGCAATCACAACCATCCTACCAGACCCATCAACAATGTGGGTGCCAGCAAACACCAAGGGGTCTGTTGCCTTAGGTACCATACTTCTCTGACCTGTTAAAGATGATTCATTCACAAAAAGCTCATTTTGCTGCACAATAACTCCATCAGCTGGGATAAGAGTTCCAATGTTCAACTGGCACAAGTCACCTACAACAATGTCTCTGGCAAGAATCTCAATAACTTTTCCACTTCGGATTACCTTAACTTTACGCTCTCTGTTAATTTTGGAATGCAGGCTACGGAAATCAATTTCTTTCAAGTAGTCACTAAAAGCTATCAACAATATCATGACTACGACAGTACTCATGATTCCAATCCCCTCATACATGGCCACAGCAAAAGACTCACGACCCTCACACTTTTCAGGAAAGACAGCACCCAGAATAACAGAAATTAAAGCCCCGGCAAACAAGATTAATATCACCCAGTCCTTCATAGCACAAAGAAGATAGTTAAAAACGTTTCTAGGCTGATCTAAAGGAATTACGTTTCTTCCAAACACTTCTTGCCTGTGTCTAACACTCTCCTCAAAGCCAATTATTCCTTTGTTCGCCGAAGTGTGAAGTTCATGAATGATGTTTTTAACACCTCCAAATTTCTCTTCAATAACAGCCATAGCTTCACTACCTCGGCCTCCCATGACTTCTAGTAACTTCTCCTTGGGAGTGTTGCTGAAGTCAGGAACAAACCTTGCGTCCAATTCGTCCATCACGATAAAGAAGACTGTGAACGTGTATGGGATACAGAAGTTTCACACCCCTAAAATCAAATGAAGGGCTGTCAATATGTTTGGACTTATCACCTAAAGACAAACTAAATTGGAAAGAAACAATACAAACAAGCTTCAACAACGCCCCGTGGCCGCGTGTTTGTTTAACAAATTAGCATCACGGCCTGAACGGAAAACAACGAAAGTACCACCGCAAAAAAAGATTATGTCAAAATTACCTATAAAATCTGTTTCACCTCCAATCTCTGGGAGTCAAAGAAGAATCTAAATAATATTGCCTCGCAAGACTTGAACAAAATGGACATTTGCTTTGAGCTGGATTTTACATAGTCATAAGATTAGGTAAATGCTAGCTCGATTGGAGTACCGATAAAGGAATCCAACCGACTCACTGATACACAAATTGAGAAATTGAAAGCCTTACCTTTCTTAAAATTAAGTTTCTCCTCTCTTCGTTGAACTGTCAAACAAATTAAGCCAACTCACCAAAAATTCTCTCGCGAATACGGGCTGCCATAACGAGACTTGTTTTTTTTTATGGGATTCGCAGAGAAAACACACCTAAAATCTCGTCACCAGTGCTAACCGTCGCCGCTCGGGGATACCTGCTCCGGAGGTGTCACAGTGATTTGGGTACCCCCGTGTTTTGGGTACCCCCGTGCCAAAATCCCTAGTGTTTTGGGTATCCTCAGTAGGGATACCCAAAACACTGAAAGCGTTAAATACCGCAGACTGGGAAAAGTGAAATCATGAAAAATTCTCCTTAAAAACCAGATATTCTTCTTACGAACAGTTTTCTATGCCCTGAAAGAAGTTTTTTTTTTAGTTTCGGAGATTAATCCCTAATAAATATAAATGAAGTAGACAAGGCTATAAATCTTCGAATATGCAGGGAGCGAGGCAAATAAAGCATTTTAAATTACCGACATATTTTATCTTTTAGGTCAACTTAACCAAATCCACCGAAGACAAAAAGGCAACGCAAACAAGACGAAAGTCATTCCAAACTGCAGGGGATACCCAAACCGCTAGTGATATGGGTATCCGCTTCCAGAGCCTTTGCTAAGACTTGTTATCGTTTCTTTAATTCAGTGTAGCCAAATCTACCGAAGATAAAAAGGCAAATGAAACTTTCAAAGCCTAAAGTCATTCTACTGATTAAAGGGCTAGAAATGCCAAAATGTAGGGGATACCCAATTCCCTAGTGATATGGGTACCCCCTTCTTATATCTTTATTTGTTATCGTTTTCTTTAATTCAGGGTAGCCAAATCGATATGAGATAAAAAGGCAAAGGAAACTTAAAATGAACTAAGTCATTCTACTGAGGAAAGGGTTGGAAATGCCAAAATAAAAGGGATACCCAAATCTCTAGTGATATGTTTATTTGTTAGTGATATGTTTATTTGTTAGTGATATGTTTATTTGTTATCGTTTTCTTTAATTCAGGGTAGCCCAATTGGTACGAGATAAAAAGGCAAAGAAAGAACTAAGTCATTCTACTGAGAAAGAGACTAAGACTACTAAAATGTAGGGGATACCCAAATCCCTAGTGATATGGGATCCCCCCTTTTTTGTTTATTTATTATCGTTTCTTTAACTTAGAGTAACCAAGTCGACCGAAGTTAAACTGAATGCAAAGCAAACTTTCAGACCCTAAAGTCATTCTACCTGAGGAAGAGACTAGAACTCCAAAAATATAGGGGATACCCAAATCCCTAGTGATATGGGTACCCCCTTCTTTTCTGTTTGTTTGTTATCGTTTCTTTAATTCAGGTTAGCCAAATCGACCAACGACTAACGGCAAAAAAAAACTTACAGAGAGCCGTTTTACTGAGGAAAGAACTAGAAACGCCAAAATGTAGGGGATACCAGATCCCTAGTGATATGGGTACCCCCTTCTTATATGTTTGTTTTTAATCGTTTTCATTTAGTTTGAGGTTAGCCAAATCGACCGACGATTAACGGCATAAAAATCTTTACAAAGATATAAGCCATTGTACTGAGGAAAGGACCAGAAATGCCAAAATGTAGGGGATACCCAAATCCCTAGTGATATGAGTACCCCCTTCTTATATGTTTATTTGTTATCGTTTTCTTTAATTCGAGGTAGCCAAATCGATATGAGATAAAAAGGCAAAGGAAACTTAAGAAGAACTAAATCATTCTACTGAAGAAGAGACTAAAAATGCCAAAATGAAGGGGATACCCAAATCCCTAGTGATATGGATACCCCCTTCTTATATGTTTGTTTGTAGTCGTTTTTTTAATTTGAGGGTAGCCAAATCGACCGAAGATTAAACAGCAAAACAAAATTACAAAGTCTAAAGTCGTTCTACTGAGGAAAGGACTAGCAATGCAAAAATGTAGGGGATACCCAAATCCCTAGTGATATAGGTACCCCCTTCTTATATGTTTGTTTGTAATCGTTTTGTGCTTAGTGCTCGTAGAGCTCAAGGCACTATGTTATCGTGCGTACGTGTCCGTAACACTTGCTGTTCGTGTAATATGTCATGAAGTGTCCTCCCCTTAACGTGTTTTTTTAGCGACGTGTAATATGTCATGAAGTGCCCCCTTCACTTTTCGTTCCTAGTGCTCGTAGAGCTCAAGACACCATATTACCGTGCATACGTGTGTGTCCGTAACTCGGGTTTTTCTCGTTTTCTTTCGCCAAGAACTCGAGACCACTTCCGAGCAATGTTCGTTTGATTTTCGTATCCCGAGAAGACATGACTTAGAAGCAACTTTTGCTACGATCGCTCCATGTGCTCACGTTGCGCGTTTGTTCAACGACGTTGGTAAGTTTTGTATGTTTAAGATTTAATTCAACTGCATCGGGGCATTTTCGCGGGAAAAAAAAATTCACACCACAGCGCTCGTCAAAAAACCCGTTTTTCACTATAAACTCATCTCGGCAAATATGTAAATTTATATTCGTTTCAAAGGTTGTTGAAATGACCTTTTTCAAGTAGTTTTTGCTTCTGAAACAAAAATATCCGATTACACAATCACGCTTAAAAGCACGCTATGCAAAGAATGTAATCTGAAACGCTGACTTCGCAGCGATATATATCTTCTCCTTTAATAACATCAAACATTAGCCTCCCATGCAGACGTTGTTAGGCTTGTCACGCGTTCCTCCCCATGAACGTCTGCTCAGCGCACCGGTCACATCCGTTGGTTGGCGGTTAGCCGGAAAGATGGACTTTGACCGACTTTAGCCCAACGCTTCGATCACTTCTCACTTGAGGTACGAGTTGCACCAGAAACTACAGACGTACATAATATTTTAGAAGTACCGGCAACTGATAAGATCCACATTGAGGACCGGTACGTCTTTCCTGAACTAAGCCAAACTATGGGATATACAACACGCAAAACAGTCAACTGATTCGCACGTAAACAGCTACATTTCAATTATGTGGAGCCAGGAGGGACAAAAAGGAGCAATAAACCTATTCATCGAACTCGAAAAACATAAGCTTAACCAAATTGATGGAAGAAACATAAAAATCTCTCTACAGAAACGTGTAGCTTTCTCGAAGGAAAGCTACGGCGTATCCGAAGAAAAAACCGGACGTGGGTAAATATGATATGCGTGATAAGAAGCAACATACGCTCTACTTAAAAATAGTTCTAATGAAACAACCGGGCCCAGCGCCAAAATATTAAATGCAAGTAAGCAATATTTCACGGAAAAATTCTTATTTTCCACATTTTGTCCCTAGAAAGCAAATATCGTGCAATATAAATGAACCTAAACAGCACATGGCTAACAGCCTGGCAAACAACAGAGATGGCAATATTAACAGAACAGCGGATTGGTTCCTTTGAAACAAAGGCTAACCGCCAATGGTGGCCTGTACGTTGACCAGACGTTCGTGGGGAGGAACGCGTGACAAGCCTAAGAACGTCTGCGTAGGAGGCTAATCAAACATCGGCAAAAGTAAAATCTATTCTTCATCGTGTTAAAATATCAGCGAAATCGAACAAAACCAGCACTAATCAGAATTTTTTTGTCACCCATCTGTCAACACTTGCGAGCAACCGAAGTTCTTGTTCAATTATGAATTGTTACACCTGATGCTTATTTCACGATAAAGTTTCTTGTTGTTGTTGTATCATGTAGTCATTGCAGATGATACTAGCTTTCATATCACTAGGCACATGTAGTCATAGAGGCGACTGCCTATTTTTTTAATTTCTCAAGCATGTTAAGGCATGGCTCACTGCCTAATTTGCATAAAATCTGAAAACAGCCATAACGTTTCAATGATTCACCAAAACGCCTTCAAACTTGGCCACAATATAACACATAACGACGTCAACTCACTTATGACTTTAATGGTTGATAAGATGGGTCACGTGACCTGTTATGAATGTTTAATTGGATTAAGGAGAAATTGAGAATGGGGTGGCGAGATGCCATATACCCGATATAAAATGATATGCTATGACAGTTGTCTTGTTGCCCCTTATATGGTTCTGGCCGAAATGGTTGACAGTGATGTAACGTTTTAGAGATAAATAGTAAAGCAGGTCACGTGACATATTTTGTCTCTTAATATCTTGTCAAGAGAATAACAATTCTCACCATTCTGGCCATGGATGTCTACTGTCAATGAAGGCAAAGAATAACAGATATCTTATACTTTGTTCAAGTTAACCATTCCCACCCCATTTGAGGTTTTACTATTGTCAAAATTATGACGTCATTAGACACGTGACTACCATAAAAATATCTTAAGCGATTCAAGGACTAGAAATCCTTATTGATATTTATTTTTGGTCTTCCTGGGGCTAAAAGCAGCGTTGTTTCTATAGGAAAAAGGTTTCAACTTTGCAGGGCGTCTTACCAAAGAAGCAGGCCACGCCTAAGATGCTTGAGTTTGAGGGTAGCCAAATCGGCCAAAAATTAAACTGGAAAACAAAATTGCAAAGCCTAAAGTCATTCTACTGACGAAAGGAATAGAAATGCCAAAATGTAGGGGCTACCCAAATCCCTAGTGATATGGGTACCCCCTTCTTATATGTTTGTTTGTAATCGTTTTTTTTTTTAATTTGAGGGTAGCCAAATCGGCCAAGGATTAAACGGCAAAACAAAATTACAAAGCCTTAAGTCATTCTACTGACGAAATGAATAGAAATGCGAAAATGTAGGGGATACCCAAATCCCTAGTGATATGGGTACCCCCTTCTTATATGTTTGTTTGTAATCGTTTTGTTTTAATTTCAGGTTAGCCAAATCGACCGAATATTAAACGACAAAATGGAATTACAAAGCCTAAAGTCATTCTACTGCGGAAAGGACTAGAAAACGATCCCTTTGTCTTCTGAGAATTTAGTAATCTTTTTCATAATTCAGCCTTAAACGATTTCAAAGACTTATTTCTTTTTAGTGTTCAAGGCAAATTGTTCCAGTCCTTTACCGTCCTTTCGACAGAGGTGCGTCCACCCTTCGAGATGTTTTTGTGGAGCGGGCACAATAAATTTAAATTACAGTTTCTCGTGGTTTTTGGGTGAGCATCCGGAGTTTTTTCTAAGAGATGCGTTTAAATAGTTGGGCAGAGAACCATTTATCCGTTTATAGGCCAGTTCACATCGCTTTATATACGCATCATTATAAAAGGGGATCCAGCAATATCTTCGCATACATATTCACCTTTCGACGTTTCTATTTAGTGCTTGTAAAGGACTTCGGCTTGATTTACAAATCAGCTTTATGGCGTATAGGAGAGTGAAAGATTTGGTATTTCTAAATCTCCATTGAATAAATACTGGTATCCTGGAGCTGACGTGTTCCTGAGGAATCCCATTTGACATAGTTCTCGTAGTTTTGAGATGCGCCCTACGAGAATATAGTACTCATAAAAGGCCTATAGGGAAATAACCAGCCGTTATGTAGACCAATAATATACAAAAAGAGGAAAATATCATCCGTAAGTCAATGTTGAAACTGAACTTTACAAAGTTAGGTAAAGTACAACTCGAAAGAAATGGCATGAAGTAATGATATCCTAAGTTAACTTATCATACCCATATCACCCGTGACATGTCATGGGCCAGGATGGGAAATTCCTAGTTTCACAATTGTACTATGGAATCTTGTGTCCTCTGCAGTATAGAGACAGTCGCACTTGCTATTAGATTGCAGTCTTTGCAAACCCACAGTCAATATCTAGTTCATAGAGTTGGTGAAGAAAATCACTTTTTAAACCGGCGCAGTATTTCACCGGTTACGTAACTCATACGGTGGGCGATCGTTTTCACTGTTGGGCCAGCAACTGCATTTCTGTCCCATCTCAGGTGTTTTGGGAAGCGACGAGCTAATTGTTCTTCCAAGGCACTTGATAAGGCTTCTGAGGCTTCTGAGGCTTCTAGTCGTGTATTTAAGCTTTGTCTAAAGTTTGCCACCTCTTGAGTTTCGCCTTCGTTATCTGTGGTAAGCTCACGGAAAGCTAAATAGCCTCTTTTCCGCCTCGTCCCAAGTCTGCGAGCACTACTTCTTCGCTCATTTCATAAGCTTTCTTGATAATTGTTTTAAGAATGCCCTGTTTTTCTACCTCTACGATCATTTCCTTGGCTTCCTTCTACGCTGCTTTATCTTCAGATTCACTGTTTTAGAACAAAAACTGAGTAAACAAAAGTATAATAAGTGTATAATAAGGCTCATACACGTTGGAAAACCTTTCACTGCGTTAGACAAACGGACAGACGGACGGAATAACAGAAGGACGGACGAATGTATGCACAGTGCACCATGATACTAGCTTACCCCAGTTTTTGCTGCTTTGGTTTCAGATGGTTCGCCATGCATTAACCATTCCGACGACTTGTATTTTCTCTGTTAAAACCAAGAACAAAAATTGCCAGAAATTAAAGCACTATAAAGCCAAACTGAAGTGCAAAAAATGCAAGGTCGAAAGAAAGAACACTGACCTTAATCTTGGATCTGCGTCGTAACCTCATTCCTTCTTCTTCTTTTTCTTCTTTCCTCACCAAAGGACTGACAGCTTCTTTGACCGGGTTCGGCTTTTTCTCCACCGTACCACATGAGTCAGGATCCCTCGTTTCTTCAATTTGAGTGTCTTGGTCTTGGTTGCTCGAAAAACAATATTATTTTTCTGTCAAAAAAATAAAACTGCTGAGAGCAAGTAAAGCGTGTGAAATGAGATATTAACTATCATTTGTTAGGGGCAATATTTTTCCCTACCGGTAAAGATCGATGATCTCATCACATTTTAGAATGTTACGTATTATCAGGCTCCTCAGCGTTGACGGGCTTATCTGAACGAAATGCAAGAGATTCATGATTCGTCAGTCACACCATATCCCGTGCCATGTTTCTGATCAAACTCGACAGGACACGAGGGTAACCATTTGGTTCTGTTAGCATAACTTCTTGACCAATCAATAAAATATAAAACAAAATTTTCATGCGCAAGCTGCCAGAAAATACGAAGTTGAAACCATATTTTCTATAGCGCGTTTTTCCTATCAAAATTCAATTTATTAGTCGTTTTTACATACGACCTCCGTTTTTCAAATTCAATGCTCATTTTATTCAACATTGTAATTCGTTTTTCAATTTCAACGTTCGTTTTATTTAACCTTGACAGTCGTTTTCTAAGTTCAACATTTGTTTTATTCAAGCGCAACGTTCGTTATTTAAGCTTGACATTCGTTATTTTAAAGCGCGACGTTCGTGTATTGACGTCGACTTACACATTTTTACTCAAGCGTGACATTTGTTTTCAGTTTGTTATTCGTTTTTCACTCAACATCATTTGTTTTAAAAAACAAATGACAAAATCGGAGGTGCGGGATTGCGGAAAATTAATTCAGTTTTCAAAAGAACGAGGCATCATACAATGAGCTCTTTTGTTTTTTAATGAGGTGCAAATGAGATGCAAGGTGTTTTTCTGCAATCCCGCACCTTAGAGCAAAATCGTCAAGCTTGAATAAAACGAATTTCGAGCTTAAATAACGAACGTTGCGCTTGAATAAAACGAATGCTGAACTTAGAAAACGACTGTCAAGGTTAAATAAAACGAATGTTGAAGTTGAAAAACAAATGTCATGGTTGAATGAAAGGAGTACCGAATTTGGAAAACGAAGGTTGTACGTAAAAATGGCTAATAAATTGAATTTTGATCGGAAAAACGCGTCATACACATGGGGAGCTCCTGTGAATTGCTTCTATTTTACTGAGGATGTTGGCAACATGAATCAGCATGGTCTACCTGATGTTATCAAAGAATGCCCGTTCATTGTCATTTCCTCCTCGTGAATCATAGAACACAACAGTCTTTGTTTCGTACATAATTATCCACGGGAAAGAAAAAAAAGGATTACATTTATCACCAGTGAACATGCATTGTTATAGTTAATATAGTAATTTAGACTGTCATCTCAATCAGATTGGTTCTTACGTATGATCTATCGTAGGATAGACATATGGATTATGTCATTGACATATTTTGCTCCTTTACAATATATCAGTTAGACTCAATCTTGGCATGCCTTTGTTCAGTCGGTCATATCACAGAAACAACAGAAGACTTCAAAGTGTTGTATGAAAATTATTGACCCTCGCTTTACGGTTTATATGACACTTTTTTGTTCGTACCACATGTTGGATTCATCTGCGGTATGATATATAACTGAACCAGGAGCCCATCACCCGGAGCCTCCATCTCCCATAAAAACCCTATGAGACAACCGTTACGCGTATCTTAGATTCGCGCGCACTATATGCTTTACAGTACAGTATAACAGATTATATAATAACCTAAGTTATTCTCGCATTTTGATTGGCTCTCGCCTATGATCTATTAGAGGACAGATGCACGATTGACGTCATCATTACAAAGTTTTCCCCTCTGCCGTTTTAAAATGGCGGAAAGTTTTGAGAATTAGGATAATATTTTACGTGACTGGGCAAAAGACAAGGTACAAAAAAGTCTTGCCGATGCATTGAACAGTTTCGAGAAGCCAGAAAACGAAAGATAAAGTGGTTTATTTTAGAAAATGATACAGAAAGAATTTTCTAGCAGCCTCGATCGGCAGTCGAGCGAGACTAAACCACGCACAAACTTGGTCCTGGTAAGCCGAGAACCATTGCTTTATCTCGAATGTAACAAACCCAATAAACAAAATGTTTCTGAGATTAATTTATTTAAAAAATTCAACTTTTCCCGGTGTCAAAACAACTGGTGACACACTGATTAATGTCAGGAATAAAACATCACTTTTTAAAATCGGTAAAATAAAATACATAACCTTGCTTTCCGATGCGAATGTTCCTGTCCGTTTCAGGGCACAGCAGCGAGCTAAGTATAGCTAACCACAGATCACGGTCAACAGTATTGCAGCTAAAATGTGTCTCCGACACTATATCAAGCTGACTTTGAGAATCACCAACCACAGAAGACAAAAATCTCCACCGTCATTTTCGCTCCTTTCATTCAAAACTCGATTCAAATGGCCTCTAGGTCGACCGCAACCACAAGTTTTCCGAGGGTATTTTTTCAACTCCTGTAATTTTCAAGGCAACGTCCTAGCTTTTCGGCTCACAGGGCTACTCCGATGACAAAAACTCACTTGAATTTCCAGCATTTTCTTCAAGGTTTGTAGATTTTGCAGTTCAATGCTGCTTTCGCTGTAAGTTTCATTCCACGAGAAGCGACGTTCGAGTCAGGCTTGACAGTGGTGTGATTTTTCTCGACCAATCACAATTCTTTGCTGCGCAAAGCAACCAATGAAACTGCTTCATTTTGAATGTATAGATCACGTCAAATGGCTTTTTTTCGTGCAAAGGCGGGATAAAGGCGGGGCAAAAGGCCGGCTTTCGCGTTATGTTGAATTATTTTGAAACAAAAAAGGCTTTTCGTTATTATATAAAACAAATAGATTCCATGTTGCCGTGGGTCTGATTCAGTAATAGATCACAGAAGACGTCAAAATGTGGTAAGAACATCAGTGACACACTCGGCTACGCCTCGTGTGCCACTTTTTTGTTCTTACCACATTTTGACGTCATCTGTGATCTATTACTGAACAGACGCACGGCAACATGGAATCTATTTGTTAAATACAACACAGCACATCACAAATCAACACAACACAACACAATACAAAGCACTATACAGTATGCTTTCTCGGGAATTTAAGCCAGCTTTGGGTGAAGACTGTTCTAAAAATAGTAAGATACGCGCAAAGGTTGACTCAAGGATATATGGGAGATGGAGGCTCCAGGTGATGGGCTCCTGACTGAACAGAAGCATGGCGATATTTGGATATGGTACCCAGTTCATGTTGTTCGTGCGATGCGTGGACATCCCGAGCGACTTTCTCGAAACTAACTGAGATGAAATGGCGGGAACGTCATTTTGTATGTTTTGATTTCGTTTCATAGCAGAGATGTTCTCTGCACTCTCAGCTGTGTTTTTGTTCGGCCTTGCTTTCGTTAGGGACTGGTCAAAAAGTACAGGGGGGTGGGCCGGAGCATTTCAAAATGTGGGGGTCAGAAAACACATGGCCCACCCCTTCCATTTGGCACAAAACGGAGTGACCCACCCCTAAAAGAAGGTTGAAAATCACATGACCCACCCCCCCATAAGACATAACATTTTTGTTTGCATAATCCGACAAAATGACTTTTTGTGCATGAAAATGTGGTATTATTCACGTTTTAGATAAATTTCGTAACAATAATACAAAATCAACGAAAAATAACATTGTTTTCCATTACCCTTGCAAATTTAAGTCATGACTGTAAACGGCTGTAGTGAGTCCTGGGAGTAATATAGCCAGACAACTCCCAGATCTTTGAGCATGTGTTCGGTACCCTCGGGGACAAGTAGTATGTAGACACAATATCATAGCAACTCTTCGGCCTTCGTAGCTTAATTAAAAATATATCACCACTGTTTGCGTTATATTTTTAATGATGTAGACACAAGTTGGCCGTTTGGTGTTCTTGAATACCAGTATGTCAACCGAGTGCAGTATTTTAAATATTTCTGCCCTGCGACTCCTTGCACAATCCGTTAGCTTTTGTGCAGATTTTACAATACATAAATTGTCATCTCTATTGTACACCAGCCAAGGGTCCTTTTTCAAATATGGCTCAAAATATTTTTGTCCTTTGTAACAAACAATAAAAGCAAGTGACATACTCGAACACCAACCCACGGTCTGCCAATTGCCTTACGCACAGTGTGAAGCTGGGGCTTTAATAAAGGGGTGCTTTGCATCCGTCTTGGCAGTAAAGGGCAGACTACATAGGGCTCTTAGTCCTATTTCTGCCAGTCGGCTATGCCATACTAATGAGGCCTAACAAGGCAAAAACAGCTGTCCATCGCTGCCACTGCCTGGGTGATATGGCTGTGCACATGCCAGGCTGTGGATTAGTGTTTGAGTATGTCACTTGCTTTAATTGTTTGAAAGGAGTTACCTTTGTTGTCGATCAGTGTCAAATGTGTGCCAATTTCCCCCCCTCCCAAAAAAAAAAACAGGATGACGCACCCCAAAGGGGGAGCTGAAAATTGAACGACCCACCCCTTACCAAGGGTTCAAAAACTGATGACCCACCCCCTCCCTGCTCCGGCCCACCCCCCCCCCCCCCACAATACTTTTTGACCAGTCCCTTAGCTTTGTACTCCTTTGGCTGTTCGTTATTTGGCCTTTTATTACCTTTTAGGCAACGAGTACAATAGCTGTGTAAGCGTATACGAGTTTGTAAGAAGAAATTTCCCTTTAGATTAATCTGGCGTTCTTGTTCCGCCGCTATGGCACTCTGCGTCGCATTGATTTCTTCCGCTGGAACTGGGTCATTGATGATCTTTTTCGATAGACTATAGTCACGTTTTCTGACGTCGTGAATTTCTTTCCACCTGCACATGAGTTCATATCTGCAATCTCCATCAGGTCGCATACTTTTGATCACGTACAGGTTAGCCAAGAACCGCATGAGAGATTCTTCATCTTGGGCTTGTTTTTCGGCAGCCCTCATGCTGCTGACAAAAGACACTGGGTTTTCCCTCTCATTTGAGCTTAACTTAAGATATAAAAAAGAAAATGGAACATTGGTTGTTAAACGTTGAAAACAAACACGTCAGGTAATAATTTTCCAGCAAGTTTTAAATAACTGAAGTTATGCTAAAATTGTTTGGTACATTTAATCAGTCGTCACCTTTGTCTTCTTCGATGTCGTACTGGATGCAGGTGATGCAGGTGATGCAGGTGATGCGGGTGATGCAGGTGATGCAGGTGATGCAGGTGATGCAGGTGATGCGGGTGATGTAGTTGAGGGTGTTGGCTGAGGACCACGTGGCTTTTGTTGTGGTTGATGAGAGGCTGAGGGATGGAAAGGAGGAGGGATATCACTCACACTTTGCCCCCCTGATTTCACCGTATTGGTAAAATTTGATGGAGGCTCTGTCTCCGGCTGAGCCACAGTGGGAGAACGTACAGGAATTTGGTTTCTAGGTTTGGAACTGGAGGAGTACGAAAAGGAAACTTGGTTTTCGCTTTAGCTACGGGTGGAGTTTGCGCGTTTGGCATAGATGAAGACTGACTATGGAAACTCGCACATGCTGATCCATTGTTATCGTGTGGTCTGTATGGTTTGATATGCTTGATTGACACCTGTTTTGCTAGCTTCTTCCCGAACCCATTTTCAAGTCGGTAGATACCTTTATCGCCATTTATGTCGCAAATTTTGTATGGTCCAAGCCATTGGTCTTCGTATTTGTGTCCTGCTTTTGTCATCTGAAGCATGTTTCGTTGGAGGACAACATCGCCAACTGCTGCTTTTGCTTTTCTCGCGCCTTGTGGGGAAAAAGGGTGTCCCTTAACGTTGCCATCTCTTCAAGGCGTTCTCTTAATGTTTCCTCACTGTTGAGATCTTGCATGACTTGTGATAAGGTTTCGGCGTCTGTGATGGGTTGCTCAAGTTTCTTAATCTCAAATGGAAGTCTAGGGTTTCTTCCAAACATCAAAAAGAAAGGACTGTATTTCGTAGTGGTTGACTCATTGGCATTTATTGTGAACATTGTCCCTTCTATGTAGTCATCCCACGAATCTTCTATCTCCTCCATGAGTTTGGCAAGAGTTCTGAAAAATAAGGAAGAGTATACAGTGAGTGCTCGAAAAGTAACAAGACTTATTTAAGAAAAAAGTCACGAGACTTAAGGAGACCTTTATTTTCTTATTATTTACTTTATCCGACAGGATTAACCACAAGGCTGCCAATCAAGTTCTAGATCTTTCATCTTGACCATTCGCTTCCGGATGGTAGGCGAAGTGACTGTCTGACACCTACAATAGTAAGGGAAAATGGTATTCCATTGTCGTATAAGCTATCTTACCATAATTAAAGTGGCACTATGATCAAGATTTTACCCCTTAATTTTTTTTAGGTGTATCTCATAGAATTCCATGAAGGGATAAAAACACGGTTTACTGTTTTCAAATATCTGCATTAGTTCTAAAGATATTTAACTTTAAAAATTATGTAAAATATACAAATAAGGTGACTGGTGACCTCATAATCTCAACCTATAGGTTAATATTGTAGCGACATGTGTCGCATACGAGTTACCCTGGTCCCAGAGCTTTTTCTTGCCTCTTCGCGGCTCTGGTTCTTTCATCTCATGCAGAGGAAAATCAAGAAAAACCTCTGGGACCGGGATACTTACGAGTCGATTTTTTACATCTAATTGGAATCCTGGAGATTTTCCTGTATGTAGATTGGGTTACAAAAAATTGATTCACGTACACGATTACTGAGTAGATGTTTGAATTTTAAAGAAAGTTGTTGGGAAGCCTGACAAATTGTAGGGGAATGATCTGTGATGGACTAGGATCCCGTCCAGGGGAAGTAAAAATAGTTCTATCCGCTTCATGCTACAAAAACAAAAAACGGGGATAACCTCAAGCTGCTATGAGCCCGTCGGCTCCAAGACTTCACTTTTTAGATAATAGGAGGACAGGACAGATCTCTATTGTCAGAACCTATATCCTCGTTGGAGCAAATTTCACGATTTAGAATACTCTAAATCAGTACAGGACCCAGTTGGTCAAAAAATGGAAAGAGAGGTAATTGTTCAAATGATAAATCACTATCTAATGGACAGGTGTTGGCAAAACAAACCAGGTTATCTTGTGGATGGGCGCGCGGCGGTATCCTTTCTTGAGCAGTGGTTGGTGATCGCACTTCTTTCATTTAAGTGGTATCTTTTAGGATTCTAATGAAGCTCAAGCAACTTCCAGGCTCCCTTAGGAAGTAAATTTATATCTTCTGACGAGTATTGCTTGCCTTTTCATAGGGGTGTTCCCGACTCTGCCGGATTTCTAAATGTCTAACACGAAGTGAAGGAGTGAAGGGGTGATACAACTTAGATCAAAGTGGCTGTTAGCCACTGAACTTGGAAAATACATTATGAAAAGGTGTTATGAGGCATTTGCTCGTTAACAAAGTACTTGTGATGTGAGTGCAGTCGAGGTTTCGAGCAAGCGCATAAAACCTTTATTCATTCAGGGTTGTGTTGTCATTTGTAAAAATAGAAAAAAAAAGTTCAAGGTTAACAAACTGTTACTGAGACCTGCTTACACGTTTTCATTACATGTATTTGTATACATGTTTTCTCTGTGCTGCAGTCAAAAACGGCAAGAAAATGTTTTTGGTCAAAACTGAGGTTTAACACTTTCAAATACTTGTAAGTAATGCACAAGTTGATACATGCTGGGGATGTGTCGAGAACGAAGACCCAAAAACGAAGACCGAAGACCTAAGACCCACTGGTCTAAAACGAAGACCCCCTGGTCTAAAACGAAGACCCACTGGTCTAAAACGAAGACCCCCTGGTCTAAAACCAAGACCCACTAGTCTAAAACGAAGACCCTGTTGTCTAAAACGAAGACCTTCTAAAATTGCTCTCGTTTCTGTATCGCATAAATTAAAATGTCATCTGAGCGCACGACACTTGACAGTTACTAGTTAGGGACCTTTAGATCGCAGGACGAGGACGACTACGAGTTTTCTGTTCTGAGCTCGCGCACTTCGAAAAATGTCGGCCTCCAAACTCTATGCGCATGCTCAGTACGGAAAACTCGTACTCGTAGTCGTCCTCGTCTTCTCCGATCTAAAAGTCCCTATAAATTTATCTTGGTCGATACAACACGTGTCAAATAGCGTAATGCAATTGAACTCCAACAGTAAAGAGAAATAAATACGCTACAGTGACGATTTCAGTATATTTTGTCGTCACCAATACTCTATATATTTTTCAAATGCATATAAGAAAATTACCATGAGGTGCTTCATTACGTATACTTTGCTTTACTGTCCTTGTCACGTAAAGCCGCAAACGTGACGGTGACAAAGATAAAGCCCGGGGGGGTTTCCCTTATATGGGCTATACAGGTATGTACGACCCCAAAGGGTATGGTTTTTCAGCCGTTTTGGTCATAAATAGGGTATCGATTTTAGCCAATTTTGGCCATTTTGGTCATAAATGGGGTATGGCTTTTGCACTCTAGTCTTGATATGTGCATGTTTCTAAGAAGAAGTCACTTTTTCATCATTATCGAAAAGAAAATCAGCAAAAACCCTTCACATTTATGTTTACGGTCTGGTCGAAACTAAGGAACTAATTGTAACGCAGCTCTGAAACAGGGTTTTGATTTAAGGGTCATGTCATAAATATGGTAGGGAATATTGCAGATTTTGGTAAGAACTAGGGCAAGGGTTTTGGGAAGTGGGCCGCACACCCCCACCCAATTTTTCTGGGAGTACCTCCCCCGGGGAGATAAAGTAGCTGTCAAGTTTGTCGCGCGCTCAGAAATTAACAATTCCGTAGCGCAAATTTCTGCGCTACGGAAATACCTAGTATAATAGCATGGTCTTTCCCCCAGGAAAAAGAGGTTTTAGACCAGTGGGTTTTCGTTTTAGACCCTTGGTTCTTCGTTTTCGTCTTTCTCAACGCAGGGATGCATTTGAGAGCGATAATGTAATCAAATTCTTGCGAAGTAATGAAGCACCTCATGGTAATTTTCTCATATGCATTTGAAAAATAGCGTATAAGTGACGATTAAATATACTGAAATCGTCACTGTAGGGTATTTACTTCTCTTTACTGTTGGAGTTCAATTGCGTGACGCAATTTGACACGTGTTGTACCGAAGGAGATAAAGAAACTATTAAGTTTGTCGCACACCAAGATGACATTTTAATTTATGCGATACAGAAACGAGAGCAATTTTAAAAGCATTAAGTCTTTCTCCGAAGAAAAAGGCGGTTTTAGACCAGTGGGTCTTCGTTTTAGACCAGAAGGTCTTAGTTTTAGACCAGAGGGTCTTCGTTTTAGACCAATGGATCTTCGTTTTAGACCAGGGGGTCTTCATTTTAGACCAGGGGGTCTTCGTTTTACACCAGGGGGTCTTCGTTTTAGACCAGGGGGTCTTCGTTTTAGACCAG
>CM042754.1:9990506-10023624 GCA_022496165.2 Catalaphyllia jardinei
GTCTTCGTTTTACACCAGGGGGTCTTCGTTTTACACCAGTGGGTCTTAGGTCTTCAGTCTTCGTTTTTGGGTCTTGGTTTTCGACACATCCTACATGCTGGATCGTCACGCGAGAGGTTAAAGCCAAATCTGACATTTTAGATAAAAATCTGACATTTTAAATAAAATGATATTTGCTGGTTTACAGGGAATAAACAAAGACATTGTGAATTACATATATTAATGTCATTTTTTATTTTTATTTATTTTAACGCGACAGTCAATTGACTGTTGATTATCTTACTGGTATTATAGTTTTTCTTACTCATTGTAAATAATTCTTAAGCTTGTTAACATTATTATTTGTATTGTTGTAGATATACTTAAATTTGTAGGTCCACATCAGCTTTTTAGCTGCCTTCTTGTACTGACCTACATGACAAATAAAGTATGTATGTATGTATGTATGTGTGTATGTGTGTGTGTGTGGTGTGTGCGGGTGTGTGTATGTATGTATGTAAATCCCATTTGTGTATGCATGCTTTTCATGTTTTGTTTTCTTCTTCGCTGCTTTCTCTTTTTCTGCCAAAAGTAAAACATTTACGGAAAGGTTGTGTTTGTGTTTGTGTTTCTTGGATTAAAAGAAAAGGCAAAATCATTCTTTTTAACCCATGCGCAACATAGCACGGCATGAAATAATTGAGATATTACTTATCCAAAAGAATGCTATACGTCAGCGTTAAAAAAGGCATTACATTACTGAAAATAAATGTTTTACCTTCAATATTTTAAATAAATCTTTCTTCCTTCCTCAGCGTGAAATAAAATGATTTCAGAATTGTAAACTCTTCCAGGAAACTCATTGCATCAGTGTGGCCCCGAATAAAGTGAAACGTGATGACTAATTAAAGTACATCAAAAACTACGCAAACTTCAAAACAGGAGAAACAACAAACAGTATTGTCATTGTTTCTCCTTGAAATAAACACCTTGTAATCTTTAAGGACACTACTGTGTCTGAGCGCTAAGTACTTTACCGGAAATTCATTGTTGTTTTAATTAAAGGGACTATGTCACATCCAGCGCATGCGCGTGACGAAAAGAAACTCTTTGAAAGCGTTAGGCAAACTATTTCAAGACCATTGGAGAGTTAGGGTAAACCTTTCGATCTGTTTATATCGCGTCCATCCTTGCGAAGTTTGAGGAACTTTTTATCACAAAACTATCTTTGATTTATTGTAGAGCCTGTTCGTAACATCATTTCCTCATAGTTCGGGTTTTTGTAGCGTTATTATAGCCTACATGTGTAGTCATGTCAGGCTGACTTTGACACAAGAATTATAAAATAGAGCTGATTAAAATAGCTTGCAGCTGTCCAGAAATTATTGAGTCACAACGAAGTTATACAAACAAACTGATGCTTGCTGCCTTCCGCCATTTTAATTCTCCCAGTAACTTTTGCGCCGTTATCTAGTTTCCATGCTTCGAAGAGCGGGACACCTCGCGAGTTTCCCTTCTTTTCGCCCGTACCGCGAAACATTCGAGCTGACCATATACTATCTAATTTCTTTACTTTACCTCGAATTGTGTCGCCGGGACGATTCTTATTTCCACAATACAAGCAGGTAGTCAGTTAATTTATTTATTAAGTTTACTCCATAAATTAAATTAAATTACATATGAATAAGTAAATAAGTAAATAATTAACAAATTAATATTGTATGGAGAGGGGAACATCCAAAAAGCGCCCTTGACACCATGCGAGGGATGCTCCGCAGTAATTACAATATAAATATCTATAATATAAAAGTTAAATATAAAAGTTAATAGAAACAAGGTGGACTGTCTCTGTGGGTGTAGACTTCAAAGATTGCAGGCCAGCATGGTAATCTAACCCACGAGGGAAAAGCACGTGAGTGAGCGTGGGTGGTGTTCTCGTGAATGTTCTCGTGTGGTTTTCGTGTGTACTTCAGTCACGGGATAAACTAAGTCACGTGCTCAAATGTTGGACCGGCGGCCACGTTTGCTGCTGAAAGTTTTTCTCGATATAGGAGAGGTTCATTCGTCTATGTTGAACATCAAACTTATGGCGTTCCAACTTCGCCAAAATTCAAACTTTGCCCTTCATTCACGCATACCATCATTCACTGATAACATTCAAATATTCTGTTGAAACATACAAATCTTGACTTACAACATTCAAGTCAGGAGTTTAAAATCCACTCACAACATTCAAACATAGCTCCGAACATTCAATCAATCCAGTGAAACATTCAAAGCAGGCATGCAAAATTTACTTACAACATTTGGACATGCATGTACTTTAAACATGCGGTTATTCAATTAAAACTCTCATTTTGGACATTCGACTTTCAATTCGGCATTCCATTCAAACATTCGATTAGTCAATTGGGACATGCAATACGAATATTCAATGGAAACATTCAATTCGAACATTCGAATCGAATATTCAACATTCTATTTCCAGATTCAATTCAAACTTTCGATACCAACATTCAACCTAAACATTCAATTCGAACATTCAATTCGAACATTCACTGTTCGAACATTCAATTCGAACATGCAATCCGAACATTAAACCCGACCATGCAATCCGAACATTCAATCAAAACAATCAATTCAGTGGTTCCCAGGGTCATCCGACCATCATCCGGGACGTTCGGTACTCGAAAGGCGGGAAAGAAAGAATCCAGATCCCAGAGGTTGCACGTGTGGCTTACGAAATTTTTCAGCGTTTTCGGTGATTTTTTCCAGCGATTTAGATCAGGTAAGATTTCATTTATCCCTATCTATATTTTGCATTTCTGAACTATATTCTTTCTGTTTTGTTATATTTTATTTTTTTGGCTAGGGATCTGCAGATATTTGTACTGTACGATCCACCGGGGGTGATCGATGTTGACATCGCTGATTTTACGCGACTGCTCACCATGGTGCAGAAATAAAAATTTCTGCCACATCACACATGTAGTATGTTCCCAAACGAAAAAGCTACATTCCTGACCTCATAACCACTCACTTAGTGAATTTTCAATTTAATTTTCTGCCGTGAAAGTAAACACGATTGCATAATTTTAGCGACCAAAATTGATCGATAAAATCATATTTGGTATCGTTTGGGAACATACTACATGTGTGATGTGGCAGAAATTTTTATTTCTGCGCCATGGTGAGCAGTTGCGTAAAATCAGCAATGTCAACATCAATCACCCCCGGTGGATCGTACAGTACAAATATCTGCAGATCACTAGCCAAAAAATAAAATATAACAAAACAGAAAGAATATAGTTCAGGCATGCAAACTATAGATAGGGATAAATGAAATCTTACCTGATCTAAATCGCTGGAAAAAATCACCGAAAACGCTGAAAAATTTCGTAAACCACACGCGCAACCTCTGGGATCTGGATTCTTTCTTTCCCGCCTTTCGAGTACCGAACGTCCCGGATGACGGTCGGATGACCCTGGGAACCACTGAATTGATTGTTTTGATTGAATGTTCGAATTGAATGTTCGGATTGCATGGTCGGGTTTAATGTTCGGATTGCATGTTCGAATTGAATGTTCGAACAGTGAATGTTCGAATTGAACATTCGAATTGAATGTTCGTATTGAATGTTCGAATTGAATGTTCGAAGCCAACGTTCTAATTGAATGTTTAGGTTGAATGTTGGTATCGAAAGTTTGAATTGAATCTGGAAATAGAATGTTGAATATTCGATTCGAATGTTCGAATTGAATGTTTCCATTGAATATTCGTATTACATGTCCCAATTGACTAATCGAATGTTTGAATGGAATGCCGAATTGAAAGTCGAATGTCCGAAATGAGAGTTTGAATTGAATAACCGCATGTTTAAAGTACATGTCTAAATGTTGTAAGTAAATTTTGCATGCCTGCTTTGAATGTTTCACTCGATTGATTGAATGTTCGGAGCTATGTTTAAATGTTGTGAGTGGATTTTAAACTCCTGACTTGAATGTTGTAAGTCAAGATTTGTATGTTTCAACAGAATATTTGAATGTTATCAGTGAATGATGGTATGCGTGAATGAAGGGCAAAGTTTGAATTTTGGCGGTGTTGGAACGCCATACAAACGATATATACGGAAAAACTGTTAAAGCCTTATGTAAGATAAATGTTTATGCCTTTAGTAGGTTCGTTGAGTTGCAAAGTTCGAACGTGTACAGTTGGCCGAATACTGTGGTGGAAGCTTGTAGTGCAGGTTTATGCTGGAGAAATAGCCCACTTTTGTCACTCTTTTGCTCTGGGTAAGTAAAGTGTCTAAACTTTAGCTTCAGTTCAGTTCAAATGACTTTGGATTACCACATTTGTACTACTCAATCTAAAAGTCACTGGCAAAAATGTAGCTTTTCTCCAGAATACCTTTCTATTTAATTTTGTTTTTACTTTGATGACCCAGAACTGTAAGTTTGATCTGATTCAGTAATATAAATAAATTATTGCAGCCACAGTCATTTGCTTTTTTTGGCATCAATCATTTTTTTAATTTCCTGGTGATAACACACAGTGTCAACCTTTTGATCAACTCAGTGAAATACAAAACAAAAATTAAGAAGGAGTATACATTGTCACAGAGACATTCCCTAATTCAGTATTGTTTGCAGGAATCAATCATGCTGTTTAACACATGGTGGTTTGACAGGTGCACAGCTGTTATAACATGGGGTTTCCATGTATGTGGAAGCCATTGCCTACCTCATATCAACTCAGTACCCCATTGCAGGGTTTCCCCCCCCCCCCCCAAACCCCCTAGTTTTACATCTGGGAGAGGGGGAAGGGCATTGCGAGAGTACAGTACCTTACCCAAGAACACAATGGGTGATCCCTTTTAGGGGACAAAATAGGACTTCTTAATTATTTGGCTCTCATGCCTCCTCCTCTGATCCTTATGATTGGAGCTGAGTTTAGCTATTGTCCAGCTTAATGTCCTCCTTATGGGTACAATTTAAAAGGGGGGGGGAACCCTTATAACATTGTGTAACCAATATCGACCTAAGTTGACTTTAGTTGACTTAAGGCGACTTAAGGCAACTTAGGCGACTTTACGCGACTTAAGGTCCCAGAGTAGGCCTAACAAACCTTCCTGTACTTCCCAAATAAGGTGGCAACATATCCAGAACTTCCCAGGACTTCCATTGAGCTCACGCAATTTAAGCGAGTTAGGAGGGAAAACTCGAAAAGCGATAACACCTCCAAATGCTGAAAGGCCAGAGTCACGTTTCGTGCAATGAAACTCGGGCGTTATGTAACAGTAGACGACGGCGGTAACTAGGTCACAGAACGATTGCATAAAGATAAAAATAATAATAAAACTCCTCAAAACGAGAGCTTGGGCCGCCGGTGACCATTTAAGATTTGCAACTCGCCAAGGCTAAAAGCCTATTGGACCAGGATTTAAACCTTGATCGGCTTTTGGCAGTAAAGGCTTACCATATGCATTCCTTTGCTTGGTTCTGCAGGTGGCTGAATTGATTTTGGCAGGATTCTAACCTTGCCAGCCGCGTGAGACTCCACGGTAGCATTTCTTCTCGAGGGTTGATGAAGGAAAACCTCATTTGGATATCTTGTCTCGTTGAGGTAGATTTGTGTTCAATTTCGGCTTTACCACGCTTTGCCTCACGTTCTTTCCCCACGGAAGGACTTTCTTCCATCTTTTTCCCTCTCTTATGCCTAACTGAGCTTTCTTGTTGGGTACAGGACTTCTGGCACAAGTCCTTAAACTCGGAAAATTGATTCAGCCGGATGTGACAATTTCTACAAATCTTTCGAGGAAGACCGTCACTTTCACTCACTCTAAGACCTGTTACATTTACTACAATTCTTAAAAGGTTCTCTCTCTTGGATTTAGCTCCAAAGAGGTCAACCGGATTGTTGGCGAAGCTGGAATTACAACATCTGCAAGCGTATTGTTCACTATGACTTAGAGGCTGAGGCAAAGGCTTTACCGGCGTTTTGTCCTCCATATTAATTTAGGGAGTTTAAACAAAAGATTTAATGAGCAGAACAATGGCTGTGCACGTGCGTTATAATAGTATATTTCTTTGGCGTCTTCTGCCAAAAGACAACGTGAAATAGCCAAATCTTGCGAAGTCTGGAGAACGTGGCCACGACGGCTAATTTTTTAAATTTTTATTTCAAAGTTATCACTGCGTTCCAAATTTAATTTTGCGATAGTTTTGAAAGTGATAAACAAAGCAAATGACCTAAGAGTATCGCAAGATTCGTAGATAAAACCTAAATTGATTTCTTAATCGACGTTCTCCACGGCGTCCCTATCGTCAGTATTTTGTAAACTCGCTATTGGCGCTCGATGCGATTGTACCCAGAGCTTGCACATCCATGGCGCGCGGCTTGGAACTGGAAATCTGGGAACAAAATTCGATTGTTTATCAACCTCCGGTTGAACTGCGCACGCTGTGTTAATGATTAATGAAATGCCGAACTCAAAGAACTCGTCTAACGGATAATGCGGCTTGTGCCCGTCTTTATACTAGAGACGCATATCCAGACGAACTGCAAATGTTTGGCCAAGTTCGTCCAGATGGATGCGTCTCAATTACAAAAACGGCGCAGACGCATTGCTCTTCTGGACGGATGCTTCTTCGAATATAAAAACGGCCTCTTTCATAACGTGACACTGGTCGCGCTTTGAGACATTCTCTTTTGAACTCAGTTCGAGCAGTGGCGGATCCAGGCCTTGAGCTAAGGGGGTGGGGTGGGGGGCACTATTTACTTGCCCAGCTGGGGTTTGCTTCTTCAGTCATTTCTTCATTTTTCACCCAAAATGGGGGGGGCCCCCCTCCGGGTCCCTCCCCTAGATCCGCCACTGTCGAGTTTATTGCGCGACGTTTGAATCAGTACAACTGTTACACGCTATTTGAGCAAATCGTGTTGAACTGCAATGATTTGCAAGTCTTGACAAGATTGCGTTTTCTGTACTCGCTGAAGGCAAATACACTTCACGCAAAAAAAGCCGTGCGGAAAAACATAGAGGACACTCGACCAACGGCTGGGCGATTACCGGTAATAAATAAACTGCACATGACATGAGACGCATGTGAAACAGGCGCAAAAGAAATGGGTACAGGCATAGTACAGGAAGTGTTATGCAACATGCGAATGTGAATTTGTCACGGATGATGACCAAATTCGCCTTATAAACCTAAGTTTTTGCTGAAATCCGTGACGGCTTAACTATAATCCGTGACGGATACTAACTAAATTTGCTTTAAAAACCTAAGTTTTTAAATGAAAATCTGTGACGGCCTAGCTATAATCCGTGACGGATGATGACCAAATTCGCTTTTAAAAACCTAAGTTTTTATCGAAAGTCCGTGACGTGATAACCACGTGACAGATCCATGACGCTTCCGTGACGGTCATAACATTTTGACCGTCACGGACGTTGACTGTTACGGGTTTAACAAAGGCCCAACTTGTAGGTTACTCGTAACGATCGCTTTATGTAACAAAGATTACCCGCCAAACTGTACATTCGGGGAGAAAGTTAAGGGGCCAACTTCCAAAAGACTGAAAACTGCAGCAAAAAAAAACCAAGGGGGGGGGGGACTTAATTTGGTAACACTAAATTGACCACAAAGAGAACGTGAATCTGTAAAAATACGGAACTGTAACAGGCTAATAACTAACAATTATTGGGCGAGGTTGAACAACGATTTGTTAATGAAAACCGGCAAGCAGATCAGTTATTTGCGACGGAGTCGGAGTCATAAGAGCTTCCGATCCAGTGAAAATCGAAAATCAGTCGTAAGCGGAGACAAACTCGACGAAACAGGAGTGGAAAAACTCAAAACGTCTTCACTTTTCTTGCGATTCCGTTCACGACTCCGTCCCTTAGGAACCAGCGAAAACTAGATTGTCGGAATCGGAAAAACCATCCAATCACGAGGCCCGAAAACGAACGTTGACTGGTTTATTCTTCTTTCTGCTTCCGACTACGTTTCTGTTTTCACCATAGTTTATTCACTGGATCGTAAGCGACAGAGTCATACGCGGATGCGGTGCCTTGCTTCTAATTCCGTCAGTTTCATTGTCACTTGATTGTATGACTCTACAATTCTGATTACGACTCCGTCGCTACTGAAAACCAGCCTGAAGGCAGACATTTGATCTGTGTACCCTGACAATTCACTATATTGTGGGATAAGCAATTTCTATAATCGTTTCATCCTTGGATCATATTTACAACTGTTGGCCTGTTCACGGCTCAGGGAAGCGATGTTCATTATATTTTACACTAGTGGTTAAAATTACACGTGAGCAGACCACTATTTATAGGTGCTCATTTGTGGGTAACGTGAAGGGCTTTCAACAAATGAAAGGGAAGGAAACAAAATGCATCGAATAAGAATTAACAATTATTGGACGAGGTTAAGCAAGATATCGTGATCGGCGACACAGTCAAATCACGATATTTTGGAATAACCGAGTTCAATAATTGTTTTATCATTCGATCACCAAGTTTGTTGCCATATTTTAATCACTTCCTGGCCGCTCAGGTAAGCGATATGCCATTTTTCAATCGAGAAAGTGGTTTTCCAATTACGCACGAGCAGAATATTATTTTGTAGGCGGTTATTTTCAGGTCACGTGGTGGGCTCTCGGCCAATGGAAAGGTAGGAAAAAATGCATCGAATGATAATCACCTTTATTAAGCCTATTTAATGAAGCTCCCTACATTTATTATATATTGCTGAGATTTCAGATCTATAATGCACAGAATCCTAATACAGATACTTATTACATGTACCAAGTGTCGATAAGAGGACACTTAATTTTCGCCTAAAAATAATTCAGATTTTCAGAAGGATCTTCAATAAAAAGCCTTGAATCATGATACAGCAAATAAATAATTACTTAAAAATAGTTCACCTTAATAGCTGAATATTGAAATGCCTGTTGCAACAAATGAGTTTTTCTAGAAAATAAAATAGAAAAGTGTAACGGTAGTTACGTGGTCAAAACGAACTTGAAAAACAAAACTGAAACTTGGGCAAGATGGTACAAAAGAGTATTAGTAAGGAAGCCAGACACCAACGCCTATGGCCTAAAATTTAATTTGCCTTGTTCCACAAAACAGTTACAGGTTTTAATATTTATCAGAACATACTGTTTCCAACCTTGATCATTACATTTATGTGGTCATTATCCCAACAAAACAGCTCTCTAGATGCAAGAACGTTCTACTCGTACCAAGAGAGAGAAAGAGAGTGTGAGAGAGAGTGAGAGAGAAATAGCAACAGTTGAAAATTGATAACACACCAGTAACAAATGTAAGTACAGGTAGTCTGTAACACACGCTTTCTTCCACAGGGGGAATGATTGAGCCAATGTCAAGACATACCTAACAACACATCACAAACAGACTGATTTCGGTTGAATAATTTGAGTAGCAACCGATCAGCAGTATAAAACCCCTAATGACTTCTTGGAAGAATGTCAAATGAAACTAAAATACGATAACAGCAGGGACTGAAAGACAGTAAAATTCTACTCTGAAAATCAGTAAATTCAATTTGGAGTAAGTCACAGAGATATCTGAACAGCCACCTTTGTTATCATAAATACAAACATTTAGACATCATTACCACTAACATTTCTTTTCATGCTGGATATCTTGGTTAACACAGACTTCAGGCCCACTTATGACTTTTTCAATTACCCATCTATTAAACAGAGGAACCACCAAATTCAAAATCCTCTGAACGCTCCTGAAGCCAGATTTAATTACCAATCCTGCACAAAACTGTCAAGACTAACTTGTTGACCAAAGTGTTAAGCTTAAAATGGGTATTCTATCTTCCTCTCTCCTGATTGTCATATTCAACCAGTAATCATACCTTCTGTATAGAAAACCTCATCACATAGTATTGCTTGCATGAGTGACACTATTTCATCCTGGATTACAGTTGCAACTTTTCTGGGATTTCCTCTCGGCTTCTATTGATGTTGGCAAACTATTGTCTTTCCCTCAAAAATTCAAGGACGGCTGGTAAGGAGTTTCTTTTAGCAGAGAACTGATTTTTTTCCCATTTTTAGGGACTTATGAAGGCCTACACAAACCATAGATATCCACAAATGTGAGCCACTAAGTGTTGAGAAAATTAATATTCAGTTACAAGGAATTTTTTCTATAGCAAAATTCATGAAGAAATTTTTTTATACCTTGGATAACATGTACCTAACATTACAAAAAATGTATATTTCCTTTGTCTTAAGGTCTTCAAAATTAAAGCATCAATTCACTATTGGGATATGCAGAGTACTATTATGGCAGGTGAGAAAGCATTTTCCAAATTTCTTCATATTCAGTCCAATGTACAGTGGCTGGACTGAGTAACAGTAATTACCTAGTACAATAAATGTTGTAACACTGATACAAAGTTTCAACAAGCAAATTATACACCACAAAACTCATTTCACCACCAGAATTTGGTTGCACAAAGACTACTACTCTACATAAATCACAAGAGGCTATTGTTCAATACCTTCTTCATACATTTGAAAGTCTATTGATACCCATCTTGGCCACTTTGCAGTTTCTCTGTAAAATTTTGTTGTCAAACATTTACTGATATGCATTTCGACCAACGTCACTGTGAGATACCTTATTTTTACAATAACTGCAGAAATTCTCCAGTGCTCATTGGCATTGTTGACATAAACAACAAATTGATGTCAGTTTATCATGCATCTGTCCTGTTGTTGACAACAAATTTCGTCATAACATTGTTAAAGTAGTCTGTGGATCCACTCCGCTATCACTTAGAGGATCCACAGCTACTCTGACAATGTTATGATGAAATTCATCACCAAGAACAGGTCAGACGCTTGAAAAACTGACGTCAATTTGTTTATTTTAAAAAATCTATCAATCCCATTTTTCCCCAAGATGTCTTGGGGAATCTTCAGAAAAATATTGTGGCAATCAGTCAATTCACAGTCTATAACTACAAATTAATTTAGGCAAGAGACACTCATCAAGAAATGACATCCTTATTTTCACTTCAAAAGTTCTATGAACATTTTACACCTATAATGTGTGAAACGCCACTGTGGATAATGTAGTCACCCAATAGAAATAACAAAGCTAACAAAAATACAGGAGAACAGTTTCGAAAATAATTTGATTTGGAAAATGCAGATAAACTAGCAATCAGTGGATGTTGTTCTAAACTTTTTCCACAAAAATCATCCCTTGAAGGTCTACAGTTATCTTAATAGAATCAGAAAGAAGTCCATGGAGACAAGAAAAGCTCACAGCCTAATTTTCATATGTAAAAAGTGAATTTTTGATTAGACACCAGGCCACTCACAATATAGTAGATTCCAAGCAATTTTTCATGCAATAAATAAATACAAATGGAAAAAAAAACCCACAAAATTTGCATCTAACAAGTTAGTTTCTAAATTTTTAAGTCACTACTCAAGGAATGCTAAAGAAAGAATTCATTTCAGTCCACTCATCACTGGGTTAAATTAGTCTGTTCATAGATAACTATTTTGAACATCAAAAGGGTTAAAATAGGAGAGGATAATTTAAGCTGCCTGCAGGGACTTCCACAGCAATCATGATCACCTGCATAGATTAAGAAAATGTTAATTAAAGATTGTTCTATTTTACCTTATGGTTAATAATTACAAGCATAATTACTCTACTACAAAGGCTGACAAGAGCAATTAATGAGCAATACGAAATAAGGCTCACAATAGTGTCTGGTGTCTGGTATTCGTAGACATACACTGTAAGTGTGCATTAGATGACTGCATACATGACGGATCAACTTTACTCCAGTACAGAGTAACTTAAGCCCGCCCTAAAATTTTGTTTTTGGTTCCTAAACGTAACCATAAAAAATGGCATGAGTTCGAGATTCCCTCGATGACTGTTATTGTGAGGAACAACTTAAAAAACTTATAAATGCACTCACATAATCTACCTCTGTTTTTATAATATCTTCAATCATATTACAAATTACAACGATTAATTACAACTTAGACACTAATGAGATAGCTTTCTTTCCCGTTTAAGACTTTTAGACAGAGCTTTCCACACTTGCATACCGCGGTATTGTGTCAGCTCCAGTATCAGTGCTATCCAAGGCAGACGGATACTGAGAATCATCATACACCATTGCTGTACGCACAGGAGCTAGCAAGGAATTGAACACTGCAGGAGATGCAATTGCTCGCTGACTACGACCATCAATAACGCTCCTGAATGCATTGACCACACGAATCTGAGAACAGATATGATAACATGATCATTACAACACTAAATGCAAACATTATGAAAAATAACCAATTCAAACTTGCCCCTAAAAACCTGCAATATATAGTTTTAAACAAAAGGAATGCAAAATCTGATGAAATATAACAATATTTCTGAGACATTTAATGCATTATCAAAATGGCTACTGTTTGAATCAAAACAAAGATTAGGACTGTTCTTTTCTTTTCTTGCCTCATGTTATTTCTTTTGGCCCTTAATAAATCTCACATGTTGGGTTTAGTGTAACAACAAATGGTGCAAGCAAGCTCTTCACCAGATTCATACTCTATTTACAGATTCTCCAGTTCTTGATAAGGATAACAGTTTACATTCTTAAGGAGTTGGCATATGTTATTCCACCAAAAAAAAGCCCAAATTAGCACAAATGTAAGAAAATGCTTCACTTTTTAAAATGGAAGCCACATGCCAAAACTCTGCAAACTGATTTTGACTGGCTGGCACCTTTTAATTGTCACAGGTTTCATTTACTTTTGAACTGTCTCTGTTTTAGCAAAAAAGTTCTGCACCAAGGTGACGCTAGATTCAAGATTCTTTATTTACACTATAATACAGAAATAGTAGCAATGTAAATAGGAGTGTAAAAGTAGGAGTTAAAGCCCCAGTTAATTATACAAATCAAATTTAGTGTAATTTCTATGGTAACTTACTTGATGCTGTAACCTTGTCAGGCCACGTATCCAAAGTAGACGAGCTTTGCTGTCCTTTGGTCCATCAGGTTCTACAATAGTAGCAAGGGGAAGCTCTTTTGTGCCAAAACGACAGAGTTTAGGGAATGACTTCTTGGGAATTGTAATGACAAGCTGTCCCCACACCAGTTCAGAAAATCCTAGAAAGATGCACCACATCCATTCTTCCCAGCCAAGGCCTGTTACATGGAAAGCTTTCCCGGTGAACTCAATAATAAGTATCTGAAAAACAATGGTGTGATGTATTACAAAATAGTATCAAGTTTAGCTGGAATCAATAATTTAGATTGAATAATTAATTTAGGTTATAAGCCTTGGAGTTACACAACTTCACAAAGGGTTTTGGGTGAGCTTATAAACAAGGGGAGGAATGGGCTTGCAAGCTGTAGAGAATAAAACATTCTCAAATGAGCTGATGAAACCACCTCCATCAGGATTTGAAGTTTTATCTTCTTGGGAACAAGAAACACAAAACTTAATTGAGGAAACAACTATACATTTAGCACAGGTCATTGCATGAAGCTTCCTCATAAAGGCAAATATTTGAGGCACACACGTGAGAACAATTTTCATAAGTTAAGAAATGAATAATTAAACAGCCTCCTGTACAGACACATATTTCTATAGGAGGAATGTGCAATAGGTTACACAGCATCTGCCTAGGAGGCTAAGAGACTGCAATCAAAGGCTCCCTGAGCAGCTCATGGATGAATAGTCCAATCCAAAGTTTACTTTTGCCCCTGTGGCAAAACGAGTCTTTATGCAAAACTATTGGTATGAAAATATATGTCACCTGTACAGTCATTCACATGAAAATCAAGTGATTTTCATGGGAAACGTTTTGCACAAACACTCGCTCTGCAAATGGAAACTCAGACGGTGGAAGTCAAAGTCTGCATACACTCTTCGTTTTATAAGAATGTTGTTTTTCCGGCCCAGGCTGAATATTCTTATTTTTCTGCCGATTTTAGGCAGAAAACATTCTTGTATTATTCTTAAATTATAGCTTATGGCATTTCCGTTTTATAATTTATTGGGGTATCAATTATAAACGTTATTTAGATCTGTATTGCATTACATTGGGCATGTGCTCCATTGCTTTTTGTTGCAGTCAGTGCAGTGAGATCTAAATGTCACATCAAACGCCGACACTAGATATAGCATGATGGAAACGAAAGTACCCAGTTTTGTTTCAGCTATGTCAAGGACAATCAAGTGTAATCACTGCAGTAAACTCCTTGTTATCCAGCAAGGGTTGTTTTATATGGTTTAAAAAACAAAAGAAAATTGTATTGTATTTACAGATGTTTCAACACACAAAATTATATCTATCCTTAACAAAAATCTCATCTCAGCCTCGGCTTTATTCTTAAAATATTCTTAAAATTTCGCAAATTTCAGCCTCAATATTCTTATAAAATATATTATAAAAAAAGAGGGTATGTGCCAAGCGGCCCATCAGGCCAGCACTGATAAGAATAATAATAATAAAAAATTACTGTCTTCTCATGGTCTGTTCACAATGTCCGATTACAAAGCGTTAGATAACAACATTGAAGCTCATGTGAAGCCACCTGAAGTAATTTGGCATCAGACAAATAAGGCATAATTGGCTCTGAGCTACCGGAACGGAATGGGTGCAAAATGTTTTCTTTGTATTAAAGAAAAAATTTCAGCTAAAGAATAATTTTAAAAACTTTTTGCTGCTTGCCATCTCTACATCTACTTTCTAAAGTGCTCCGGCTGCTCTCAAGACAAACTATGTCACAGAGCTTCCTCACAAAAATAAAAGCACCGCTCACATTCTCACGAATACCATTCGAAAGCCCTAGCAAATCTTATCCCTTTCATAAAGCTCAACTTAGCTTACATGTTTCACAATCGCATGATTTCACTTGTGACATATGATGACAAATTCACTTAACAACTTGTTATCCCCCATACAATTACATGTACATCGACATCTGGTTAACGTCAAACAACACAACAACACATGCGTTCTTCCCAAACATCTCTGTTTCACCTTTTACCCTATTTCACCAAATAAATAAAAAAGAACTCCACTTGCATATTACTCCTATGAAAAAGATCTAACAATTCTTATTGCTTTTTAGCGGAAATTCACGTTCCATACAAGAACATAGTGTCTCGGGTTAAAACGTGATGCGTTTATCTTGCCAAAAACATGCCATTCTCTGCACATTAGAGCATAGCACAGAAATACTCATGCTAAAAAGATATCTCCAAACACGATATGATGTTACTTTGGCGTGGTTATGAAAATAACTATCTTGTCTAAAGTTTCAACAAACACTGAGCTACAACATTAGTCAAGAAATCATTTGCAACAACACATTGGATTTCAAAACAAATATCGTACCAGCATCACATTCTTTGTATGGCATGATTTGTAATCCGAGAGTTTTGTTTACGTCTACCTTTCAAACGATTATAAATTTTCATATGTTAAAAGGGATTTTGACAAGCGGTGAGATTTTAATTTTTTCCTGAGAAAATCCCACCATTGCTTCTAGCAAAGTAAACATGATCTTATTTATCACCGTCAGCGCATTCCATTGCTGATGCCAGACTAACACCTTGTGTTGAGGAGAGAAATCACTAACACACTTACATTCTGGTTAGAGGTGAAAAGCTTTGGCAAACAAAACACTTGACAAATTTCACTCTTTCCATAGCCTGTTGGCAGAATTGCGAAAACATCACGGCCTGTGAGACGCTTTGATTTGCTTTGCTTCCAAAGTATTTTATTTTCAGAGAGCAAGACAGTGCTCCAAGTTCACTTATTCAAATGGTTGCCTTTTGGCGACCTTTAACTGTAAAATGGTCGCCATCACCCGACTTTTGCCAGAATTTTGGTTGACAAAAATTTTTTCCACTCGCCATGGCCACCAAAATGGTCGCAGCTTGGAGCGCTGCAACATAAACATTCCTACAAGGTATCACACATACCCTGAATGTTGACATGTGTTGTCAATGCTCTCAATGCTCTCAACATTAGCCAATAATTTTTCTTATACATTCAACTCTAACTCTTTTCTGATTGCCCGAAAGCCTACAGTGAATTTTCGAAATCAGCGCCTGTGATGTCATAACTGCAGATTATAGAACTATCATGTCAAGGACACTCAAGGTCACGGGTTATATTGTCATGTATGACTGCACTGCATGATTTCTAAGGGTAATCATGTCAAGTTTGCACTATGTGTTGCTTCCCATCAGCAAAGAAGCAAAAATATGACTTCCATTTTTTCCGTTCAATGTATAATAAAACAATTATTAAATTCGGTTTTTGTGATATCCAGAATAATCAAGGTCAAGGTAAGGATTATCAGCCGATAACCCTTACCGAGACCTGGATTATTCTGGATATCACAAAAACCTCATCCAATAGTTGTTTTGTGTTGTGAGAGCAACACATGATTCAAACTCCTGACATTGGCAGCAATACTTCCTTTCACATGCATCTCACCCCAGGATTTCATGTGGCCATTTTTTTAAAACAAAATTGCCTTGTCTCTACAAAAGCATCCAATGAAACAATTTGCAGCAATCTATAAAAACATAAAATTCCCTGACTTTTGACTGACTTTGAACAGGGATTTAGAAATTATCTGACCTGATACAAGACTGCCCGACTTTTCCTTGACCTTGAAAAATCTACTTTTCCCTGACTTCTCCCAGACTGCAGCAACCCTGTAGAAGACAATAACTCTCCTGCATACATCTTGACAATGATAGCCAATGCTTACCTGCACAACAAATGTTCCAGCCATGATAATAAGAAACACAGGGTTATGGGTGATACCAGCAAAAACATTTCTCTCCCCATGTACTTTACGCGAGTTGATTTCATTGAAGAGCTGCATCATAACAAATGTATTGAACACTATACTTGAGTGAATTGTGGGCTTACAGCGAGTCGTCTCTAAGTAACCATCTTCAATGTCAAATAAGTCATCTGCCAAGAAGACAAGGATGAAGAGTACTATCAGCTGATAAATAGCATGACCAAGAATATTCCTAATCATGGTTCGTGAGATGAGTGGTTTGGTGCGGCCATATGGTTTCCGTTGTAACAGATCTTCTGTTGGTGGTTCTGTAGCAAGGGCCAGGGATGCAAACGAGTCCATGATGAGGTTTACCCACAGAAGCTGTGTACCAGTTAGAGGGCTGACCTACAATTTAAAATTAATCACAACAAACTCACCACAACTGCTTGACAAGCATGGCTTGAGTAACACAAGGTAACTGTAAAAAAACTTCTTACTGTGCAACAACTCAAACTGTTCCATGGGCCACCAAGATAACTAGCCAATCAAAATGAAAACTGAGAACAATGGACTGGTAGATTCTTGTGACTGTAAATGACAGTCTGTTTGACATGAGAACATAAACTGAATTGACACCTCGTAGAGTACAAATAATGCCCAAAACATATCACGCGCTATTTGTACTCCAGAGGACCGTTAGACAGGTTTGTTTGCTGTTGACCAATCAGTTAGCTGGATCTCCCGCACCAATTCCGTTCCACTTCGCATACTTCTCTCATGCATTTCCCGTAAATAAATATCCCCGAAATTCGCCTGCAGACATAAAAATTTGGCATGTTGGATAATGAATCTCTTATTAGACGTTTTGTTGTGTAGTATTGCTGAGAAGTTTTACTCGTTGTTTGTATTTTGACTCGCTCTATGGGCTCGTGATAATACGACACAACTCAAAAAAAAAATACCCAGTGATACTACACAACAAAACGTGTAATAAGATATTCATTCTTAGTCTTTGATAGTAAATTATCACAATTACAAATCTTGTTCACAAAATTTAGTTACAAAACTATTTTTTAACAACTTAACTGCAACTGTTGAAAAGCTTACAAAATTTAGGGTTGAAACTAACCAATCAAAAATGACAATTTCCTGAGAACTTTGCAACCTTCACACTTTGAGTTTTAAATTTTGTTAAGAACTATTGTTTGTATTCTTCAATGTTATTGGTTTATTTCAGAGAAAGGAAGCAAAATGGACTGCCTTGTTTGTACCAACTGTAAAATAAAAGACAAAATCATGGTGACAGAACAGAAACCTCTCTTAATTAAACAATGCAATGTTTATCAGGTAAAGTGTTATCTGCGTGATGAAGATCATGTTGAATGTTTGCGTCAAAACTTGAAAATTGAAAATGGGAAATTTAAAATGGGAAAGTCATTCAAAAATTTTTCTTCCAATCTTCTTCTGGTGATACTCTGAGAACAACGTTTTGCCACCATTGATCTGTTCTCCTGTCATTTAATCATCTTGTCAGTTGTTTTCATTGGAGCTGCTAAAGTTTCAATTCCTTACACTTCTTAACAATTAAATTTCTCTTCCAAACGAAGGGAGTCACCAACAAATCAATATTCTTCTTTCTATATAGCAGAAGCATAAAAGTCCATGCAACTGCATAAATGTAGAGGATAATACAGTGAACTGGTGGAACTCTCTCCTCCGCAGAGGCTCAAAGAGTTTTTTTTCGGGTGGGGTGGATCCGCTGAGTAATGTAAGTGCAGGCACAGAGTTACAGGCGACGGTACAAGATGGCCACCACCTGGGGGAGACAATTTTCTGTGCACTCCTCCCTGGAGTGGCTTGCGTACCTTGTGTCACGGTATAGATGGCAGGCATGTCTAAGGTTTAGCTGAAACATACTTTGGTGCATGGAAATCGGGAAAAGTTGCAGGCTGTTGCACTCATGAAAACTGTTTTTCTAAGCATCTTTTCTTTAGCTCCGAGGGATTGAACTGTGAACATCGCAATTCTGTCTGCATAACAGAGAAGAACAAGTAAGTTATTTTAACGTTTCTCTGTTCGGCGAACTGATAAATTTCCTGCATGAAATTATCGCCAAATTTGAATCTTGAACATTGAACATTGAAACTCTGAATCGACCACCATGTATATTATTGTTATTCCAAGAGAAAAAAACAACATGCACAACTACCTCCACGGGTGTCGGGCGGGGGGGCCTTCAAAGTAAAATACTTTGCTTTGTTTCTTAGAAAATACGAAATTAGACTTCAGAAAAAACAAATGCAAACTGTAGCCACATAATAAGCAATGGGTTTCTGTGAGTTTCGAGCTGTCAAATTTAGCCAAAGCCGAGAAATCCATCGATGTGCGAGAAAACGACAAGTACGATAAATCGACATACATATGGCAGAGGTTCTCTGCCAGATCGATCCATTCGACTTTGCGCCTGCGGTACACTTCGCAGAGCGGATTTATATAAGGAACGTTTGAACCTCTACAGAGGAGAGAGCTGGTGGAAATCATTAGCCACATTCTTGTAGTATCCATTTTGACAACTACAACTTCCCCTCATTGTATAAGGAGCAGCTCATGCCTTCTTCACCCCAAAATCAAGCTTGCTCTGGCCTCCTGCAGTTCATCGCATTAGCCATCAACCGGGCTGGCTCGCCTCGTGTAATAACGGGCTGAAAGTCATCTCCGCACACCGAAGCAGGCTAACTGGGCCAGCCCGGCTCATGTATTCAGGCCCTAAGCATTTAAAATAATGGTTCATTCATTGATTTCATTCACATATAGATTTGAGGTGTCTGAACGAATTATGTTGTTCATGAAAATTGTAAATTGGTAATTTTAAAAGAATGTTTTTCGGCAGGCACCAGTTTCCAAGTTTTTGACAGCGATTCTGTGAGAATCGAGAGTGCAAATATTTTGTACTTGTCAGTTGTTCATTTGAAAGCATATTGCAAGCTACACATACAGGCTAGTATTTAGTGAATCAAACCTGTCACTTGTTATTGGGCTGGTGAGCGGAAAAGTTAGTCTTGAGCCCTGCTGTTGAAAAGTTGTAATGTTTTTTTTTTTGTGAAAAACTCAATTTCACAAAATTTATTGATTTGAATTTGCATCTTACCTGAACAACACATGCACCAACAAATGCAACCACAATGGCAACCAAGTTTACAGTAAGCTGAAACTGCAAAAACTTTGAGATACTGTCATAAACATTACGCCCCCACATGACGGCTTTTACAATGCTCCTAAAGTTGTCATCAGTAAGAATGATGTCAGATGCCTCTTTAGCAACATCTGTTCCAGCAATGCCCTAAAAGACAATAAAAATATCAAATTCCACCACCCAACTTAACTATTTGCATGTTTTGATAAAAGTTCTTGCGACACTTACTAAATAAAGAAACAAATTTGAATGTTCCATTATTAACCCACTGAATCTCAGAGCTTTTTGCCAAACACATTTTTTGGGCCTTTTTCCATTGGCATAATGTTTCACTGCATTTTTGCTCGGACATGCAGAAAATCATTTCTTTAGGTTTTTGTTTTTCATTTTTAAGGGTTTTTTTTGCTTTTGCTATTTCTCCTTTTCTTGTATTTTTGTGGCAGTGATTGATCTTATACTGGGCTTGCTTCCAGTTCAAAATATTCTGAGAAGGTATCATAGAGACAAGCAATTGCTACCATGGAGTAGCCATCTGTAGTTGCAGACAATTTTGCTCTGAGTTTTTAACTCTGAGCATATTTCAGGCTACTCTGGGCTGATCTGGGTAGCATTAGAAAGGTCTTTTCCTCCTGTAGACATCAAGTATAGATGATGCCAATTTTGGTCAAAGGTAATAACATCAGAAGTGGCCCAAAGGCCAAGTCACGTCATGGCCGGTTCTGGCCGCTTCCGGGCAGTACAGGAGTCAATGGGTTAAGAATCACCCTGAATTCTTTCAGATAATAACAAAACTTGCTGGGCACCTCCTCTCCGTGAATGAACGAAAAGTATACAACATTTCTGTAGCAAGTTGTAAGTTCTGGTTAAAAGTACAACTGCAAGACAGGAAAAATATGGTTCTTGATCAAACATTGGCTAATGCTTGGCTTTTAACTCTTTCCTTGTCAAATTAAACTGTGTCCACATTTCGAGGAATACACATCAAAACAACAGTGAGTTTTATTATCACAGCATGACTTTGAGAAGCAACTGGTAAACCACAGAAACGCCATACTAAGCCATAAAAGGGTTTAAAAATGATTGCAAACTGACCAGTACAAGGTTTCATGTGCAACAATCATAACTGCTAACTGTATTTCTAGATATCAGAAATAAAAGCTTCCAATAAGAGGGAGACGTAGTGTATTACCATGGCAAAACCAACATCAGCTTTCTTTAGTGCCGGACCATCATTGGTACCATCACCAGTTACTGCTACAATCTCCCGTGTTGGATTGAGCTTGCTGTCAATAATCCCCTTTACAAGAGTGTATTTGTCCTGAGGTGAAGAACGTGCCAGAACACGTAACTTGGGCCACAATTCATCCAACTTCTTCTGGCTTACCTAGAGTTACGAATGCAAATTTGGATGACAATATCACAGGAAGACAGTTTCAGTTAAAATCATTACTTTTATTTTAACAGTGTGATGTACCTTACCGTAACCACCCAACAAACTTTTTCAAGTCACTATTGACTAATCACAATGCAAGATTTGATTGATAGTCACATCCCCTTCAAAACTCAAACTCAACTAAAAATAATTCAAATGGAAGAAATTTAAAACACACGCCTTCTAACCGCACATGATTGTGCTCTGGTAAGGTGCATTGCACTAGAAAAGAACAATAAGAAAGTTCATGATCTCTTGCCTTGCCGGAGGAATCACGGATGCACTTGTTAAACTCCTTGCCTTCCAGAACAAGGAACTCACTGTTTGCTTGCAGAATTCCACACTTAAAAGCAATTGATCTTGCAGTGTTTACATTATCACCAGTAACCATGCGAACCACAATTCCTGCACGCTGACATTTTAGGATGGCATCTGGTACCTAAAGGTATTTATTTAAGTTTGTATACAGTGACTTATGAATAAACACACAAATCATATCGGTCCAACATTGCATGACTATGGTCCTCTTCCACATGCCAAAGTACAAAATGGGTATATTTTGGACTGACAAATGGCCACAAGCCAAAATTAACGCTGAGGAAATAAGCAGCTGCAAGTTTAATGATGGGGGTAGCTGTAGACTAGACTCCCATCTAGGAGGGGCAGAAAAACTTCTAGTTGTGTATTGATACAAAAACCAGGGTAAGCTCCAGCTGTATGGAGAACTTACAGTATTGTGCAAAAGTAATGCAAACAAATTTCAACCAAATTCCTAGCTTTTCGTGGCTTTTCAAAGAAATTTCGTTTGAAACGATATTTCAAGGAAATTTCCCCGCATTTTCGTGACACCTATTGTTTTGATCCGCGCAACTTTTCGAATGATAATTTGCTATGTGCGATGTTTGACCATGAATTTTCGAGCGATAATTCGCTCCTCTTGAAAAGTCGCTGTGATTTTTCAAACAATAACTCGCTCCTCTCGAAAATTCGATCTATTGTTTATCAATAGGCCAAGAGCATTTTCAAAACACAGTTCGCTGACTGAAATATATAAATGACCTTTCTAATTAATGGGCACGAAAGAAGCCATTAATCTGCCGAAATGGCATCACAGTTTGACGAAATGTTAGCTATGAAACTCGCCTGCTTACTTCACAAGAAACGCAAAATTGTTGACTTGATCCAAAACACCAAAGTTCCCATAAATAAATGCACTCGTAGTTAGTCACTATGTCATACACTTGCCAAGACGCCATGTTGACATCAACCACGCGATTCCTCTCCCAGACCCCAGTTTCCACGCAGGCTTGCATTGCTTTGTTGCCATAGTGACCGTTTGACTTCGCTTCTTATACGGAAATCATTCGCTCATTCGCTTTACATTGAAAAGTGCCTTGGTTTGTCATCATGCCTAAAGTTTTTCGAATTATACGAGAACACGAATCGAGCTCCTGCACAAGCAAGGTCTGCACCCAGCTGGAATATTCAGGTCGTTGAAGAACAAAGGTTTACTAGTAAGCCTCGCTAGCGTCTCGAGAATCATCAAGAAAGTACAAACTACTGGCTCCGTGGCGAATCTACCGCGCTCTGGAAGACCAACAAAGTTGTTTGTAAATGCATTTTCAGTTTAACCCATTGATATTGATGCCTGTGTTGCCCGTAACGCCCATGCGAAAAACCTCTCCATTTCCCTGTGCCGCCAGTAACCGCCCGAAAAAATGCACGTGGGGACAATTGACTTTCCTACCCTCCCTGAAGACTCGTTGGTTCTCTTATTGTTCTGTTCTTTAGGACAAATAAACCAATCAGAATGGACCTTCTGAGCATATTTTTAGTGGACTTTAGGGGTCCTAGAAAGACAGTTTTTTCTTCCTAAAATCGTGCGCTCGAAAAGTGCAGTAAATCATGGCGCATTGTGGGCCAAATCTTAAACTTCAATGGAAGGAAATTCTGTTGTAATTAATTCATTTTTGCATATTCAATTTTCTCGGCTTTCGCTGGACATTTTGTCGCGCGGTAAAGAAATATTAAAATTTCTTGCTTTCTTATTAGTTTTACATATCACGTTGAGGTCTTTTTGTTAATATTTTTGAATATTTTGGCCCTTCATTCATTCGACTCTAAATAAACGACATCTTGAAACCTGATCTTGTGTCTGTGGTTACTGTGCATATGGTTTATTTTTGTGCTTTTGCTCGCTCTGAAATACTCTAAAAAAACGCCAGGGAATAAGGGGTGGGTTGCGGGCAATTTCATTCAGGCGTCAATGGGTTAAGTTCAAAATATTACTTTTTGTAGGTATCTTGCAGTGTTTTTTTGGCTTTTTGAATTTGTAATTATTATATCACGCAATGTCGCAATTTTGGAGAACACGATGGTAGTTTATCTCAGATTTCTAAACCATGATATTTGTAATTTTCTTGGACTATTTCTAAGCTTTTCAAATTTGTAATAACTTAGGTATCTCGTAATCTCGCAAAATTAGTTTTTCTGTGATATAACAATATATATTATTATATCAGAGAAAAACTAATTTGGCGAGATTACGAGATACCTAAGTTATTACAAATGGATGAATGCAACAACAATCCATTTCCAGAGTTTATTACTAGGTTAAAATGAAAATTCTAATGTCACGGCATAAGGAGAAAATAACAATAATTGTTATTTTCTCCTTATGCCGTGACATTAGAATTTTCATTTTAACCTAGTAATAAACTCTGGAAATGGATTGTTGTTGCATTCATCCATGTCTGTTTATCCCTGTAACTTGGAATCCTAAATTATAAAAACTGCAAGCTTCTCAGAACAGATCATGCCCGCGGACAATTATCCGAGCATATTTTCGGCCCAAATAGAGGCTATTGTGTTTATTATCTTTCAAATCTTTTTCACAACGTGCGCAGTTTTGAAAATTGGGGAATACGTAAACAATAGCCTTCATTTAGCGCGAAAATATGCTAGGATGTTTGTCCGCGGACATTATCTGTTCTGAGAAGCGAACAGTTTTCCAAGAGCTCCAAAGGTGAATGACGCTATCCACTGGATAAATCACTATCTACCTTGTCTGGTGAATAGTGTTATCCACCCTTCAAACTACTTGTACTTGGGCCAGAGACCCGTTTCTCGAAGGACATGAAAACTTTCCGCTCCTGGAAAGACGTAGCAAAATCTGAAACCTGATGATTACAGCACCATTTTATTCACATATTTTTAATATGAGCAGAGGTTCTCTTCACACAAGTAGTTTCAGGCATATACACCTTTTGGTTTTTAGGTAAAGATTATCTAAATATGGCATGGCAGGCCCGAAAAGATTTGGGGGCTTTAGAGAAACTTTAGCAAACCACCACGAGGGGACTGGGATGGAAATAAACAACAGCTGAATGGATTCATGAGCATGAAAGACCCTCATAAAATTGTTTGCATCTGTTTACTCAGTTACTCATGGTTTAGTTAGGCAGCTCAGGAACACAGAAGTGGAGATGTTTTTGTTTTGTTTGTGGAACAAGTTCATTGTCTCCATAATGCGGTCAAGTGCATTCTACATGCACTTCTCTGCGTATGAAACTGAGCTTGAGCTGAACTCAAGCGAGTGAAGCTGCTTGAAAACCTTGCTGAAATTTTAGGTGAGTAAGATTTAAGTCATACATAAAATGCTATCACCTTAATCTGTGATCAATGACCGCAAACCGGCACATTTAAAAACAGCTTATCGACACGTATTTACAAAGTTACACCATGGTTTGTTCGTATCAGTCCCTAAAAGAAAATTGCTCGAACGCTGTCGAACTGCCATTCGGTGCGTTGCGAAATATAGAGTACTGTCTTGCGAATTATCGTTTGTGCTCACGAATTTTCTTTACCTGAACGAAACTTCAAAAAAAAATTGCCCTTTGTTCAAGGGAATTATTGTTTGATACGCAGTGAACTTTCAAACGAACTTTCATCGAAAAGTCACGGGAACAAAGAACGAAATTCGTGCATTTTGCTTGCATTACTTTTGCACAATACTGTAGCCTGATGGAAGTTGCTCAAGTCCAAATCTTACACCTATGTCAATTTAACCAGTATAGTGACTCACAGGATCTGCTAGGTTCAGTAAACCTAAATCAGATGGAAAGCTCCTAGACTTCAGGCATTCCAAAACATTCTTGAATACCGACAATGCAGGGTGTATACAATTAATATATTTGCTATGTCTTCTCCAAAGGCTTGAAAATATTAAGACTAAAAGTTCATGAACCATCATTCCCCTGATTTTTTTCTAAAATTAAGACACGAATGACTAAAAGTATGATAGACATTTGTTTCTTTTATCGCAACAATCTGGTCATGAAAGGGAGAATATTGTAAACCTCAGTGTGCATACCTCTGGTCTGACTGGATCTTCAATACCAACTACTCCAATACATGTCAAGTGAGATAAGATTTCACCTTCATTTTCCCAGTCTGGCTCACTCTCTGCACTGGCTTCACCTGCTAAACAAAAACAGACACATTCAAATAGACAAGGATAAGGGAGCATAAGTGGTGTTTGCCTGTGGTAGCATGACTTTTAAAGCAGGAATCCACCTCCCCAAGTATCGGGAATATCTCTGTCAATTTTCCGACATCTTGGCAAATGAACCTTGAGTAATAGGGCTTTATACAAACTAATGGCAGACAAAGGTGGGAAACATAAAAGAGGAGACCGTGGATTACCCAAAGAAGACCTTGCAATGATAAAGCGAGCCAACATGGTGGCAATCGAAGGTGGAGAGAAGGAAGACTAGTCGGCAGAAACACCACTGGAAATGTCTCAAGAAGCTAACCTTGGTTGCCTCAAAGAAATGCTGGGAGATAATCAAATATCTGTCAACACCAGTTTGCTTGAAAACAAAAGAATTAGTGGTGAGGTAGTGACGATTAAAATTACTGTACAGAACCAGAAACCTGAGTTAGCTGCCATTAAGGAGGCTTAGATCAAACGACAAAACAGTGTGCGAATGCTGAAAAAGAACTGGCTGCCCGCTCAAGATCAATTAGCCGGGCAAGAAGAGGAAATAGCAGAATTGTATGACCTACAAGATCGCCTGGAACAATACACTAGAAAGAACTTGCTCGACTTTCAGAGTCCCTGAGAGTGCCTACTCCTTGCCAGAAGAGGTTGTCCTAAAAATTTCAGAGGCCTTGGAGGTCCCTGCAAACCCTCAGGATATCAAAATCTATCATAAGCTTGACAACAAAAGCAACAACGAACAATGTTTTGTGCAAAACAACGACCACACTTTGCAAAAGAATGTCAACTTTGTGCAAAGAACGTCGACAGCCGTATTTTTTTCATTTGGGTGAAATTTGGGTGGATGAAAAATAGTTTCAGTCGGGGGAAAACGTCTTCGTTTGAAAGAAACACTATTCTAAGTCATCTTCCACGAACTCTAAAGGAATTTTTTGACCTACTTATCCATTTCTTTTTAACAATGCAACACTTTTCATTTCGCACCGTGGCGCCCAACTTGCATGTTTCACCGAAAACAGAGATTTACCTGGATTTTATCATCAAAAATGCTGGCTTTGTTTTCGTGGTAGAAATATGCGACTTCTCAGTTTTTGCATACAATTTCTAAAGTTTTAATACATATATCATTGTTGAGTTAAGTTTTGTACAGAGAAACTAAAAAAATGTTCGCAGAAAATTGCTAAAGTTAAGAAATAGTACAGTGTTTTTGTTCCAAACGCGGCTATTTTTATACTGGAAAGAAATCGGGGCAGATTTTGATCACATGCTAGGCAACCACTTCTAAGCCGAGAGCAAAATACTTCCGTGATCGGTTACAATATTCCAACAGATCAGACAAACATGCAACGTTTGCCCGCCAATTGGAACGTTATTTTTTTTTTACACTGCAATGCAAGCGAATGTATTTTCAATCGAGAAAACTCACCGACATATTTTATTTTGGCGCGAGATTCATTCATTCGTTAGCATAACCGATCACAACTAAACACCCGCGTTCCCTTATCTGTGTTTACAATCAAATCGGTCACACGCAACTTGGTGTTAACTGTTTTCAGATTCCAAAAGAGCTGGTGAGCGGAACCATTCTTGCAAGACCGGTAATCTGCATGTACACGTATTTAGTTGCGGCCCATTTGTGCAGTTAATTTCTCGAGAGATCAGTCAAGCAACAAGCTCATAACTTCCTCGACTTGCAACTCAATACTCGAGACTCAAGACTCGAGACTCGATCCTTGAAACTATTGAGGATCGAGTATCAGGTCTCGAGGCCTGAAGATCGAGGGTCGAGGGACTGTCAACTTACTTTTGAGCGGTACTCTACCACATTCTCTTGCAGTTTCGTTATTACTGATAGAGTTCATGTATAATTTTTTTAATACATTTTAAAAAAACAGAAACAGGAGACTAAACTGTAGGATCAAGTTTTTTTCTTAAAAATTCCCCTTTCATTTTTCCTCTCCATAAAAGGACAACTTTCTTAAAGTCATAACTCTCAACTGAAGGTGCCTTGACACTAATTCTAATTCTAAGACCAAAATACTACTGAAGGTCCCTTGACATTAATGTTTCTGAAATGAATGCAGCCAGATTGAAGGGATTTGCTTTGCTAAACTCGATGCAAATCGAACACAACATACTCTTTGTGTTGTCATCTCGCAAGTTTCACTTGAATTTTTCCAACAAGGTAGACTGAAAGTTTCTCCTTGCTGCTTTGGCTTTCCGTTCGAACAATAGGTTCATGTTCATCAGTATCAGTCAATTTATCTTTGTCAAAGTTGACAGTTCTGCTGGTTTCCGTTTGCGCTTTGTGTTCTTCTCTTTTGTTTTCTCAACCAAAGAAAGATAATATAACAGCATGACAAAGAAAACAACCAAAATAACACAATATGTTTCATCAATGAAGTGTGAAACGTAAGGGGTTCACAATGAGCATGCGCATTTTAATAAATTGACCCTCCTTTCAGGATGATTCTACTTGTTCCCCCAGGAATCTCAACTCAGTCTCTGGCAACATTTTTATTTGTCCGTGTCATAAACATTTTCAAAGCGCACACTGTTTTATGTTGTCAATTCTATGAAACTTTACATCACAGAAGGTTTCCCAAAAACTTAGGAAACAAACAGAAATTACAAGTCAGTGGCTGCAGATGTTTGCTGCACCAAAATGACCCACAAGACAAAATTAATATTTCGGGGACATCTTCTATTGAACTGCGCCAATTCCACAATAGTGCGCTCTAGATCAGACACTGCTTATGGCATGGTAAGTAATGCACAGTGCTGTACATGCATAGATTTGCAAGTGAAGTTAATATTGTAAGTACAGGGTCTGGAAGGGTATTTCCGGGATCCGGGATTTGACCAAAATACACTGTGGGAATCGGGAAAACGATAACTATCTTGACGGGATCCGGGATTTAACTGCTTGCCAGGAAGCGGGACTTACCAAAATTTGAGCACGGGATCCGGGATTTTTTCGCTGTTGGTTGGGAATTCGGGAAATCGTCACGACTCAAATAAACGTTCTAACAGCCAAAGCCCTGGTGTCTCCTTTCAAACCAGACTATAGTGTGTGCCTGGTTAGTTATCTAATTGAAACATTCAGAAAGTACTTGTTTCAACCAGATGCCAAAATGTTCCACGTGTTACCAGTTATGGTGGTGCCAGCTTTGCTGCAATAAGAGGTTAATTGGTCTCGTTTTATCTTTGGCACCGACAATACTTCTAGTTCTAGCGCCAGAACCTCGGCGAGAAATTCAATGTTCCTCTAAGCGGCGATGAACACATTGACCTGTTCAACTTCGTGTAGCACTTGAATTGTAAAAACCTTCACTGGGTTAGCAGAAATCATTAAGAGTAAAGGCCTGGAATAAAACCCTGAGGTCACGATTGCCATATCGTGCTCTTTCGTCATACTGAGGTACAAAAAGCTATTTCTCTTTTGCAGGAACCTTTAAAAACACGCGTAAATTCAAAATATCAATAGACTGGAAAGGGCTACTCTATATCTCTTACATTTATTAACTTTTGTAGAAATTGGAATTTTTAATGTATTTTTTCTCGAAAAGAAAAACAGGATTCGGGAAAGTTATGAAAAAAGTGCGGGATGCGGGATTCTCATGAAAAAGGCGCGGGAAAGCGGGATCAGGACCCCCCCTACCAGACCCTGTAAGTAGCATAAGCGTTGTTAGCTGTTGCAAGAAAATAAATAAATAAATAAATTATGTAGTTAGGAAGGATCAAGTGAATCCCCCATACATACCCACAACTTGGATTTTCCAAGTTAAAAATCACGACTTTTGTGAAAGTACAATGTTTGAACTAAGTAAGAGTCATCGCTGAGAAAGGCTGTTCAAATTTACACTATGATCACTCATAGAAAACCAGCAAGAGTAACCAATTGTTTTAGTGGACATTCTAAAGGATTACAGCACAAAGTTACAATTTTATGTATTTTTAGCCACTTATAAGAGAAGCATACGTGATAATTGTCAATCAGGGACTATAAAATGATGAAACAAGCAATCAGATTTGTGGATTACCAACAGAACATAACTGAGTGGCTACTAATTTTGAGATTAACCAATGCTTACAAACCTTTTTCAGGGGGAACTCCATTAGCAGGAAAATCCCTGTAAGCAAGGCTAATGGTCCTCAAACCATCAGATGCCATTGGCTCAATCACATCTCTCACCATTTTCTCAGAATCCGCAGCTGTAAATGGCCTGATTTCACCATCTTTGCCAATAATTGACGTACAGCGGCTCAAAATTATCTCAGAAGCACCCTTGGAATATATGCGAAATCCCCCTCCAGGGAGACGCACAGCAGTAGTCATAGATTTCCTTGCAGAATTGAAGGTGTAAACTTTGACAAAGCTGGACTCTGGATTGTTATCTCTGTAGTCTTGGTATGTTTCACCAATTTCAAGGACAAAACCCAGTAATGCACCCTCTGTTTTGTTTCCAACTTGAGTGGGAAGACCATCAGGACTCTCTCGAGGCTGAAAGCACAGAAACAGTTCATTGTAAGTAAAAACAGGAAGCTGCCTTAAGGTGGATTTCCACTGTCACGTAATTTTTACGTGCAAACGAACGTAAACTTTAACTGGCTTTACGTGCGTAAATAAAATAGAGACGATGTATGGGAGGTCGGACGTAAACGTAAAAGTTGAACCTCACTCAACTTTTACGTTTACGTCCAACCTTCCATACATCGTCTCTATTTTATTTACGCACGTAAAGCCAGTAAAAGTTTACGTTCGTATGCACGTAAAAATTACGCGACAGCGGAAATCCACCTTTAATATCATTAAGGCAAAGTTATGAAAAGAAATCCACAAACAACAAAGAAACAGACAAAAAAAAAACAGAGGGGTGCTTGTTAAATACTTGGGGTTAATGGGTTGGAAGATGAGATTTGTTCACTCAGTACAACTGCACGGAGAAAGGGAATGGGCCCTGGCAACCAGAATACACACTCAACTGGATGCACAATATTATGATGCTGACCTAGCGTGCCTGTAAACCACAAAAAACTGCAGAAAACTCAACCCAGTTCCTATCCTGTGAACATGTCAATGAAGTGTTGACCACTTCTTTAGGATACTTGATCTGCAACATTTTTACTGTCACTATTTTTTATTGAGTAAACAACTTCTAGGCAGAATCCACAATACACAATCCACCTTTTCAGTTATTGAGTAAGAGGGTGACCAAAATACTACTGAAGCAGCCATGTCTGACATGTGGAATCAACAGAAATTAAACTGCTTGTAGACAATAAAATTATAGTACTTTAGATACATTGTTTTCAATTTATAACAGGGTTTGACAATGCGACTCACTGGTCGCCAATGCGACCAACAATTGAGCACTGGCGACTAAATTTTCGGAACTGGTCGCCAGCTGGCAACTCGCGTTTTGCCCAATAACTAAAGAAAACCATGACACAACTATTGTTTTTAAATCTTTTTATTAGGAAATCAATCAGATATGGTAGCTAGTATACAACTCGGGGGGACTGGGACCTCGCACAAGGTGGACGTGTTTCTGTGAGCTCCTTATAGAAAGCGTCATAATTTGACAAAAGATGTAATTTTTTTGGCCCTTTCAGTCATCTCCCGCTTAATAATGGGTAAACCCAAAAATGCCCAATCTGAATGTCGAAAAAGACTGCGTGAAAGCAGTTCGCAAACCGATGAAGACTCACTACAAGAGGAAGGTTCCAGCGGACATTGCTGCAAAGTCAAATTCACAGAAGTTAACACCAAACTAGACAAAATCCTTCACTCATTGACTGAGCTAGAGGCACTCAAAGATAAAGTATCCTCGCTGGAAAAAGAAAGCAAATACCTAAAAGATAGCACTGAGTTCGCTCAAAAGGAAATCACAGATTTGAAAGCTACAGTAATCTACGCCTGTTCCAACATGGAACGTCTCGAGAACAAGCTTACGTTGCTTCAAGAAGAGCTCGACTATTGGAAGCGCCGGTCAATCAGGTTAGAATCTTACTCTAGGAGGGAAAATATTAAAATTTTTAATGTCCAGGAGACTGCTGATGAGAACACAGAAGCTGTTGGCAAGAAATTTCTAAATGAAAACTTGAAGATCCCTCAGAATGATGTCGACGAAATTCGCTTCAAGCGAGTCCATCAGTTACCCACGAGACAGAGCAACAAGCCCAGACCGATAATTGCTAGATTTAGCGTTTTTCAAGATAAAGAATTGGTCTGGTCCTTTATTAAAAATTTAAAGGGTTCCAGCACTGCAATTGCCAATGACTATCCTAAAGAAATTGAAAACATTCACAAAACTATATATCCGATACTTAAAAAGGCCAAGCAAGAAAAGAACACTGCCTTCTTTAAAGTGGACAGGCTGATAATTAACAGGCAGGTCTACAGAGGAATTGAAACAAACAATCTCCCATTCTATGGTTCAATTATGTAAGTTCTTGGCGGGTGAGGACTAAAGCCCTGCTGCAGAGATGCTCCGAATAAGCTGTCGAATGTTTGTTTTTGTGTTTTGTGTACATCCTATTAGTTTAAATGTAAGTATAAGTTTGGCTGGTACTTGTTGTTCAACTGTTTGGTCTAGAAATTGTTTTCGTGCTTTTCTTTCAGTCTACATAAGTAGATTTCGCTTTTTGATTAGGTTTAGATTGCAGGTGAAGTTTTGTTCAATTGTGCTTACAAAGGTAATTTTATCTTTAAACTTGATGACCGTACCTTTAATTATTATATTCACCTATCAACGAAAAGTCAGGGATGATTCCGCAGCCATTTTATCAGACAAAAATTCTGCTACAGCACTTTTCAAATTGCTAGACATTTTTAGCAGTATTGCTGGTTTAAAGATCAACTTCACAAAGACAGAAGGAATGTGGATTGGATCCGCTAGACACAGCAAATCGAAACCTTTTGGAATCAAGTGGCCAGATGAGCCGATAAAGGCGCTTGGGGTATATTTTACGTATGATATTAAGTTACTTCACGAAAAGAATTTCATAGAAAGATTGGATTCTATTAAAAAACTTATTAATATCTGGTCGTCAAGGGGTCTTTCCATTTATGGTAAAGTGACAGTCATAAAATCTTTGCTAATCCCAAAATTTGTTTATGTATCGTCCTTACTTCCGACCCCCAAGGAATTGGTAAAGGATTTAAAAAATCAAG
>CM042754.1:10023724-10043724 GCA_022496165.2 Catalaphyllia jardinei
TTTGATGTAACGAATAAAAAATCAAGAGATTATTATAAATTATTAATCAGTAATAAGGCGCAATTTCCGAATGCTACTATTAATTTAATAAGTGAATTCCACTTGTCTATTGACCAGCTGAAACAAGTCTTTATACTTCCTCATAGTGTTGCTTTTGAACCATACGTAAAAACTCTATTCTGTTCACTAATGTTAAATTGCATAAAATTGGCTTCAACGAGAGTGACCTCTGTAGTTTTTATGAGACAGTACCTGAAACATTACACCACTTACTTTTTCTATGTAGTCATTCAAGGTTGTTTTGGTCCAATTTCGAATGTTATTGGCTCTCTCTAACGAATGACAGGATCCAATTATCACTTCAAGATGTAGTAGTGGAAATAATCTCCTCTCAAAACTCTTCACTTCTGATCCTTCTAAATTTTTTTTATTATTATCGGAAAATTGTATTTATGGGACTGCAGAAGAGATCACAGGTATCCTGACTTACAGAGATGAAAATGAAGTATGAAATTGAATGTTTTATAAGCTTAAAAAACAATAATAGTAATTTTTCAAAAAGAAATGGATTTTTTCACCTTGTTTGTTATTCAACTAAGTAGAAATGTATATGTATGTATATGTGTGTATGTGTACATGTGTGTGTATGTATGTATGTATATATATGCATGTGTATGTGTATATGGTTATATATGTATGTGTATATATGTACAACTTTTGCAGAATGTAATAATGTGATTTTGCTCTTAACACGAAAAAAAAAAGAAAAGAAAAAAAAAGTAGATTATTGTATTGTATTGTCAGTAGCGTAAGTAGCCCGTAATGTAAGTAATGGAATTTCTGTAAGTAATGCTAGTATTGTTTTGTAAGTAGAGGATTGTGATGATAATAATAAAAAAACTTATTGGAAAAAAAAATAGTATACAACTCACCTTTCCGTTCCCAGTAAAATAATGTCTGAATATTACAAGTGAATCAAAAAAAAATTGAATGTATTTTGACACATCGATACTATGCTTACGGCACGCCATATGAGCAATGTGGTTTGTATAGGTGCCTGGGCCAAGCATGGCGTTTGTCGGCAGGGAAAGGCACTGAGAAAAGCAAGTCGAAAATAAAGAATGGCAGTTCAAAGAACTGAAGTAGCAAATGGAAAATACGCAAGGACTCATGTTTGTCTTACAATGAAAACCACAGACTTAACGTTTTATGCTTCGCTTCATTTAAAATGACTATGGAGACAACCATCACCTTTGGACCAGACACATATCACCTGAGAACAACAGCAGCTTTATAACTAGGTGTTACTCGTGTTGTTTCTAATTGAAGACCCTAGTGATAAAAGGGGATAAGTGACGTTCTTGGTTGTTTCTGTTACTCTCGCTCCAAATTAGCTGAATTTTTGCATGCGGCCTTCATTTCAGTTGAAAAACATTGCCCCATAATTTTTTTCGCTGGCTTGCTCTTCGTTTTCGAGAAATAACATATGCAAAAAAGGCACGCCACTAGGAAAAAACGGGTGGATTTGTGCATCAACTAAAATTACGCGATGTCTCGAAAATGGAGCAAAACTTTAGCGGAAAAACTACGGGACATTGCTTACTACCAGTTTCGAGCTGCCATTAATGGCCAACTTTTCTAGGCGTTGTTTCACACTTTAAAACATTCAATTGCTATCCAGCAAAATATTGATCTTTCGCAACGTGTAACCTTCGAAAATGTTGATTACTGGTAAAAACCGTTAAAACTTTGATTTCAGGTTAACGTACAACCACAAAGACGTTAACTTCACTCAAATTACAGCCAACGGTTTACTTCACGCAATGTGCAAGCTAGACACTCTTGATATCAGGTCATTTACTGACAGTTAGAATTTTTATTTCACATTATCACGCCACCGCAAGGACTTTGATTTCACTTAGAGAACAGCGAGAAGTTCATTTCACAACATGTAAGCCCAATTGAAAGGCCGCGTGCAAGAACGTCCCCTAGATGTTTTGCTAAAATCGAACAAGGCCAAAACAGGTCCAAACTTTGCAGCTGACTTTAACCCTTAGGGTTAAGAGTTCCCAGTCTTATTAGAGTTAGGTTTAGGGTTACCGCTCAAAACTAGGGTTAGCATTGAAGATTAGGCTTACAGAACCAAGTTAGGCTTAGCGTTTGCCAAAAAAAAAGCGCATGAAACGGAAAATTTATCAGCAAAGGAATGCTGAAATACGAAGCAAAACTTACATTGGCAGCTGACTTTAACCCTTAGGGTTAAGAGTTTCCAGTCTTATTAGAGTGAGGTTTAGGTTTACCACTCGAAACTAGTGTTAGCATTGAAAGTTAAGCTTACAGAACAAGGTCAGGCTTAGCGTTTGCGTTCAGGGTTACGGGTCGAGGGTAGTGCTTTGGATTAGGTTAGAGTTAAGGTCAGGATACGTTAGAATCTATTGCACGAATCGATACCTAAATCAAGTCAATGATTAGTGCCTAGAGAAAGACGTTAAACGTTTTGCAAATCGGCTACATCAGTTATTTATAAAATGTTTCTAGGTGAAAGTATTTTTTTGGCCGACACAAAACTGCTCGTTCCAAGAAATGATTAATTCTGACAACACAGAAAGAGGAAGCCTTAAGCTCACACGCTGCTCATGCCGAAAAAAAGCCCATGAAACGGAAAATTTACCAGCAAAGGAACGCTGAAATACAAAGCAAAACTTACATTTGAGCTGAAGTTTTCTTCCTAACCTGGGATCAGGCGTTCTTTGTCTTTTTTTCTTCGCGACAGGCTCGATCCTATCACAATTCAAAGCAATCATCTGCTTGGAAATCCACCATACACACTCACAGAACGCTTGCTTGCCAATTTAACCGACCTGCGTTCTTTTTTGGCCCGTAGAAACAGCTTTGAATCTGTTGAAATTAACTTTTCACCTAACACAGGTCAAATTCAAGGACTTTGCTGACTGGCTGCCTTTCTCACCAGTTCCCGGCCGTGTTTGAGTCACGTTGAAAGTCACACACACACAATAGTCACGGCGCTGGCTTTATGTATGAAAGATTATTATGGGATATCCCAGAAGTCTAGAAAGCAGTTCTAATTTCCAAAACTGACACACACCGAAGTTTAGCAAATGAGCCCTAAGTCCACGACAAATGCTTTGCTTTGGAAGAAGAAGCGTTTCTAGACTCTACCGCCTGGCTCATTTGCTCCTCGATCAATGGCCAAGTTAAGCCATAATCTTGGAACAAAAACACACCTCGGTTCTTTGAGGCATGCTGGTGACTTATAGAGGGTCAAAGGCTTAATGATGCCAAATCTCCTACCAGGCGGGCGCAAATATTCCTCGAATAAGCTTCGAATATCGGTGGAAATAACGAGCAAACTCTGCTTGATTAACAGGTAAGCTCTGAATAATCGATGCTTTGCGCGCCAAAAGCCAACGTCATAATAGAGAGATTAGGCTTGAAGTTACCTCAAACGGCTAACGGCAAAAATGAAACCTTTGCTGTTTGTTTTTAGCTCTTTGAACAGTAGAGTGAGAATATTTGTGTATTTGTGGTGAATAGTAGGAGACATTTTCTATTTTTATGTGATTTAATTAAGGATTAGAAGAAAAGAACACAAATTCAGAGGTCATCTTTGCCATTTGCTGTCTGCCGTAAACGCCATGCTTAAACTCACTGATAGCCTAGAGAGTAAAAACGGCAATTCAATTACAAAGACATGAAGATAGATCTTTTCCATGCTATTTTCCTTTGACTTAAAAGACAGTCAAGATTTTGTGGGATTTGATTTTGACTTCATACAATATAAAAAAGTCTGCCTGTTTGCTGCTCAACAAATTAATTGTGCTTAAGGTTTCTTTTGTTGGTTATTCAACAATACATCTACAAAAGACGCCGCTTGGAAAACTGCAGGGTTTTTTGCTACGTTATTTCTCGAAAACGAATAGCAAGCCAGCGAAAGAAATTACGGGGCAATGTTTTTCAACTGAAATGAAGGCCACATGCAAAAATTCAGCTAATTTGGAGCGAGAGTTGGAGCGAGAGTAACAGAAACAACCAAAAACGTCACATCCCCTTTTATCACTAGCTTCTTCAATTGTTTTTGCTCTTCAATTGTGACTTTTCTTGCATGCAAAGCAACATATAAAACCATGTTTTTGTGTAAATTATATATAAAATAAGTTGGTGACCAAAATTTTCCAGTTAGTCGCCAGCTGGCTCCCGAACAAAAAAGTTAATTTCAAGCCCTGTATAACTGTTCTTATTTCCAAGCAGGAAAAAAATTGATTGAACTTTCCGATTGCCAATTAAAAACTGCTCACATAATCCATTTTGCTTGTATAAGACCTGAACTTGTATTCCATCAATGGGGCATTTATTTAAATATCCTTTTTTAAAATGCCATTTCAAGTAGCTACAGGATAGATTTTTTCTGACCACTTTGACAAAAAAACAATACCAACTGTGTTGGACTTTGGGCTCAGATTAGAGGGTTCCAAACTTCTAATGATCAGTGTTGAATCGTGTAATGTTTGACACCCATTTACATCATGTTTTTTCAGGGTGAGTTCAAACTTTATCTAAACAATGGTATTTGTGAAATAAAAAAGAGGGTTTGAAGAAAAAGGCTGGAGAACCTTTATCAACAAAAGCCAGCTGGAAATTCAATAGACAAAAAACTCTGAAAATAAGTGCATTAATTTGTACCAAAACTAAAACGTACCAAGTTGAGTAAAAAAACAATTCCAAGAGTAAAACAGAAGACATCTGTGACTTTTGAAATCAACACATGATGGGACTTGCAAACGGTTTTCACAAATCAAAAGAATGCATATTCTGAACATATTCATTTTGAAAAAGTGCTATTTCATTAAATTGACATGAATGTGATTATGAAAAATTCAAATTTTCTTGACATTACAAAGATAAAAGAACATAACAAAGAAAATAGAGATTTCACTTTTATCACAAAATGATACTGCATAGTACCTATAAGAGACCTTTTTTATCAAACATAATTTGACAAAAAATTCATAAACTTATTTCTTTCCAATAAAAGACATTACTTTTTCATAAAAATATCAGTAGAAAACATCTGCTTTCCCTGTTACCAGAAACAGGGTTGATTACTTTTGCTAGGTGATGGTTTTTGCGGTTAACCACTTGTCAAAAGATTTATTCAATATCAAAACACAGGTCCAAATGAAAAACGGAGAAAAACAAACATTACACACTACATGCAATTTCAACACAGTTAAAACTGCCACTTCCATGTATTATTTTGAAAAAAAGAGACCTCATGTAACTATGATTTCATGATATGCATTGCAATATTCAAGTGTCTAATTTCTTTACAAATAAGACCACTGTTATGAAATCCCACATGGTAGCAACTTAGCCACTAACATTTTGACTCTAAACAAGATCATTGACCTTGGCAATACTTCCTTTTCTGTGTGGTTTAAAAACTAAAGTAAAATCAAAGGGCCTTGAGAGCCAGCTCATTCTTGTAATGGGCAATTTTCATTTTGCCTGTCATTGCTGGTCATCTGAACCAAAGGGGAAAGAAAAGAATGATTTTCATAACACTGTAATGGGGTGCTGGTATTTTTTTGAATGAGGACAATGTGAGTTAACTGTATTCAAGTAACAAACTGCAGAGGTGGGGGGAGGTTAATGAGGCATGCTCTATGGAAAAAATTGAAGTTTTCAGAAAGTTGCGATTATTCAGACCGTTATAGTACACTTAATAGTAATTATCTGGAGGTGACTGCCCATTCAAAGCCTATTTTTTTTTTCCCATGCTTTGAAGGCCAAACTTCTTTTTACATGCCCCCTCCTCCCAAATTGCATTTGACTCTATGATATTGATAGTGATATTCAGAGAATTTGCAACAGGGCACAATAAACTTCACTGGCAGCACTTCACTTTCCAATGGAAACTACTAGTTTATGTTCGGTGAACAAGAAGTTCTCATTTCCACGATGCTCTTGTGTTCACTGTGTGATTCACTCAACTCATCCACATGTGCTGTTGCTGCCTGTGGGTTGGAGAAAAGCAAGCGAAACTTATTTGCCAAGAAGGACAGCTTTGTCTTGATAAACTTGATAACACTGCTTGTCATTTCATGTGACTAGTAGCCATCTCATACAACTTTTAACGAGAGACTCTTTCATGGTTTGTATTGCAAATATTTTTAAGCAGATTGTAAAGTAATTTGTAAAAGCAGATTGCAAAGCAGTTGATACGAGCGAGCCTAGAGTCTGGATCGAAATTGGTGGAGCTCAGAAAAGGTTTTTGGGTGACTATCTTGGCCGCTTTTATTGATGTGTGTGTTGTAAGTTGAAAAGCTCCAAAGGAAAAGCCCAATAGTAAAGTAACAATTACTTACCAATACGAAAAAACAAACAAGCGCCCTTCCAATAGGGCTGCCTCAATCTTCGTCATTCATGGCCTGCCTCATGCAGTTGAGCGTGTCAAAAAATTGTTCTGGGTACCCCTGGGTTTGAAGATTTCAGCTTTTTTATCAATGTTGCACACTTTAGAAATGCCGAAATTGTGATTTGATGTTATTTTTTTATTCATTAGTCTGCAGAAACAGTTAAATTCTTATACATGTGCATTTCAGGTTTATCAAAGTAAATAATTTTCCATTCACTAAGAAGGAGGGTAAGCGGCAAAAATTGTCATTTCCGTCTACAATTGACAACTTCCTGGACACATTGCGGTCCCCACGATACTCATTTGTTGCGTCATATGACGCAAAGAATGAGCTAAAAAGGAATTAAAAAGTAGAGAAAAACCATTACACAACTGGAAAAAGCAATCTAACCAGACAATAATTATTCCAGCTCTAGTTAAATATAATATAATATAATACTGTATTCAATCTAGCAGATGTTCCCCTCATTACTTGCACTCTTTTACTACTGTATTAACCCATGTATTAGTCAATCCCGTGTATAAGTCAACACTCAATTTTTGAGGCCAAAAATTTATCTTGCATTCCTAAGAATTTTCTATCAGGTAATACAGATATGTGAACAAATCACAGCACGTTTCAATGTGAAGTTTTCAAAGCTTACATAATCAGGGCACGTATACAAGGGTTTTACCCAGTTTAGGAAAACATGTGTATGCAGGCTTTTTGATGATAATCTTTGTAAAATGCTCACCAAACTTAACCTTTTTAAGTCTATGCAAGTCAGGCAAAACACCAAAGCTCAAATTCAAAACGACTCAATAAACAAAGTGCAAAGTGTGTGTTGGGAAACTTCGTAGCCAAGCCTCAAAATTGGTTGAGTACCATATCCTCCCAAGTTACTAAGCAGAGAAGTTCAAAGCACGAAAGATGTTTTCTCTAAGCGGCTTTACAGGAACAATAATTGTTCTTTATGACAAGATTGAGCCAGTGAGCATTTAGCAGATAAATGTTGATGTATTTCAACTTGATGCTCTGATATAGAGAAAACATTGCAAAACAAATGTATGTTTTAAACTGTGCTACCATTTACTAGATGTCTGTTAACACTGAAAGACAATAATAATTATTATTACCATAAACATCGGCCTATAAGCCGCACTTACAGATAAGCCACACCCAAGTGTGGGAACTCAAATTTTGGACAAACGTTTTGGAAAGAAATTAAAATAAATCAAAAGTGGAGTCTTAAGAAAGATGTCTGTTATGTACATGCACTGTTTCTTCTGAATGTTTCTTGAATGTGCATACCTAGAATTTTAGCTCTGTAATAGTATGAAAATCTGACTTTTAACATAAATTTGATCTTTCACTGGTATTTTTAATCTATTATTTGTCATTACTACCTGCTTCTCAATAGAATTTACATACAACAACATGAACACTTTGGTTTGTTCGTTCTGGGAATGAGTAGATTTCCAATCCTTTCACCGTCGGCAGTTTACTACACGAATTCCCAAGAATAACATGGTATTTTCTACTGTGGTATAGTTTCGTGAAGTTCTCATCATTTTGCTACACAGATCTATACAGATTGTAAAATTTTTGCTGTAGATAAACCTCATCCCTGATTTTATAAGAAAATTTTGAGCAAAAAGTTTCAGTTTATATGCCAGTGTGTTTACGGTATTCTAATTATTTAACTGGTGTTTGGATCTCAAGTAATATCTCAATGGGTTGACTTGTACATGGGAAAATACAGCACCTAGCCTGCAAGTTGTCTAAACATTTAAAAATGCATAGTATTGGATCATTCTCTTGCATGCTTTTTACAGATTTCTGATCTGGTAGAAATACTGTACAAAAACAATTTCTCTACAACAAATGGCCAAGGGGTGTGCTGGCAACCAGTGAATTTCTTCAGTAATATAACATATTAGCAATCCTGAAAAGATTAAAATCCACAGCAAAGCCTAAAAACCAAGAGCGACATCAAAAGGATTTTATCAATACTTCAGATCTGAGCTAACCCTGCATTTCCTTTAACATATTAACACAGACCTTTTTCTCAAGGTTTAACAAAGGAAATGAAAACTGACTAAGGGAAGCACAAAAAGACTTTGTATGAACTTGCTGTGTATCAGCATTTATTGTAGCCTCAATATATGCAGTCACCATCAAATCCCCAACCACAACAACAACAAATATAATGATGGCTTTTGAGAGGGTATATAAACAACCCTGACATTAATTAAGGCCAAGAGAAATTCCTGAAAAATAGTCACATGAACTCTAATGAAACAATGGCAATAGTACATTACATCTTTAAAAATATATTTAGGGAGTAAATGCAATAAAAACTGAAACAAACTATAATTTGAAAAGAGCTTTAAACAGTAATTCCCACTTCCTAAAACCTATTTTTCTAAAACCTATTTTTCTAAAATCTCCTTTTTTCTAAAATCTCCATGTGTAAACAATTGTAAAGTGCTTTAACCTCTACTGGTTTTTCTGTCGTGATTAACATAATACCATAGGAATGCAATGACAAATACAACCGCACAAATCAACTGTTTACTTACCAATACATTGGAGGCGTAGCTACTGTTTATTGCTATTCCTTTACACAACAATTCAACAAGAGTCTGCGGTAGCTCTCCTTGTTTTGGCACTTCTTTGTAATGATTGTCAGCTAAAAAACTCTGAACTACAGTCATCCGATTAGTGGTGAGAGTGCCAGTCTTGTCAGAGCAGATGGCAGTTGCATTTCCCATAGTCTCACAAGCATCGAGATGTCTGACTAAGTTATTGTCGTCCAACATTTTCTTTACAGAGTAGGCCAATGAGATAGTTACTGCCAGTGGCAGACCCTCTGGAACAGCAACAACTAACACAGTCAGACCAGTAATAAACGCATTGACATAAGCATTCAAATGCTGATTCTGCCAGGAAGCTTTCTCATTAACATACTTTCTAATGCTGAACTGTAAAACCATCACAATAATTGTCAGGAGAGCAGCAGCCACACCAAGCCAACCAATACTAACTGCCAGCTTGGTCAACTTCCCCTGAAGTACAGACTTCTCCTGTTTATCTTTTTTATCCTTGCCATTTGTATCAGAATCCTTTTCCTCATCAAGGTTGATCTCCTCAAACTCATCCTGACTAGCTTTTATTGACGGTGACTGGGGTGGGGCTTCCTCTTTGCCATCTGGTTTGTCTCCCTCCTTCTCACCATGTGTTCCCAGTAATGAAAAGATTATTCCTGTCTGGGAATTCACCCCAACTGCAGCAACTACCATCTTACCACTTCCTTCCATGACATGTGTGCCAGCCAGTACAAGTGGGTCTTTGTCTCCTTTCTTAACGAGATCTGATTCACCAGTCAGAGAACTTTCATCAACTTTTAGGTCGTTACACTGCACAATAACACCATCAGCAGGCAATAAATCACCATATTTCACCTGGCAAAGGTCACCTACCACAATTTCACTGTTAAGTACTTCAATGGGTTCTCCATGTCTCACAACTGTAAACTTGTGTTCACCTTCGATTTTACTTTGCAAACCACGAAATTGCTGCTCTTTTTGATAATCGTTCACTGCAGTCACTAATGCTACTATTATCACAGCAACGATGATGGCAAATCCATCGATCCATCCAGTGTTTTCTTCGGAACCCTCGCAATCTTCGGGAGCAAATATTCCTAACAAAAGCGATACGATTGCTGCAATCATCAGAATTATAAGAATTGTATCTTTGAGAGCATCGAGAAGAAACTGGAGAAAGGTTTTAGGAGGTTTTGGAGGAATATAATTAGCACCGAACACTTTTTTGCGATTCTCCAAGTCCTCCGGAAAACCACCAATTCCCCTCTCTACTGACGTGTGCAGCTTATGGACAAGCTTGTTCAATCCTCCAAACGTTGAATTCAAGTAATCTCTTGCTTCTTGTCCTCTGTGCTCCATAAGCATAGTAAGGTCTTTGATAGAAATATCCGAAAAATCAGCAACTGCGCTAAAATCCATAGAGTCATGCGAATGCAACGATTGCTGCTCTTCCTTCCTGGTCGCGGCGTCTGCCATGATGAAAACTAATTTACGAAAAGTTAAGCTCTATTTACGTTTAAAATATTATACAGCTCTCGAAATCGAAGCCTCGTGGGATATGTTTCCTAATTAAGCTTGGAGTTGTTCGATCGTTCCACCTCGCTTTTCAACAACAGCACTCGAAAAGAAAAGAGTTTTTGTCCCGGATGCTTCGTCCAGACTGAAATAGCAGGTTACAATGGGACTCAGAAATGGCAAGAAATGCCCGCCAAGTAATTTACTTGAAAATGAAACTTACACAAGTTTTTCCAAAACAAATCGACCAGATTTCAGGGAAGTGTGCGTCACTCCTTGTGCTGAGACAGAACAACAGAATGCTGCTTTCTTCAGGTCTGCTTCTCCACAGGCTACTCCACAAGCGCCCGTTCACATCATTTCAGAGTCGATCAAGCTGTTTTGACACCTTTCCAGATCAACCGGGATACAATTTAGAACAAGCAAGCAGCTTTCAACGACAACAGAATGGAGACACCAGCCCAGAGGACGGGAAATCAAGCGCGACACGAGGACAACAGCGGCGTAACCTCCCTAAAGTTCAGACGCTGAAAGGATGCCAGTGGTGCTTGTCAAACTGAAACAGATCGCTCCTTTGATTCTGTACACTAAAGAACAAACACAGGTAATTCAAGAACACAACCTACGTTCCCCTCCTTTCACGAAGGCTTCTTTACAAGCAAAGCAAAGTTGAAACTTGCCTCAGGCCACGTGATGAAAAGTTCATGATTGGCCTAGTTTGAATCCTCACGAGTTTTGATTGGTCAATCGTCGCTATGTTACAAGGACGTCATTCGCCGGTGAGCCACAGTTTTTGCCGCGCCCACCAAAATAAGACCATGATCTGAATGACTTTTGCAGCACCATTATTAAGTCAACCGGATTTCACAGAACATTTAGATAATTTTACTAAAATAAATGTTAATAGGAAGTTAAAATCAAGGTATTATTCCAATTTATTTATCTTTGTTTTTTGGTCTAGAGTGAAAGCCGAGCGGTGCTTGAGGTTAAAAATAATCTAAATATTATTGTCCTTTTTCATGTCGTGGATAGGATAAATGCGTTTGCAGTGAAAAAATTGTTCTATTTTTCGTAAGCGTATGTGGCCTGTCAGAAGAGTGTTTTCATATCAAAAAAATGTCATCACTAGCTTACATATTTTAATGATAAATAGCCCTGAAAAGCCCGTACTGGAATTTAGTATATCAGGAGCGCTACCTATATAAAACGTTTTCTAGATCAGATGTTTTGAAGTCAGAGAAGATTAAGCGTAGCAAAATTGTCAAAGCCTCTAAAAAGATACCGTAATTTCTCGAAATGATTTTATTCTCTTAATTTATTATTACAATACTAGAGGAAATATATGTGATTACGGTGGTGAATATTATATTAATCTAAATGTAAATGAAAATGTATACATCTTAAAGCACACTGATTTGCTTTACGGAGGCGAGTTCGAGTCTCTGCTGAATGACTGATGTTCCATAGGCGGATTTAGGGGAGGGCCGAGGGGGTCGCCCCCCCTTTTTTTCTTGTTTTGTACGACGACCCCAACCCTTCTAACCCCCGGGGGGTACTCCCTTATTGCGTTCGTCAAAGAACGCTTTCATAATACAGTCGAAATCGACATTCTTGAAATTTTTGGACGTGTATTCATCGTTACAAATTTACCCCCCCCCCCCCCCGAAAAATTCTTCAGGGGCAAATTCTTCAGATGCAAATGACGTCATTGCAATTGACAATGTGCTTTGTCTGTGTCACGTTTTCTTTCACGTGTCGGCCTGCTTGTTATTATAACTATGGTCACGGCCAATAAACCGGTACCGTAACTAAGACACGCGATAATACATGTGACAAACATGTGAGCCCATGAGATGAGTAGGCCATCTAGACTTCTGACTTTCTTTCCATGTGCTCTCGATCCTCTAAGGTGCGGGATTGCAGAAAAACACCTTGCATCTCATTTGCACCTCATTAAAAAACAAAAGAGCTCATTGTATAATGCCTCGTTCTTTTGAAAACTTAATTAATTTTCCGCAATCGCGCACCTCACTCTCAGCCAGAGGTAGCGTTGGATACTTTTGCCGTGGGATTTTGAGGCTGAGTAGTATTATATTCGATAGTATGATGTTATTTAAACGTTCGTTCGGGCTCACGAAGAGCTTGTTTATTTTATATGTACACGAACACGATTGCCTGGGCTTTAGATCGCTTGACATATCCGCAAGATAACTCGCCACAAATACGCTGGACCTTTCGCAGGTATCGTAACATTAGACTGAGAGTTTTTGTACACCCCCCGATGTCGATAAACTTTTCGGCGTTTCGGAATACTTTCGCCGCTTTCTTGCATTTGGACGAAATAGATTTGTTTACCAATATTTCTTACATCACTTGCCGTGACTGAAACTTTTCCAGTCCTGAGTAATCTTTCATCGCAATGGCTAGCCAGGTATGTCAAACTCTGGCTAAGCTGTTCTGACCTTAACCTTAACCTTAAATCTCTCAGTGCCAGGAGGCACACAAGGCCCGGACATCTCTCTTCCATCTGGGTCGGTCTGCGGCTGTCCGGCGTGCTTCACCCCACGTCTGCCAGCCGGCTTGGTTCCGTTCCACCTCCACCATTCGTCGCCACGTCGTTTTCGGGCGGCCTCTTTTTCTTTTCCCTTCTGGTGCCCATCCCAGGGCAACAGCGCAGTCATGTGTCGGTTCTTTTCTCAGCACATGCCCTATGTTCTGAGCCGGAAGATTTATAATCGGTCATGCCACATGGCTTAGAATTATATTTGTCCTGGAACAAGGCTACTGGTCCTGGAAATTTCTTAAGACATATTAAACTCAAGGCAAAAATATGAAATGTATGGCAGACAGTAAGGAGAATAAACATCGAGATCTAGGAAGTAAAAGGGTTATTCATGAATTTGAGAGTCCTGGAAAATTCAATCTGAGTCCTCGAAAAGTCCTAGAAATTTGTTTCTAAAAATTGGAAGAATTTTTTTTCGTCAATTAAAATTCCAGAGGTAATTTGTTTCAAAGTGTACACATTTTCCTCAGCATAAATGATTTAAACCTGAGGAAGATACATAATTGTCACTGCTACTTTAGGTGACCTGTCGTGTATTGTCACAGATTAACCATATCGCTTTCTTAAAATAGCAAATAAGTAAATACATGTAAATTTGAAATCATCTTTTGTGGAAAAGATGTCTTCCCTGGGCTGCCAACTGGATTCAGAAAAAGTATATAACTAACGTTTTCAAGTTTTGCCTTCTGGGAAAAAGTCTTTGGGTAGAATTTCAGTATCGCCTTTAGTTATTGTTGTTTGCCCAGTTACAATGTTTTGTATTCCTTGGGTGAAAACATATGCTGCAAATGATGCCGCTGAGAACTTGATCTGTTCATGGAATCATCACAGGATTCTGGGACCGCAAGGACGTGTGCCAGTGGAAATCATGCAGTTACCAGCTGCTAAATTAATTCCAGCTGTTAGTGAGGGTAAAAATGTGTGAAGAAAGAGGAGGCAGGCTGGCTCGAATCTCATGAGAGACTGTTTCTCAGTATGCAATCTTCAGGACAAAACATATATTTAATTTGCAGATGGTGTGCATGATCAAAAGCACTGGCTCAAGAACATTAATTGAGTATTTCGTGGGTGTAACAACTTATCTTGCAGGGTATTCTAACTGAATGAATGAGTGAATGAGCTTATTTCTCCGGGAGTGTTTTTGGGGGTACCACTTTTGCCTATTTGGAGCAGAAATAAAATCTTAGTTTCTGCTGGACATGAGAAAACAATGTGGTGATGGCTGAACCTACTAATAGACTATAAACTCATAGCCTAAGAAAGAAATGATGTTGAGTTGTCATAAATCAGGTGTTGTTTATTATAATAGAACATTATCATATCACACTCAGTGCTACTTGCTTACATTAAATAGTGTTTTGATTTTTCCCACTTATTGGTTTATGAAACATCTGGATAACAAAAAATCTGAATATCATACCTACAATGGAAGAAATTTCACTCCATGGAAAAGTATTAGGAAGTTACAGCAAACATGATTCACATCTGAGACTGTGGGGTGGGGAGTATGAAGCAGGGAATCAAGAAGTTTAATATTGTTTAGCCCAGACAGTACATTATCATAGATCAATCTTCTTCCCCTACAATTATTAAGATTAGTGACCTGAACTTAATATGTTGGCACTGCAATATTAATATTGTGTGTAATATTGTAAATCCTCTTCCAGTAGTGTTAGTTGTGGAGGGGACTTTAATTTGCAAAACAAAAGCAGGTGGTCAGTTTACCACTTAATATTTTGTAGGTATTGCACAGGGCAGTGTTACGTCGAAGATTAAATTTCAATTGTTTCTGCACACTATTACTGGTGACTTTCATGTTCCACCAAGGTTATGATTAATGTGTGAAGAGTTTTTGGATTAGCATTCTAAGACTGCACTGGTAATACTGTTGTTTGATTTTGTTTTGACATAAAACAGGTGAAGGAAAGGGGATCATTAAGGGACGGGGGGAGGAAGGGGTAGCTTAATACAGGATTTGAATTTTATCTTGACAAAGGAGAAGTTATTTTTATAACTTATTAGCATGTTTTGGTTTTAAGGACGTCCCCATTTTATGACCCACCCTTCTGGGGATTACATAATATTGACCCTCCTCCTTTGCCTGCTTGGGATAAAAGTAACTGACTCAAACTGAAGGAACCTTTGAAGACTGTTTGGAACATTTCTTCGTTGGGAGGCTGGGTGGGTTGGCTATGATGCAGAAGAAAAGTGTCAGTTTCTTGCAAAATCTTAGCCATAATCATACTTCCCTTAAAATTGCTAGGATGTTGTTGACGTCTGTGATGCAGGCTGATACTGCTCCTACTATTACTTAGACCTCTGGTTTGGGTTTATTAAAGATAACTTAGAATAGTTAAGTTGTTGATAATATTTCTGTTGCATTTTTTTTTTTAAATCATTCTGCATTAGCCGAGTTATGACGCTGATTGCAAAACAATAAATGGCATCAAAATTGCAGTGTGTCATGTTAAAAGGTACGGCAAAGATTCCAGAACTGAAAAGCAAAGTAACTAAAAGGCATTTGTCTCAAAATTTGATAGTAACATGCAAATGATTCAATTATAAACGTTGGGTCAGAACATTCAAGGTGAGACTTGCAAAGGCATATTTATGAGCAGAAATGTATTAAATTTAAACAAAAAGAAGTTCAGTATTTAGAGACTTGTTTGATAACAATGTACTTTATTTCTTGACTGGGACTATAGAAAACTTCATTATTAAGGCATTTTAGCATTTTAGTATTTACTTTAAGTCCTGATGTTTTATCCGTGTATAAATAAAGTTAAATAAATATATAAATATATAAATAAATAAATACACGTTTCTTGCATTCAGATGCACCCAATGTTCAGGATCGATCTCCTGACCATGAAATAAATGATTATTTGAAGTCCTAATCCGTGGTCACAATGTTGTGATCCCAGAAACTGCTCAGGCGCAAAAAAATACAGAGTGGTTTTAATAAATAAATCTGACAATCAAAGGCTGAGTCAGTAGGTTGTTTACCTACGGTAGTTTTTCCTTTTTTTGGTTTTTAATTGTGACTTAGTTTACTAGTAAGTAATACCTAACATACCTGCCTGGCCCTTACGATGAAAGATTACTCAGGACTGGAAAAGTTTCAGTCAGAGCAAATGTAAGAAATATTGGTAAACAAATCTATTTCGTCCAAATGCAAGAAAGCGGCGAAAGTATTCTGAAACGCCGTGAAGTTTATCGACATCGGGGGGTGTACAAAAACTCTCAGTCTAATGTTACGATACCTGCGAAAGGTCCAGCGTATTTATGGCGAGTTATCTTGCGGATATGTCAAGCGATCTCTCCTACATTTTGTGCTGTGATTGGAACCTTTCTCCTTGAGTAGTGTAGCTATCGTGTAAGAAGAAACAGCGCCTAGTCTTGCTGCTCTGTGATTGGGCAAAAAAAAAGGTTTTGTGGCACCAATCAGAAGCCAGAACTACCCCGGCCGTTTGGAACCCGTTAAAACCTTGTCCCCAGGGGCTCTTCTCCTCGTTGTTGACTTTTCTTCGACCGAATTTTTTTCTCGCCCGTATAGACTTTTTCCCGCCCCCACTAACTGCCCCTGGGAGTCCGAGGATGCTAACACTACGATTTTGCTTTGAAAATCGTTTTATAAAATGTTCTTTAATTCTATCTTCCGAAACGTTACCATTACTTTACTTTGCATCACGAATACGCCCAAACTCCACAATGCTGTATGCTGCATGTCCTGAAAAATGAAGTCATTCGGAGTGGCGGGGGGCGGGGGTGGGGGACCCGGCCCACTCTTTCTGAATTTTATGGATCCGCCTCTGTGTTCAATGATTAACGGTTGATCAGTTGCCGAATTTAATAAATAACTTATTTAGAGGAATCTATTAGCATACTTCAAATTTCCAGCCTCATGTTATATCAGTAACTTCACTTTTTTTTTCATTTCATTGTATCACCGTCGTGTCCGCCGTCCGTTATCTCTATCGCCAACGTTTGGTCAGCGGCTTCTCCAAAGAAGGACAATATGGCGGGTGAAAGACTAGTTTTTAAGGAAGTTCTTCCGAAACAAGGCCTTCTCTTCACCGAACAGACCCCAATGCCGGTTCTTTGCAAACCCAAGATAATGCCCATGAAGTCTGTGACGCTTGAAAAGTTGGAAACTATGCAGAAAGAAGCACAAGAGGCTGTGAAACGCCAGGAACAGGAACAGAAATTACAAGGCGTCTTCACATAGCAACAGCAGGTTCAAACAAACATCAACCTAACCGGTGAGCTTGACCTTAAAGAAACTGCACGAGTTTATAAATTGCTTCATCTGTGACGTTCATTGGTATCTCAGTGAAAACAGAGCGAAGGTCTTGAGAAAATGAGACCTGCGATCTTCAGTGGATTTCATTTGAACTGGCTTGAATTAAATTGGCCTCACAGGATAAACGTCAAAGCTGCTTCTTTTCCGTGACGCCTGGTTTGGACTTCTGTTTAAAAAAACAGTAGTTATACACATAGGCCCAAAATTTCTGAACGGAAATTGTGGCCCAGGTACTTGAGAAATTTGTTGCACTTTGATCGGATTCCCTTTTGTTTTTTTACATAGTTTTCGTTGAGCTCAAATCAATTAATACGTCATCTAATAGCAGGAGATCTCTGCAAGGCCATTCAGAAAGATACCCTCTAGTGTGTAAAAACAAGTAACGTTCACATAACATATCATAAAAACAACAACAGCTTTATTCTTCCCTTATTTAGATTAAATTAGATTAATTACAGTGACATTAAATAACTAGTAGTAGTTATCACCAAAGCTGCCCCTGCTTTCTTTTATTTCTGCTGATTGAAAACAATAATATTGAATGTCATTATATTTTTTGTAAACTATATCACTCTTACTGTTCAAGTAGCTTAGGCATCTTACCATAAATATGATTCAAAGAATCAACTAGGTGAACTAAACCAACACAGTCTGTTTAACCAAGAGACCATGATCATTTCCACCTCATTTTCTCTTGGTTTAACTCATTCTATCAGATTCTATCAGTTCTTTACTTAATACTCTGACGAAGCGCATTCTGGGAAAAAAATATCAAACCTCTGTTGTTCTAGTTTGATACTGAAACACTGAACCATTTGTCTTGATCAGAGTTAATAGAGGGTAATAGTTAAGAGACTGGTTATGAAGCCCGGCAAACATCAAAGGGACAAAGAAAGATGCCAAGATTTATGTTGGAAAGTCCACCACCCAGCACGATCTTTTGTTTTACGCTCATACACTATGCATGAGTTATATAACCAACACGTTTCTATTTTTTAGTTCCTCAGTTCGGAGTAAACAGCTATTGTGTTGATAAGTAAAAATAAAGTGAATTTTGAGCTCAGTAAGTCTGAGTCCCTGACAGGAATTGAACCCATAACCTCCCAAACACCGGGCGGGCAGTCTATCCACTGAGCTATGAGAACTCATGGAGAGCAAGGTCATTTTACTGAGTTCATATGTGACAGATTTTTCTTTGTCCCACGCTCATGTCATGTTGAATATTTCATATTTCAGCTATGGTGTTTTGTGCGGGGTCAAGGCCAAAAAAAAACAGAACAATAACATACAACAAAGAACTTTGACGAGTTTCATAACCATTCCCCTCTGTTAACTATGTCTTGATTTACCAGCAAACGTATCTCGAAAGCAGAACAGAAGTCAAGATTTTTTCCAGATGAAAACAGAAGTATCGCGTTACAGTCCCCATGTATGCAAATCAGAGTCAAGCTTTTTGTCCTCAACAAAAACGCCGCAAAACATTTACATTTGGATCCCTGCTAGTCACCCAGCTGTCACATGGGTGTACCCCACGTAAGATTACTCAGTAAAAATAAGCGATCCAAATAAATGAGATGCCAAAGATGACACTGATGATAGTTGACACTGAACCACACTGGCCTCGAATTTCTATAGTATCTTCAGAATTTCCTACGATACCCTCTGAGCTGTTTTTCTCCTAAAATCAATCTTCAGGATCTTTGAAAACGTTTTCAATTTGTTTTAGATCAGAATCTCGCCCATTTTGAAGGGAATTTATTTGATCACATTGAAATCGTAATGCAGGCCATATTGTAATTGGAGTGTACTTTTTTACCTTGAAATGCCGCTCGAAGATGGTGAAACCCGACCTATTACCCTAGACCGCCATGTGCGCCTAGTTTCTTCAAATTGGGATTGATTCGCATGCTACACCAATATTTCACACATTCTTTATACGTATACGCGGGGGAGACTATTAATGCCTCCTCACCCTGTGGGGACAATAATTACATTAAAAAATAAGGGTAACTGGCAACCTGAAATAACCTGAAATAGTTATAAATGCCAGGTTACCAGTTAATTATATGTTTAAGTAGTAGACCACAAGGGATGTTGGTAGAACACGTGAAGAATTTGTAAACCATGAGCCACAGGCGAGCTGGTTTACAAATTCTTCGAGTGTTCTACCGACATCCCAAGTGGTTTATCAGCCTATAACCCATAGAAAACTTGTGGTCTACTATAATAATTCAGAAGATGCCCAATTTTTCCGTGGGTTTACCCACACAATTACCCACAGCTGATTGACCAATCAGAGCGTGTGCATTGATTTGGTTATTACATAAATATATATATACTAGTAGTAACTACAGGTTAGAAAGTGCGGGCCTGAATGCACTTGAAGAGCTTTTGTTTAAGATGTTGGGAATGGGCAGAGAAGATAGTAATGCATACCTTATGTGCAATTTTCTTTTGGCCCCCGTATAAGGTTTGTTTTTCAAACTGAAATATCGGCAAATATATTGTACTTGTTTTAATTTCATTGCTGTTTTATTTCTTTTCCTCTCTTCGCCGTGGGGATCAGTCTACCGTTTTTTGCATAGTTTCTTTTG
>CM042754.1:10052058-10067058 GCA_022496165.2 Catalaphyllia jardinei
AAAAGAAAGCCTCTGGTCACGGTCGTTAAGAATCTCACTTTCATGCTAGCTCAGCACGTGACATCTGTCAAAGATGTCATTTTCTTTTGACCAATTACAAAGGAGGATCGGATTTACAATTTGCTAACAGGGCAGGATGGGCCAGTTCTCCGGTACTCACAAATAGATTTAGGGAGAGGAGAGAAGCGTTTGCCGTGTTCACAAGCTGTCAAAGAAAATCTATAGACTTCTAAGGTCTTGTTTTCATTCCTAAAAGGGAAAAATTACTTCTTTGGCACTTAAAATGAAAAGGAAAAACATATTAAATAGATGTTCAGGTGGCCTCAGAATGGAAGACCAAGGTGAACGGAGTCCTCAAACCTGTCTGGTGAATAATTTTTCCTTCCTTCGACCGCGACGAAAACAAGACGATCAGTGCGCTTTCTAGTGTGAGTTTTGAATACAGATCGCAGAGTAAAGCAGCTGCCTGGACATTAAAAACAAAAATGGTATTATATAGTATTAGGTCGAAGTTGAATTCAGCTTTTAGCACGATAGGCAAAGCCACGGCCAATAAAATAACTCAGAATAACTGCAAAACGCTTTCGCTTTTGCGTCTGTGAAATTTTGAACATTTTTGGATAAGTTTTTTTGCCTCATCTGGAATGACATTTATTGTTATTGAAATTACTGCCACGTGACTTTCATTTGGTTGCCTTTATTTGGGAATTTTAGGTTTTAAAAGTGATCAGTATTTTTCCACGCTGGATTTCTGCATATTTAATTTTTTATCCGTCGTTTGTTTGTTTAATATATTCGCTTCTCTCAAATGTATTTTATTGAGTCTTGTTCAGCCACTACAAAACTCCAGAGGATAGAACTAAGTTGGCACTAAATTTACACAGTTGAAAAACGATTTATCTCGAACTAATTGCCTTGTTTTTGTCTTCTCTTTGATGAAAAACTTTAATCTTTCTCTCGCTGCGCTGTATTATTTCGGCGGGCGGCGAAAAAATTATCCGATTTCTTCTTTTTGAATTAGTTTTACGTGTGCTTTTCGCCTTTATTTTCTGGTGTTTTCTTTAATTTTATCTGTTATAGTAAAAGAATGGAAATTCTGTTGTATTCGGTCTCGTTTTGTCCTCTGAAGTAAAAAGTTAGCACATTTAGCTGTTATCCTTCGAGTTTGTAGTTCTCGAATGTGAGACTAACTAGGGAATTTAACGGACAAACGACTACCACAATGGCATTCCTTGAATAAGGAAACCCTCTTAAAAGTAATTCTCGGCAAATATCTGGAAGGCGACGAAGACGTCCTCTCGATTCAGAATTCCAAACAAAGCCTCGTTTTGTGGATCAGACAGTTGCTCTATAGCAGAGAAACGGCTTTCAAGAACTTACGACAAAATATCTTCGAAAATAGTCTTAGAGATACAACTCATCGACTATCATGATCGTATCCTAGCGTATTTCTTAAGTTTATTACAGCTATCGAGTAGCAAGCGGCGAGTGGCGAAGCCGCGAGCTGCGAAAACTGCGGGCGGGGAGAAAAAGGAAAAAGAAAAAAACTACGGTGGTCTTCTTGGTTTTCACATGACGTCACAGGCATTGCATAATTAGGCGGCCGCCATGTTGGAGTTCCTCCCCTGCTGTGTAATGCATGCAAATTCACTCCAAGTAGCGAATCTCACCTCAACTTCTTTAGCCTTTTTTCATGGATTCTTCGAAAATCAAAGCCAAGGACGACTTGGACGACTTATCTAAAGCTGTGCCGGTGCTTTCTATGTATGCACAAAGTCTCGACAGTCACGTAAAGAAGAGATATTTAGAAAAGATTTCGGTGGTTGGTGTTGACCCCGCGAGTATCCCCATTGATCAGTTTGATCCCGAGTGCTTGCCTCCGATCGAAGCCGCAGATTTGGTTTCTTACCTGGTTTTGGAGACCAGTTACTACACGAAGCAGCAATTTAAAGCCTACAAAAGTCTTGAAGCTTATAATCAAATGGTTTCGGGATTTATTATGTCGGTACAAGGAAAAATAATTTCAGGGAGGTATGTGGTTGTTGGGAAGGTGCGACATTCGCAGAGAATGAATGATCCCCCTGTAAACATTTGGATCATTGCTGGAAACGACGGAACTGTGCTATCGGCGCACTGTTTGGGATGTAAAGCCGGCTTGGCTGAATCTTGTTCCCATATTGCTAGCGTTTTGTTCTATGTGGAAGCCTCGATTCGCATAAACGGGACTCTGAGCTGTACGCAAGTCAAATGCACGTGGTTGCTACCAACCTATGTACATGAAGTGCCCTACGCAAGGGTAAGAGACATCGATTTTTCCTCTGCCCAAAAGCTCAAACAAAATCTTGATCGGAAAATTGATTCCCTAGACAATAACATTGCTAATCAGAGGCCACAAGAGCGAGTTTGTTCAGGGAGAGCTTCAGCTACGCAACCTACAAAACAGGAAATCGCTCAGGAAATGTCAAGCTTGTATGAAAAACTCAATAACTGTTCCACAAAGCCTGTGGCTTTGAGCCTCAATCGGGCTTACTCTCAACAGTTTGTTGCTGAGAGCAGAAATGTGCCTGTTGTATCAGACTTGTTTAACACCGACTATCTTGATATGGGATATCAGGAATTACTGAAAATTTGCTTAATTAAGTGTTAAACTGTGTGTCTCTGATGAAGAGATAAAAAAAGTTGAAAAAGACTCCAGGACCCAAGCTAATGGATCAGGATTTTTTCGCCATCGAGCAGGTAGAATTGGTGCCTCTGTGAGTGGAACAGCATATCACAGCAACCTTGCACAGCCCCCACAATCATGCATCAAGTCTATCTGCTATCCTAACTTGTATAAGCTCGACACCAAAGCCATCAAGCATGGATGCAAATTCGAAGCTTATGCTACCAGAGCTTACGAGGCCAAAATGAAGGCTGCACATAAAAACTTCAAACTAGAGAGATGTGGACTTTTCATCAACCAAGAATACCCCTTTCTGCATGCAACTCCAGACTTCTTAGTGTCCTGTGATTGTTGTGGCTTGGGATGTGGGGAGGTTAAATGCCCATTCACTCTTCAACATGGTGACTTCAAAAAGTACGCTGAAGAAAATCACTCATGTTTAGAGGAAATCAATGGGAAGTTGTCTCTAAAACGAGAACATAACTACTACTATCAAGTTCAGCAGCAGCTTTTTACGCTACCTGAGAGGAAATATTGTGACTTTGTTGTGTGTGGTATAGACAGTGAATTAAATGCGCATTTATTCACCGAGCGTATTTTACCAGACACAAACCACAAGGACAGCGTGCTTCCGAAATTGGAAGCATTTTGGAGGATTGCGGTATTACCTGAGATCATTGGGCGCTGGTACACACGCAGGCTTTCAGTACCAGTGCCAATGCCAGACCCTGGGGCAATTTGTTTTTGTCGTGCTAAAGCAGATACAGCTACAGTGACATGCAGTAATGTTGACTGCCCTTATAAGGAGTTTCACAAATCCTGTTTGGCTCTAGACTCAGTGGCCTTGCCAAAAACATGGTACTGCCCACATTGCAGTAGGCTTCCTCAGTTCAAAAGAGGAAAGGCCAAGTCCCTTGCTTCGCGTAAAGCTCAACAGTCTGTAATCAACCAGGCAGCAATGAAATGCGACAGGATCTGTGTCTGCGATGTCAAACCTACATTAAATGAGAAACTGGTTCAGTGCCACAACCAGGGTTGTACAAGCGGGAGGTTTTTCCACCTCAAATGTCTAAGTCTTACGAGAATGCCAAATAACTCAAAAACCACTTGGCAATGCCCAAATTGTAAGAAACGTACAGTTACTACTGGTAAGCGGCAGCCAACTACCACATGTGCTTCTTTTAGCTGTTCAAGCAGTGAGAGTGAGGATGATGAAATGATCACAGGAGTGTTTATCGGGGTGACAGATAAGTCAAGTGTACTCGGGAACCTTACATCGTCTGACTTTGATACAATAGAGAGTCCAACTGGTTGGCTTGACTGTAACATTATTCACCAAGCTCAAGTACTTTTAAAGCAAGTCAATCCTTTATTAGATGGATTTCAACGCACCACATTAGGTCCTGTACGGAACTTCGACATTGTCACTAGAGAGTTCGTGCAAATTCTCCACACAGGCAAAGATCACTGGGTGTGTGTCAGCTCTATTGGCTGCCCACCTGGCACAGTGCATCTCTTTGACAGCCTCTACAATCATGTGATTCGATCTGAGGTTGAAGATCAGACCCAAGATATGCTAGCTGGAAGCCTGAGGGATCTGGTGTATGTACCAACTCAGCAGCAAGGCAATGGGAGTGACTGTGGTGTGTTTGCCATTGCCACAGCAACATGCCTTGTTTGTGGGGAAGACCCCACTCACATAACATTTGATATCCCAAAAATGAGATCACACTTATCAGCATGTCTGAAAAATGGAAAAATTGAAATGTTTCCACATTTTTAGGAATTCCATGCACTGATAAAATTCCACGACCCTTTGCTGGATCAAAATAGGAAATCAAGGACTAAATAGCTCGAATGGTGTAACAAGTTATGAGATAGTGCAGCAGTGTAACTCCTTCATGTTCTTTCATTAACAAGAATTTGATCATTTAAAATGGCCAGGTTACATTTTATGACTTTTCCCTGACCATTAGCATAATATTTATCGATCCAGAATTCCACGACTGTGTGAACCCTGAGTAAATGGCATATCACTGAACAAACAACATCATATATTGGATAGGATCACTTTAACACTCCCACAGGATAAGAAATGTTATGCAATTTGCTTTGCTCTTCTCCAACTCTTCATGGCCCACTTTTGACATATAACATTCAGCTTAAAGAACAAACTTCATCGCACCCCATAGTCTAAGCTGTAGAGCTTGTTGCAGATATTTTAATATAATAAAGGCATAAATATTTGTAATAAAAAAGTCTATACATTATAAAATATGGACTATGGTTTGTTCTTAGCAAGAAATGGCCAGATATAATAATGCGAAACACTGAAAATACTGAGCAAGGATTTAGAAATTGAATTCCTTGGCTAAACAGGAAGCCCATGCAAAAAAATAAAAAATCCCTATTTGCTACAAAATGTGATTCAAAGAAGACCCCAGCTGTGATTCTGGACATTTAAGGTTTCTGATTAAAATTTTTCATCTGCTTGACAGGAAATGAACATCCTAATTTAAAACCAGGTGAATAGAGTCTGAAGATTCTAGACATCAGATAGACTACTTTGTGCACAGCCAAACTTGAAGGCACATATGTACAACCAAATCATGAAATCAAACCTACCCAGTTCCCTTTGCCCAACTGTAGCACAGTACTAAATTTTGGTGCCCGCTCATTGGTCAAAAGTTATTTTTGTAATAGTCATCCTTTGCAGATGACTACTATTTTCCAATACGGTAGTCTACCAACATGCAATGCTTCGTTCAAACTTTGTATTTGCCCCAGAACAAATATTTTGATGAGAGCATCAATTTTTGTTGGGAAACCTATCACAGCATAGTGCCCCTATTAAAGGGTGCAGTATTATCATAAAAATATCACCTTGTACGTTAGAGTGATTTTTGTCTGTCTGAAAAAAGCTTTCAGATACTACTAGTCCCTTAATTCCCAGGAGCACTGGCTACTATTGCAAAGCAAAATAAACTGACTGTTTTCTTTAGTTAAAATGTCAATTATACCTTACAAGCCTAGTAATAATTTTGCAGTCAGATGAAAATCACAATAAAACTAATCAAACGGAATTATTGGTGGACAGAAATTTACGAGAGCAGAGCACACCCTAATCATGCGGTCGATCATTGGGACTTGAGAGTCCGGTGGTCCATCTGGGTTGCACATTAAGTAGTCGATTGGTAAAATGCTTTGCAAGATTGTATATTTCCTTCGCAATAGACCAATCACTCTCTCAACGTGGATGCGCACATTTGCTATCCTTCTTGTGCGCTCCACATCCACTGGGTCCAGTTGTGACAAGCCTTTTGTGAAAGCAGGAATGGCAAGTTTGGCCTGCTTCAGTCCAACACTTTCCGTTATCGTGAACCCCCTGTCTGCCATAACCATGTCCCCTGGTAATAGTTTCTCAAGAAACCCACAATTTTCAGTCAGGAACTTGTCCGATGTCCTTCCTCCCCAAGCCTCAGACACATAGCAAATGGTCCCTTGAGGGCTTATGCCAACTAGCACTTTGATTGTGTTATGATGCTTGTAGGAAGAAAAGGTCTGAGCCCTTGCCAGGAGGTTTGAAGGCTTGTCAATAAAGACCTCGAAACAGTCAATCACAACAGTGATTTTCCTACCAAATGAATACTGGAAACACATAGGCATTGTAGCCCATAGTTCGTCTCTCTCCGGCCAGTAAATCATTTCTTTCAGCCAAGTGTCCATAACAATCAACCAGTGGCTAATTATTCGTGAAACTGTAGAACGAGAGACCATAAATCTATAGGCCAGGTCTTGCAGCGGAACATTCAATCTAAGTTTCATTAGTACGATAATGAATTCTTGAAACCGATCAAGTGTCTGTGTGTTGCGTGTGATATGCTTGGCCACGTGCTCGAAGACAACCATCAAGATTTCGTAGGACGGCAAACCCGTGTAAAAACGTACTTTATCATCGGATTTAAAGAAATCCTGGTTAGGTGCACAATAGTTACTGCCACAAAACATGTAATCAAACTCTTCTGTTTGAGTTTCGCTATCCTCCCGATCGGCCGTAGCAAAGTTCTCAGTGGGGTCAGGTGTGAAGTCAATGTCAGAAACACACTCGCCGTTTTCATGTATTTTAAGTCTCTTTGCTGCTTGTCTCTCAAGTAATTCTTCCCATTCTTGTCGTGCTTCGCGTGCTGCTTCTTCTTGCAATCCAAACTCTCTTGCCTCGCGCTCTTTCCGCTCTTGTTCTTCCTGCTTTCTGATGCGTTCAGCTTGTAGTGCTTGCTCGCGACTTTGGGCTCGGAGTTTCGTTCTTTCGGCTTTCCTCTCGGCAGATTCGAGGTTTTTCTGGACATATTCTTGTTTCCCAAGATTTTTTGAAGGTTTCCAGTCCTTGTTATATTTATCCCACGGCATAGAAGGCTTCCCCGAAATGAAATGTCTGCCGCATACTCTTTCAGTTTTCAAGATGTCCTTGCACGAAATATCACCTCGACTAATCGCCGAAATCCAAGCATTTCTTCTTTCCTCGGTCAGCTTTTTGTATTCTTCTCCTTGATTATGAATAACTGCAGGTATACGGAACAATCCTATGCCATCCTTATTACTAGTTTTCGTGCTACAGCCTACAACGATACAAAGAACCATCTTCGAGTGTGTCAGATTAGTGCTTCGCTACCCAGTGTTTACGCTTACAGGGACTCCAACATGGCGGATAGCAACGGTTGTCAAGGTCTTAGGTCACGTGGGTGAAAACCAAGAATTCTGATCTTTTCGATTTGCCGCCTTTGACAGCTGTTCTATTGATAGTTCTGCCCAGTTTGCAATCTGAGACTATTTCGCGGCAAAATTATTGTTGTAAGTGTAAAATGGGGTTGACTAGCCTACACAACTTCTGCGGTTCGTGACATTTGTACATTTGCCGTTCTCTGTTGGGTCACTCGGCATTTTCGTCGCTTCACTCGTGTTTATGAAGGGCACTTCACGTTCATGTGGTGTTATAAGGAGGAATTTTAAGTACAGTAGAGCAGTTAGATCGTGCTATGACCTGCTATGGCAAATTTTTTGAGGTCATAGGTCTGCATGATTTCCGCTGTTATCTGCATGTCACTTCGTCGAGTGTGACACCTCTGTAATTTGCCATGTGTTAGTGCATTGTTTTGGCTCATTTGTATTGCAATATGTTTTAAGGTCTCCAAGTATTTGCTTTTGAGGGACAAATATGACGTTAAATGCGAACGTGCTGCTTACTTGCATTCTATAGTATACGTATAGGTTTATTCCTCCTTTGACCGTTCTTGTACCACAGGATTCAAATGTAGCTCTTTACACGCAAGTCTGTTGACTGTGTTGCGTGTTGTATATGCTATTGTTCGACAATTACTGCTAGCGAATGTCCATCGATGATTTCTTTACCAAAGACAAAGCTTTGGTAAATAAGACTTTTACCAAAACCAGTTGGTAGCACGGCAACAACGTTCTTTCCATTTCAAAGGTTATTATTGCTTCTTTTTGTTCGGGCTTGAGAATTATCTCGCTTAGCTTTTCCTTCCAAACCTGCCTTTTTCAACTGAAACGTTTTCCCGCGAGAGCTTTGACACTAAATACACGCAAGCGAGTTTGATGGATTTGTTAACAGATTGACAGGTAGTCATGCAATCGGTATTTTCCGTTCCTCAGGAACGGGAATTTGAATAACAAGAAACCTCCGTAGTTGGTTTTTTCCTGCCTCTCACCCTCCCTCCTCGTTTTTTCCCTAATTTGCATAATATTAACTGAGTTCCGCGCGCGGCGGACTACTCGAAGTCTATTTCAATAACATTGTATTGTACGCTAACAGTACAACAAAAACCTTACCCTTCCCTGGTAAGAAAATCCGTTGGTAAAGCAGACGTTCTCCACAACTACCCATAAAGGTAAACATTGAAACTCCACTCCCATCCCCATCCAATCATATGACTCGTAGAACAATTAAAAATATCCTCCAATCAGAAACGGCGGTCAAAAGCTGATGCCATGAAAGCGAGGTTCCTAACGGTCTCGACCAGAGGCTTTCTTCTCTCGGCTCTCAGTACCAACAAAAAAAATAATAAAAGAAGCGGTTTGTGTCGCAAAATTTGCCAATAAAGAATACAAGAAAGCCTCTGGGACCAGAGTACGACATTTTACGCATTCATGAAGATTACGCAACAACAACAATTTTTACCATAATGTTACTGGATGGCTTGCTAGTCCAGGTGGCACCAAATTTTCGAAACCGATAGAAGAAATGTCAAAAGAAGAACTGAATGTTTTTCAGAAGACCTATTGCGCGTCTGCGAGGAATAAAGATGGCACACTGTCAGTTTACAAAAATTCATCAATGAAATCCATTTGAGAGCCGCCATTGATCGTTTCCTTCGCTCGCTGCCGTTCATCAAACCGTTTTCCACTATCTGACCTCGCTTTTACTGAGGAAAATAAAGCATTAGAGCATTTGAAAAAGACCTCGAAAAACAAGCAACATCGCCGGCCTAATAGAGCCCATACGAAACGGTCAGAACCAATTTCCAATGAACCGATAAAGAAACTGTTCGACAGCAGTGAGCTCGGAAGGGCAGAGAGCAAAAATCCCGCAAAACTGCACAGAGGACGACCTAGTTTTACCTCGGTCTCTCTTTTGGCCGACGACGACGAGAGAATCAACGCCAGCTAACTTCAACAATTCTGTCCTTGCGAAAATCCGTCAAGGAGTTGAGTATTTTGATGAGCTGAACTGAAGTCGGCTCGAATCTTTACCAGCCACGAAAAACCATCAGGGTTCTGAGATTCTGAAGATGAATCCGATACTGAGATATTTTCTGTCCCTGACTCTGAAACTGGTCAGCAATCATTTCCACATATCCAGCTCAAACTGATCCAAAGGCAGTCACAGCAAGGGAACGCTGAAAGAGTTCTTGTCAAGAATAATTTTGATACATCTGTCACATGGCCATCAAAGTTTTCCGTAGTACTTTTACAACTGTTATGTGCAAGTGCACAATTAAAACTCTTCTCGATGACTCAAACTTGAACGCTTTTCAAACTTAATTTCTGACCAAGGTAGAATATCCTTCGTTTGGTGGAAATTATAGATGATGGTAATTTTCGTTACCAGACTCGCCTGCTTCGCTTTCAAATTTTCATTGAACTAAGTTTACAAACGGCGCGCATGCCATGTGAGTTCCCGCTTGCTGTTGTTTTTGCCACATCAACTTTCGGTTGTTTTGTAAAATTGCAAACCAATAAAATTTAGCTATAATTTCTAAGTATACAAGCGCACCGAATTTAATGAACAATTATTCGATTCGCGCTTGTCGGGTATGAGATTAGTTATAGCCAACTCGGCCCTACTGGCCTGGTTGGCTATTACTACCATCTCATATCCAACGCGTACTCATGGAATAATCACTTCGCATAGCGGATTATAAAACGAATTTTCGAACCTCTGTGGAGGAGAGAGTAATAGTTCTATGCACTTCCTCTCGATAGGCGGTGCCGATAAAACAATAGAGCGCGAAATGTATTGATTGCGTTTAAGTTTACACGCTCGTCTGCTTGCAAATAGCCCATTTCTGAGTTGCCTTAAGCATCCCTATCAAAGCAAGTCCTGGTGCACAACCATTCATCTGAAAGTGAGTTTAATTTGCATGGAATGAAATATCATTTCATATGAAAGGATTGGCAACGAGACTCGCTTTCAAAAAGGGGCCAAAGGTAACCTATTTACGTCAGAAACTTATGCGTCGCAATGATGCGTAATGCAAGATCTCCTCTAAAGTCGTCGACACTTGACCCTATCCAAAACTGTACTCCTTTTACAAGCCAGTTGGCGGAATTGACAGTTAACTTGTTTACGAGGCTTTCGTCAAAGGCCGACTACTATTTTATTACTCAGAACTGATCAATTCTATTGAATGTAGGGTAACAAGCTTTACTGTAGTGTGACGGCCTGCGAAAACAGCCGTTCTTCTTCGCTCCCACTCTGGCTGGGAGCCAAGAAAGACGGCTGTTTTCGTAGGCTAACTTTAATGCTGATGAACATAACTTTTTCTAAACGAAATTGTTCGAAGTTCGGTTTTGAATCTTCTCGCAGATTTTGCTGCTTTATGTTCTTCGTTTAGTCGCTTTTGGTGTATGTTTACAAGTCGCGTTAAACTCTACGTAGCTGATTTAACTGTGCCACTCTGGGCGGGGTTGTTCAAAGCCCGATTAAGCTAACCCATGGTTAGGGATAATTTTGATTTCAGTTTTGGTGAGATGTTCTGTTTATATTGTTTTCACTTCAGGTTTGAGTTGTATTAATCTCAAACTACACCAAACATTAGAGTTGAAAAACATTTTTAAACGAGAAAACATAATGCTTCAGTTAATATTTAACCCTCGGAATTGAAATGACTTGCTTAAAATGTCCCAGAAACTTATCGAAAGTATTTGCGATAATAATAATAATAATAATAATAATAATAACCATAATAATAATAAGAAATTCAATATAAACTTTATTAAGTATTTTTCATACAAACTTGAATCTTAAATGTATCTGGTAAAAATTAAAACGGTACTAAATATAATCTTTTCAAACTTCAAACACGGCTATTTGCTCTACTTGCTCCATATTTACAAATTGTGAAACTACTTATGACCTGAACAAGTAACATCTCTAAAAAATATAAGATAATAAGATATAATGATATAATGTGGTCTGGTGGTTTTCGGGTCGTGATTCGAGACTAGGGAAGCCCTGTTTGACCCTTCTCTATTTCCAGATCACTGACCTTAAAATCTAGGTTCCTCCTTCTCGGGGTTCTTCATCTCCTTAGGCATAGGAATACGCTGTGGAAAATTGCAAAGGACACTTTTGCCCTGACCCATGAAGTTGTTTTGGCGTAGCTCCCTTGCTTCTTGGTAGATAATAGCTCAGCTAATCCTGAGTGGATTATCGGGTATCGGCCAGTCATATCAAAGCACCCCTTCATCACGAAATTCCCGCTTATTGAGATCAAAATCCATATCTTTGAGGGGAATAACTGTAAGCCAGTTGGATGCGCCTTTTTCACCGGCCAGGTCCACGGCTCTCTGTGTCTTGTCTAGTAGCATGGCCTTCACCTCCTCAAGCTCTTTTTTTAGCCCATCATCCTCTTCTTTCTGGGTGGCGTATACCAGTCGTTGTACCTCGGCTTCTTCTGGGGTCTCATGGAATTGCGCCTCTATTTTCCTTATAAGTGGAGTGCTTACCTTAATAGACGGTGAATACTCCGCATCAGCACTAACAGATGGATTTGTGAGCCCAAGACCTCCCATACGCACCGATAATGCTACTAGATCGCGCTCTCAGAGCAGTTACTGCCTATGAACGATGATAAAGGCACATCCAAGATTGCACGCTCTCAAGGCTGCAGTGAGTTCTTGATATCCGGCAGTGTCCTCATAAAATACGTCCAGCGATGTCAAGCCCAAATTTGAATGCTGCGTAACTAGCTTGGGGCTGAGATCTTGCAAACTCCGCCAACTTCGTCACTTCTCCCACCCAATCTTTTACCTTGCCACCCACATATTGCTTAAGATAAGACCGTGAGCCCAGCGCAGCACCAAGGTGTTTGCGCCCCTCGGTGGTGATGTTGATACCAGTCCCTACAGACAGTTCCTTCGGGCGGTCTTCCTTTTCCGGCTTAACAACTAGCCAACACTGGAATTTGGATAATATCCAAGGGGCGGACCAGCCTCTTTCACCTCATCTCATCATTGCTTGACCTCTTCTAGGGATCCTGTTCCAGTGGCATCATCCGCAAACCAACATTGTTAATGTGTTGCAGTGCTATGGTTATGAAGTAGCGATATTAACGGTTGTAAGCTGATTGCATACATTGACATCGCTAAGGGGTCTCCCTGTGTAGTTCCCTCTGCAGATTTAAGCTCACTACCACCAACCACAAAAAGGCGCGTAGGAACTCGATAAGTGTTGCTTACATAGGAAGCGATCAATGGGCATAGCACTCTAATGTTATTCAGTGCGGCCACTCTGTTTAGTGGATTGAAGGCGTTTGGGGCGTCAACTAGTAAGGCATCAGTTTCATCGGCTTCTAAGATATTGCGCATGGCATATATTGCGGCTTCTCCGCGACTTCTCTGACCAGCACATAACTTGCATGGCCCCACTAGCATTGATAACATCTTGTTTTGCGACTCTAGTGTCGCATTTGCCAATTATTCTCATAAATACCTCGCCCACGCAGATTGGGCGAGCCTCGCCATTGCCTTTGTCAAGCGGAATAAGGCGACTGGCGAAGATAGGCTCAAAGGTCAGCAGATCAACAAATTCTGTGCACAGTCTCCTTGTGAGTGCAGCAATAGACTCGCATAGATTGATACTTGCATGACTTGCTTGATTTGCATGCCAGGATCCTCTTGAAGCCGTTGGCGTCCACACCCGAAGGGCCGCCAGATCCTTTAGTTCTCAATGCCGTTTCTTTCACAAGCTCTCGATTAATTTCTTGGTACACTGAGTCAGGTATGTCTTCCACAGGCCCGAACAAGAGTGACCCTAGCTTAGCCCTCTGCGCATCAGGGTGTTTTTCTCTTAGTTGCCTCATAACATCGTCGATCAGCGGTAATACTCCTCCGCTATCATCTTCACTGAGATATCGCAGGACCGAATTAATCTGGTCCTCCATAACCAGCTTTGCAAAAATGCGCGCTTTATTTGGTCGATCATTCTTGTTTGACTTTGATAAGTGCCTTTGGATCATTATCCCTTCTCGTCCTATATACCCTAGACTCCCACGCAGACGTTCTCAGGCTTGTCACGCGTTCCTCCCCACGCACGTCTGCTCAACGGACCGGTCACATCCGTTCGTTGGCGGTTAGCCAATCATAGCTTCTCTGCCTTTCCGTGGAAAGCTGGACTTTGACCGACTTTGACCCAACGCTTCAACACGAGAAATTTGTGCCGCAAAATGTTCAACATTCTGACTTACGTACGAGTTGCACCAGCAATTGCAGACGTACATATTATTTCAGAGGTACCGGCAACTGATAAGATCCACATTGAGGACCGGTACGTCTCGCCTAAGTCAAACAATGGCATATACAACACGCAAAACAGTCAACTGATTCGCACGTAAACAGCTACATTTTAATTATGTGGAGCCAGAAGGGACAAAAGGAGCAATAAACCTATTCATCGAACTCGAGAAACATAAGCTTAACCAAATTGATGGAAGAAACATAAGAACCTCTTTACAGAAACGTGAAGCTTTCTCGAAGTAAAGCTACGGCGTCTCTAAAAAAACCGGACGTGGGTAAATATGATATGCGTGATAAGAAGCAACATACGCTCTACGTACAAATAGTTCTAGTGAAACAAACGGGCCCAGCGCCACAATATTAAATGCAGGTAAGCAACATTTCACAGAAAAATTCTTATTTTCCACATTTTGCCCCTCGAAAGCAAATATCGTGCAATATAGATGAGCCTAAACAATGCATAAGCACATGGCACACAGCCTGGCAAACAACAGCGATTTCAACATTAACAGAACAGAGGATTGGTTCTTTTGAAACAAAGGCTAACCGCCAGTGAACGGAAGTGGCCGGTCCGTTGAGCAGACGTTCGTGGAGAGGAACGCGTGACAAGCCTAAGAACGTCTGCGTAGGAGGCTATATATACCCAGTCTCGCCATTTCTCTACAGTGTTAATCGTTTCTCGAGACATTCTTGATGTTCCTTTGCTTTCGACCGCTGGCCAGGTTTTTGTAGCGCAACAGCGAGGAGAACAATAACGGCTTTTAGCGCAATGTGTTGCATGGGTGATCTATTGTTCCAGTCGTCAATATCCTTCGTTAACTGGTCAATAAAGTCACGACCAGTTTTACTGTATAGGACTAAGCAGGTGTCTTTTTCCATGTTGTTACTTCATTGTATGCATCATCTATCGCAGCAGTGGTCATTGTTATCGTTTCCCTGTCGGAATGTTAGCCCCAGTTAACTGATGCTTGCAAGTTTTGTTTTAAAGCTATTTTTACTATGCAAATAGTACTCATGGATACAACACCAGGTATATTGCTTCAAACAAAATTTATATAAACCAAAAAACCGAACTCTGTAAAACAAACAGTTGCCTTTGCAGCAACTGTTCTCGGGGATGATATCCCAGTAGACTTAAAATATCTAATGTCTTCAATCTTTCAAAAGAATTAAAATTTTATCTTCTGTGAGAACAACACTCTGAGACCTTATCCTAAAATCTTCCCTTTCTCTGTAATACATTTATTTATTTATTTTTTATTCCTGTTCTCCTTTACAATGTGAATGTGACAGCGCGATGCTGT
>CM042754.1:10068440-10073440 GCA_022496165.2 Catalaphyllia jardinei
ACCACATTTTGACGTCTTCTGTAATCTATTACTGAATCAGACGCACGGCAACGTGGAATCTATTTGTTTTATATAATAACGAAAAGCCTTTTTTGTTTCAAAACATTTTAACATAACGCGAAAGCCGGCCTTTTGCCCCGCCTATTTCCCGCCTCTGCACGAAAAAAAGCCATTTGACGTGATCTATACATTCAAAATGAAGCAGTTTCATTGGTTGCTATGTGTAGCAAAGAATTGTGATTGGTCGAGAAAAATCACGCCACTGTCAAACCTGACTCGAGCGTCGCTTCTCATGGGATGAAAACTTACAGCGAAAGCAGAATTGAACTGCAAAATCTACAAATCTTGAAGAAAATACTGGAAGAATCAAGTCAGTTTTTGTCATTGGAGCAGCCCTGTGAGCCGAAAAGCTTGGACGTTGCCTTGAAAATTGCAGGAGTTGAAAAAATAGTCTCGGAAAACTTGTGGTTGCGGTCAACCTAGAGGCCATTTGATTCGAGTTTTGAATGAAAGGAGCGTAAATGACGGTGGAGATTTTTGTCTTCTGTGGTTGGTGATTCTCAAATCAGCTTGATATAGTGTCGGAGACACATTTTAGCTGCGATACTCTTGACCGTGAGCTGTGGTTAGCTATACTTAGCTCGCTGCTGTGGCCTGAAAAGGACAGGAACATTCGCATCGGAAAGCAAGGTTATGTATTTTATTTTACCAATTTTAAGAAGTGATGTTTTGATGTTTCATTCCTGAGATCAGTCAGTGAGTCAACAGTTGTTTTGACACTGGGAAAAGTTAAATTCTTTAAATAAATTAATCTCAGAAACATTTTGTTTATTGGGTTTGTTAAATTCGAGAACACGGAGTGGTTCTCGGCTTACCGAGACCAAGTTTGTGCGTGGTTTACTCGCGCTCAACTGCCGACTGAGGCTGCTAGAAAATTATTTCTGCATCATTTTTTTAAAAGAAACGGCTTTATCTTTCGTTTTCCGGCTTCTCAAACCTGTTCAATTCCTCGGCAAGACTTTTTTGTACCTTATCTTCTGCCAGTCACGTAAAATATCATCCTAATTCTCAAAACTTTCCGCCATTTTAAAACGGCAGAGGGAAAAAGTTTGTAATGATGACGTCAATTGTGCATCTGTCCTCTAATAGATCATAGGCGAGAGCCAATCAAAATACGAGAATAACTTGGGTTATTATATAAATATATATATTTCATGTAAGTACATGAGTGAATAAAGTGTTTCGTTTCGTTTCGTTTAGTTGACAGTCGTATAATTGGGTAAACACTAAGGAACATCATCAGACACATCCGGCCAATCGCCCATTGTAACTCTGCTTTCCTCCGGGATTTGCTGCGGCTCTTTGCTATGCATATTTAGGCCTCTTGTAGGAGAATTAGCATTTCCACTTTCTCTGTTTTGGTTGTTTTGAAATTCATCAATATTTTCCTGACTAGAACATTCGTTTGTAGATGTGATATTCACCAAATCCTCGACACTTCTCTCTCCGATGGATAGATCTGTTCCTTTATTTCTTATTTTCTCTAGCCTCGATGCCTGGTCCCGTAGGTTTGGTTCTTCAACTGTAAATTCTTGTACCCCATATCACCCCAAAACTCCTTCATAACATCGATATAACCTTTTTTCCTTCCATTCTCACTGCAAGGAGTATTCTCTGAAGAAACAAGCTCCTGTGCTTTTTTCTTGCACTCCAAAACGTCCTTGTTCATCTGTCTGCCCATTTTACTTTCGGCTTCGTCGTCTGACTTGACTTGGCGATGCTTTTGAAGTTCATTTTTTTAATGAAAGCAAAACATGTTTCGGATGAAACATCATCCACCGTCAGTTGTGCAGTGATGAATAAAATAAAATTATGCAGTAGTAGAACAAAGTGGGATATCAACAAGAATAATTAAGGATGGAGACGCGAACCAAACAAAAGCGAAATTGTTTAATATAGCTAAAAAGTAATTGCTTACCCCCACCTTTGTTATACATAATTCGTATCACCCAACTAGTGGACTAATGCAAATCCTGCATTTTGATTGGCTACGCTACTAGGGGCTAATAGTAATAGCCGGTTTTTCTTTCGTTTTTTCCCCAAAGAAATATTTCTTCAACTTGCATTTGCTAACTTTATTATTGCCTTTTCTGTCCGAATAATTGGGTGATACTAAAACAATTAGTCCCTTCGCCCTCAAGGGCTACCGGTCTAATTGTTAAATAACTGTTTTAAATTTTAACGGTCAGTAGTAGTCCCTTAAGTGCATTATATTAAATTTCCAGTTAATTAACCTATACATGCATTTAAATACAAATAGGGAATCAAGTTCGTTAATTGCTTCTGTTCCGAAAGAGTGTTTGGCGGCTTTGTTTTACAATAACGGGACTTAAGTCATTAGAGTTTTGTTACTATAATTCAAGAGAGGCAAGATCATTGCATTGATGTAGAGGTCTCTGGGGTGTATTGGCAACAGATATTAGTTTAATCTTTCTGAATAACAGAATTAGTTCATGCTTTTAGCTGTCCATATATCGAATTATGGGTGCACTAGGAAAATTTTAAGATTACTAAAAAAGCTAGACTTGTTGTCGACTGCACATTGGTTACCTCTTACGCTTCCGCGTGCTCTGCCTTTTTTGCCTTCTGATTGGTTCACTGAATCTCGATTACCAGTCAATATACCTGTCCTTGGCCAAACGTGGAAAATGAGTGCGGGAAGAGTGATTGTAGTAGCATTTAACATTTTCGATAGCACATGGGAGATAAATGATTGGAACGAGCACGTTTGGTAAGCTGCAAAGGCTAAAAAAGCCGGAGAATGTGTACAATTATTTCAGCTACGCAGGGTTTGATGCGAATGATTTATTTGAAAAGGCTTGTAAAAGTACAACGTAGAACGTATGTTACAGCTATTGCTACAGCATTGTTGAATCTTGGGCATGCTCAAAGTGACATTGGGGATGTGGAAGATGCAGTAAAGAATCTTACCAAGGCGATGGAAATTTACGTTGCACTCCACGGTAAAAATCATCGAATTGTTGCTGCCAACCTTCATTACTTGGGGTATGCATATCAACAAATGGGAATGGTGGAAAAAGGAAAGAAACTGCTGGAAAGGGCAGTGGAGATTATGGAACAATATTCGCCATTGCATCCAGGTAATAAGCATTGGTGTTAGAGTACTCAGCTAGTTATTTATATAAGCCGTAAATTATAAAGATAATTGATAGCAAGTCAACAGTCGCCAGATTGCATCTTTTCAGTTATATATTTTCATTTCTTATATGTCTTTTTCAACGATAAGCAATCGTCTTGCTATTTAGAGGTATGTGGCTGATATTTTAGAATGTCCTACTCTGCGAATTCTTTACAAAAGCATCAGTAGACCAGTAAATAAACCTAAACTTACGCTTGAATCTCCGTGTGCCAATGGCCTTCGGAAGGCTTACTTTTCTCAGTTGCATTACAGTAAAATCCAACATGTATTTGAAGCAATTTCGGGACATTTTGTTGGTTCTGCCCGAAATTGCCTCACATCCGTGTTAGATTACACTGTAATGTAATTAACAAAGCTTGACCTTAACGACTTTGATATCCTCAAACACCGGGCGTAGATAACTTCGAACTGTCTTGCTAAGTTCGCTGACTGAATCCCTTTGTACTTCGTCGGCCGATTTCTGATTTTTAAATGGCAAGACATTTGTTATGGGCTTATCTAGCTGGATTTCGTGTTGTGATTTGGCATGATCTGGCCGACTGAACGGTCGGCCGTAGAGGATACTTTAATTTTGGGAACATTGATTTGAGGTAATTACATCATTTCAATGAAAAAAGAAGATCAGGCCCCAGTTGATCAAAGGGTGTATAGGCCTATCCCGCACTAGCGGGGTCCCGTCAGAAGAAAAAACACGATGAAGGGAAACCAACCAGCAACACGTGTCCACAGGAAAACAACAAACAAAGGTCTCTCACTTTCCTTATGAGATTAGTCTCCTGCTGTACCATAAAAGTCGCGTCGACAACAAGTATTAGTGAAGTATGAAACTTTCACTCCTGGAGACCACGGTTTATTCCCTCTCATCATGTTTCATTTTTCGCAGATCTTGTTGAATGTAACAACGCGAAATCGGTGATAAATAAGGGTAGCCTCCTCGACTTCAAAAGCTGTTTGAACTGATTTATTTGTTGGCTGTCGTTATTTTAATCGATTTATAGGAAGAGCCAATTCACTGAAGAGGCTCAGCAAGGCATGCTTGATCCTCGGTGAGACCATCAAAAGTGCTGATATAGCGTTCAGTGCATTGCAAGGCTACAATGACACTTATGGAAACACCATGGAACACAGAGAGGTAATTACTTGTGATATCAAACACGGACTTCAATATTCGGGCAACACGGGCTTCCTACATTGGTGAGACTGGCGGAAACGTTGACTGAACACAAACGAGCCACGAAAAATGGTGATGCCAACAATCACATTGCTGCGCCATCATCAACTGACAAACCACAACACTGACTGGGACTCTGCTTAATTCTTAACCTGCAGTACAAACTATTTTCAACGACTGGCTGGTAGACTAACTTAGAACAAACGCCTCTTAACAGAGGTCAACAACTACCGGCACCTTACAAACGACTTATCCGCGACGAAAACGAAACCGACTAACGGACTTGGAAGCGACGAGTCTGGTTGTTTGTTCGAAATATAAAGAATTTTATGGGAGAACGTTGGAGAGTCGCCAGACTCGCCGCTTGTGCGGGCGCCCTGTGTTCTAACAGACCGACTTAATTTTGACTAACAATAGACGGACCTCAAACCGACCAATTTGACTAACAAAGGACGGATCGAAATCGACCAATGACTGATGACAAACTTAACACGAGTCTTTCAGCTGATACCATCATGGCATAACTGACCAGTCGCTTTCAACGGACCAGACTTATAACATCATCGACTGACAAACATTATTCACTTGACTCTGAAGATGACTTCCGCT